>JAPQWV010000395.1:0-565000 GCA_027422505.1 Craterostigma plantagineum
CGATTGAAGCAAAATAATCTACAATGATTCCATGTTTTGAGCTCCAAATGTTTTTTATGTTCTTTCTTTAAGTGTTGCATAAATTTTCTTTTAGATTCGCTTTGGACAATTGTTAGGTCCTCAGATTAACAACTCTACGATCCTAGGCTAGAAACCATAGCAATGCGATCGTTTAGATGATCAATTGAATTCGATCGAAAAACTCAAAATAAGAACAAAAGAGAGAATTCAATTAGAGTGAGAAAGTTACTGTTGTTTCTCTCTCTAGAAATCGATTTGCAAGCCCTTCGGATCAATTCTCTAAACTTTCTCTATTCAGCTCAATTCATTTACAAGTATTTATACCAACAATCTTGGTATAAATATCGAACTAGTCCTAAATCTAAAGACTAATACAAGTAAAGCCCTTAATTACAAGGACAACTAATGAAATCAAAGCACAATTACAAATGATATTCTACATTCTCCCCCTTTGTGCTTGATTGCGTCTCCGCGCTATTCATCCTTGTCGGGCATAGTACGATCTGCGCAAGGCCAGCGCATGCTCGTAGTCCCTAACGGTCTCCCTGAGCTTCAGGCGCTCCTCGATGTCATCCAGCAATTCCATCAGGAGCGGCTGTTCTCTCACAAACCGGTGGATCCTCAGCATCGTGTCTCTATTTATCTCTTCCAACCTCTGTTCGATATTTCGCCTGACGATCTTGAGGGTTCCGTCGCAAAAATTGTGAATTTCTGTCTTCAGCATCATCCTGGTCTTCTTGGCAATTGGATTGTTGTAGGTGATGCCGGTGACAGAGCTGATGTGTATGTGATTGCTTGGAAGTCTCTCGATCTCAGGTCCTTTGAGGAGTGGTTCGGCCATGTTGACCTTCTTCATATTGCTCTCAAGCGCCATTTGAAGGTCATGAGCGGCGAAGTACTTGCTTGTCGCATCATGAACCGGTAGAGCCCTTCGAGGCCTTCTTTCTTGATGAAGCCCTGAGGACCTTTGTACTTCTCCACGTATAGCTGATAAAGACGGTAGACTTCATCGGCGGGGAGGTACGGAAGGTCGCTCTCGCTCAGTTCCTCTCGGGTCCTGTCCACTCTTTCGATGATGGAGTGAGGTGTTGGAAGTCCTCCTTTGGCACAGTAGACACTGAGAAGTTGGCAAATTGGGGAGAGTTCCCTGAAGTGACTCTTCAGTCGATCCTTCGGGATACCCAGCCTCACATCCGGTCCTAATTGGGTCAGCATCCACAAATATGTCATTCTCTTCTGCTGATCCCAGTGAGAGATCCCTCTCTGCTCGAACTCATTCGGCTTCTTAATTCGATCCGGTGACCTCCAAATGTTTTCCCTGACTTCTTCAAGGAAAGGTATCATGATGTGAATGTTCTCCCACATCGTGTCGATCCGAACGGTCCCTGGCATTTTCTTGTAGGGGAGGCTGCTCGCTGTGCGATCAACTTCGGTAGCCTTGGGATTTCATTTTGGTAGTCTACACCTTCTTGAAGTTCGTCGTCTTCAATGATCACGAGATCCACGGATGCTTGTTGTAAGAAGTGGCGTACGTCCTGAAGCCGTTGTCTCTGATGCTCCTCGGGCATGGAATGGGTCATCCACTGGAATTCGAAGATGTACTTGTCCAATACTTCGTGTGGATTGACTCCATGTCCAGAGGGTCCCGGTTGGTCTGGAGTGACGGAGGGAGTAGCTTGGGTAGCTGCCAGAGCTACAAGCATTGCAGCGCTTGCTTCTTCTTCCGGAAGCAAGGGGCTTGAGTAGATCGGCGGTGTGGGCGGAGGCGTCCTGACCTGAAAGGTTGGTGGGTCGATATCTGGTAGAGTGGCTGTGCGGTGCGTGGTTTGGGTAGTTTGGGTGGTTTGGGTAGTCTGGGTTTCACCAGCTCCAGCGCTTGTCCGCGTAGCGCCCGAGCCTTGTCCTTGGCCGGATGTAGATGTCCTCGGTCTCTTTTCCCCCTCATGATGGTCCTGATCGTCAGGATCGTCATGTCTGCGCCGGGAGTGGGAGCTTTGGCCTCGGCAGGTGTCAGTCGGTGGCTCAGGATGATCCACCAATCGCCGATAGAGGGATTCTTTTTGAGGCGATCGGATGGACAGGCCTATCAAACGGGCGAGGAGAATGTCGTGGAGCTCGGTGATGGGGATGGTGTATGGGTTGATGAGGATGGAGGAAGTGGCTAAAGGGTCGGTGTGCGTGGGTTATGGAGGTGTGGGGTGGGTTTGTGACGAAGGGCCTTCAGAGGCAGGTGCTTTCCCAGTATCTCTTCGGGATGCCTCGATAGCTTGAAGTACTCTCTCCGTGATCTCTTCCATAGAATGTACAGCGGCAGAGAGAGCGGCCTGGAACTGCTCGTTCATTACAAAGTGTGTGGACGCCTCCATGGATGGACCAGGACGATTGATGTCGCCTGTTATCAACCCTAGAGTAGACACCTACTCTTGGGGTTGGCTCACAGTCACTTGAGGTTGTGACTGTATGAGACTTCCACCCAATCCTCGAGTCGAATCCTGAGGATTCGCCTCCATGGGTGTTAAGGCAGGCTCAGGTTGCGCCTGCGAACCAGACACCACGTGAGTTGGTTGCGGCTCAAGATTGAGCGAAGAAATGCCAGCAACACTTGTCGATGTGGTCAGCGTAGTATCTGGTGCGACGGTGACGGCCGGAAAGAGAGACTCCAGCTGAATGCTCAGTCTTCTGGGAGTCCTCCTGATCAGACTTGATTCCTCGTCAGACTCTGTGTCAGACGAGGTGGCCGTGTGAGGAGTAAGGTCACGATTGACATCCTCCAGTGCCTGATCCGTCACCGATGGAAGAGAGCTTTGCCCCATTTCTGTCTCGGGCTGTGCCTCTTGCGGAAGAACTTCCTCAAAAGTTTCTTCGAGCACGCCAATATGTATGGAACTTCCACTTGTAATTCGAGTGCAGGAGCCTCAAGCGCCAACTCTGTAGCCACGACGTCTATCTAAGCATCTTCCACGTCGGGCATCGGCTCTTCGATCAAAGGAGACTCCTGTTGAAGCTCCTGAGCGACAACGTCAATCATCGCGTCGTCAGGGCTTGGTTGGTGTTGGGGAGGGCTCACATGGTGATCTGCCGGGGGCCCTCTGATCATTTCCTCCATCAAATTGTGTTCCCGGCAGAACCTTTGATACTCAGCTCCCGCGGGGTCGGCGAGCCTGAGTAAGTTGAGTGGAATCGGCATCGACGGTTGGTCCAGGTCCGTGAGCCGTGGGTTGTGGAAAAACTTAAACCTTGGCGGCTGGTAGTTTCCACCAGGAGGTAGCTGAGGGATGTTCTCTGCATGTAGCTCCATGAACTCCCTGATGATTACGTTGAACCAGCGAGCATAGGGCACGTTCTTTGACCATCGGTTCTCCTTCAACCGAATCTGTTCAGCTAGATCGTTCCAGATCAGCTGTGCAAAGTCGTAGTTTCTGGCGAAGGCGAGGCCGTGAAAGATCCGCAGTATGTTGCCGTTGCCCTTGTCGAATCCAGCGTGTTTGGGTGACAGACACTTGTTCATTATGCCGAACAGTGTCTTCCAGGGGTGAGGGATACCGCTGCTCTGGACCTGAGCTAATCTTGTAAGCGGCGGTTGGTATCCCATGTGCATGAAGTCCTGAATCATCTCTGCGTCCGTCGGGAGGGGGTCGTAGTTGTCGTGGTGAGGCAAGTCCAGCATTATCCCGAACTGGCTCTTGCTCATGAGAATATGCCGCGTCCCGAGTTTTGTTGTGAAGAAGAATGCCCCATTTGCTACAATTCCTTGTATATATCCCCAGAACGGCTGGAGATCGACCATCGGCACCGATGCGGTGACCGTTAACGCATGCCAGATGGGGTGGCCTCTAAGGATGGATACGATGATCTTGTCCGGGCACCGAAATGTGTCCAGATCGAGCTGAAAGTTCGTATCCTGAACCTTCAGGTACATATTGTGATCATATATGTGGTTGTATCTTGGGTAACGATCCATCTGAAATATAAGATATATAAAAGTTCATTAGTTCAATTTTATTTCTCAGTCGAAATATGAATAAATTTCATCAAACTATAGTAATATTGCAAATAATAGCATGTTCGATGAATTTTGAATTGAAATCATATCAAATGCATAGTGTATGTTCAATTTCAAAAATCGTGATGGCATGAATGTAATTTCGAATGAAATATTTGTCGCGTGAAAAATGGTTCGAAATTTCGCTAAGTGTTAAATCAGTAAGTCACTGTTCATGCCGAGAAAATTTTCGGTCGATAAAATTGAATTGCAATTTGATTGCCTATATGTTGATTTCAATTGTAGACATTCCGTCTAATTTTGCGATCGAGAAAATTTTATTCGCTAACGTTCGCCACAGTGTAAAAGACTTAGGAAAAAATTTCTAAGCGTTGAGTTTGAAATTGAGACTGTATCGATCAATTTACGATCGAGAAAAATTCCGTGTAAATTTACAATCGAGAAATTATTTCTCAGGTAAATTTACTGTCGAGAAATTTTCTTCGAGTGAATAAAATTTTTCGATTTGAGAATTTGTCGAGCGATATGTGATTTCGTTTGTAAGTAAAAATTTTCGCGGTGAAATATTTTTATCGAGAAATTGGTCAACGACGAAACTATGTCAATCGTCGAGAAATTTTTCGATCAATTTATTCTAAGCGGCGAATTTTACGATCGAAAAAGTTAAGCATTGAAAAATAAATTCGCTGCTAACATTTTTTGCGACCGAAATGAAGTGAAATCGAAATTTTAATTTTGCGATGGTAAGTTTAACGCTCGATTTGAATTTTGTCAAGACCCGTCGTCCCGCCCTCGTATTCCGTTCTAAATCTAAGTGTTAATGCTTTGTTATCGTGCGAGTACGTAAAAATGCGAATAAAATTTTTCATTTTAAACGTGCATGCGGAAGTCTTATATACATGTCAAAAGAATATTCGTAATTCGTTCTACAAATCATCGAAATCGTGTCTACACAAAATACAAGTGTGTGTGTGTGCAGCCAAAAGCTCCCTATGCGCCCGGCCTTCACAGGTCGTCATCCATATACACACTCCCACCTCAAAAGCGGTCGGATTGCGTCAAAAGATCGGCCTCGCATAAAAGTCTGATCACGTACCGTGATCGTCAGTACCTACAACACGTAACATAAACAATGAGCCACCGAGGCTCACTAAGCATAAATTATGCATGAATGCACGTGTCCTAACGATCGACAATCCACGCCTTCGTTTTCTAACGCTCGTACTCTTTTTCCTCATTCTCGTACTCTTTTCTTACGCTCTTATTCTTTTTCTTATACTCTTATTTCATACGGGCCCTCGGCTTTCAATTCCCACTATGCACCCTATCATAGAGATCTCAAGTGTGGAGGTTCTCACACTAGAAGGTCACCTTCCGGAATCTTCCCTTACTCAGTGTGGCCTCCACGCGGGTACTTCGCACTGGTAGCCAACACCGAAGCCACCAACCCGGAGGTCACCCGAAGGCATCTTCCCTCCGGGTAGTGTTTTACACGCTAGTAGGTCACCCGAGGGAATCTTCACTTACTCAGCGTGTGCCCCGAGCCGCGTCCTCCAGGTTGTACTTCCCGCATACGAGGTATTCCCCCAGCCTCTTATTCAGGCCTTATAGTACGGGGTATTCCCTCAGCCTCTTATTCAGGCCTTATAATACGGGGTATTTTCCCAGCCTCTTATTCAGGCCTTATCGTACGGGGTATTTTCCCAGCCTCTTATTCAGGCCTTATCGTACGGGGTATGTCCCCAGCCTCTTATTCAGGCCTTATAGCTTCATTCGCTTTAAGGCTGCATAGGGGAAGCCGTGACTCTTCATTCGTGTCGACACACACACCAATATCGGCGAGTTTACATCGCACACTGGCGATCTTATGCACGCTCATACTTCGCTCCTTACGTACTACTCATGCGTGCAGATGCTCATGCTATGCCCATGTACTTATGCAAATCATACCATCATGCATATAAATTTATCATGTCTTAACATACACGTTCCACATAAAATACACGAGCACGTAGTTCATATAGATCAAAACTCATTCGGCATTCGCTAGCCACTTTCGATCGAAACTCATTTAGATCAAATCCTGATTTCAATTTGGCATTTATCACGAATTGGTTTCGCTCGAAACAATACTAGTTTCGCCGAGTTTTCCTTCGATCGAAACCTTCTCAATTATCTAGTTTCGATCGATTGATTAGAGTTTCGCCGAATTCAATTTAATTTGAGGGTTTTCGATCTCTTCCACTTTCGATCGACTTGAGTTTCGCCGTGTTATTACGTGTGCATGGCGTCACCACTTTCGCTCGAAACCATGCATGGCAGGGAGATCAATTTGATTCGATTGCATGGCTTGGATGGGTTTCGCCGAGAGTTGCTTCGGTCGAAACTCATTTAATCGGCTATTTTCAATAAAATTTAGGGTTTCGCTCGAAGCTATGCATGGGGAAGGGTCAATTTGATTCAATTGCATGGGCTTAGGGTTGAGTTTCGCCGAGATCTATTTCGGTCGAAACTCCCCTTCTCTTAGCTACTTTCGATCGATTACATGGATTAAACTTGAGTTTCGATCGACACTTGTGTGTTAATATGAGTTTCGATCGAAACTCATATCTTATTGAATTTATTATCTTGCAAATCAATTTGATCGAAACCTAGTTCCATTCAAGGGTCGCCCGAAACCCTAAAATCAATTTCTTAGTTTCGATCGAAACTCAACTATTCATTTGGTCGAAACTACTTTCTTCCCCAAATTCATCCCCTCGAAACTTCTGCATTTCATCCCTTCTTGTTACCTAAATCGTGTGATTCCTTCTTACAACAGATTATCTAAGTTCTAAATTGTACCAAAACCGTTTTGGGGCTGATTTTACTTAAATCGGGACCCTATCACGAGCTTCTATATAGCATTTAGGGTTTTCGAAATCTTCTCCAACAACTTGCTTTTAATGCCATTAGTAATCTTCAACTACCCTAGAGTGCGAAATTGAAAGCTTAAGAAGATATTTCGCTTACCAACTTCGACTCCCTAGCTAGTTGGAGTGACCTTGTTCGATTTTTGTCTCGGCCTTTCTTCCTCCTTCTTGGGTGTTTCGTTACCTTTTGGGGTGTGTTTGAAGTGTTGAAATGATTTAGATATTTTCCTTAGCTTTTATTGGATAGGGCATGGGCCTCTCTTAATTTTAGGGAAAATTTGTCCCCTATTTGGGCCCTTTCTTACCTCTAGCCCAACAATAAATAAATTCCTAGCCCACTCTACCATTTGCCATTTCCTAAAATTTACCCTTCCAATTTAGGGTTCATATTGGACCCAAAGTCCTTCGCACTTAATGGCACCCAATTCGCGTAGCATTCACGAGCATAAAATTCATAACATCGTATACACATATATCAAATACAAAATTAACGTAAAATCACATAAGCCATATACGTAATTTATTGGCCGACCTAATTTCCGGGGACCGGGGTCCTACAAATTTGCATCTAAATTATATATTCAGTGCATAAGTTTTTCGCTCGCAGAAAATTATAATTGGATTTTTCGATGGTAAGTTTATCGGTCAAAATCTTTTCGTGATGACTTAAATCACAATTTTGCGATCGAAAACTAAATCGACACAAATAGTATCTCGATTGAATTGAAATCCAATTAAGATAATTTGCGATCGACAAAGTTCTTCGACAGCTTCAAAACTTCAAAATATCCAGTTTCATCGAAACTCATTTTATCATCACAGATGGAAATTTTTCTACGATTTACGCTATTTGTTTCATCAAAACATCAAATCTAAACAACAGGCATTTAACTCAGAAAATCCAAGAAGCATGCCTAAATTTAGTGACACAGTATACGTTTAAATGATTTTGAAGAACAATCGAAAAATTCTTAACTAAACATGCGAAAAACTACAAAATGTAAATGCAAATCAAGTTATAAGATTCGCAATCGTTAACCGAATCGAATTTCTACCTTAATCAGACGATTTGAAGTGAAAATTAGAAGATTTTTGAAGAATTTTGTACCGTCTGAGAAAGTTTTGCGTGAGAGAATTTCTTTCGATTAGGGCTGCGTGAGAAAAAGTTTTTCGACTGACAAAAACTGAACTTTTAATAACTCGCTGTAAATCAATGTTGAGTTTGTGATTGGACGTGTTGCGATTAAATGAATGGGGCCCATTACTATTTGCGCTCGAGAAACTTTTAATTCGAAAATTGCTTCTCAATTCAAATTTTTCGATCGCAAATTATCGCGGCCAATCAAAATCGCCAACACTGTTTACGATCGAGAAACTTTTAGATTGCGAATTAATTCTAATATCCAGTTTGTCGATAGTAAGTTCTTCTAAAGAATTTCAGATTGACCCCTATTTCAAGATAAAACCCATTGTAAGGCTCCCCCTTAGTAATTAAAATAAATGCAATTAACTCCCTGTATTTTCCGTGTAACGTCTAGCTCCCCTGGCAGAAGTTTAAAAATCTGTACCACTTAGAGATAAACGTTAGTAATAATGGAGTTAATCAGCAATTATTTTTGGCAATTTTATCTTTGAAATATTTGGTCTTGTGTCTAGCTCCTCTCTTTGTAGTGTCGACGTCTCACTCCGTAATTTTGTTTGAAGGAATCTGAAACACTTAGAAAAAAACGTCGAGAATATTTGGAGCTAATCCACGATTTTTATATTTGCTCCCCCTCAAATAATGCGCAAGAATTGACTAATTATGCAAGCATATTAAATCAATTCAAGTCACGAGCATATAACACACAAATCTACCAAGTAAGTGCATATACATGGTCCCCGAAAACATGTACTTGTGTGAGGGTTAGAGCATAGAAAAACTTATCGCATTTAAACAATTCAGTACCAATGCAATCTAAAATTGCATTTAGAATGTGCGATGTAAAAAAAAATTCGCATTTATTCAATTCAACGCATATGAAACATAACATTTCATGTCAAAATGTGCGAAGTATATGAGTTTAAATTTTATTTTCATTTTTCATATATATATATATATATATATTTTATTATTATTTACCTATATATATATAAAATATTTATTATATATATATTTTTTTCGTATTTTACTATCATTATAGTATGGGGTCACATTATTTTGCTTCGATCAATCGTCAGCCTAAAATTTTACGAGACATTTGAAAGAGAAAATGCCGTCAAGTCTTGTCGTCAAACTAAAGTCCTAAGTTCATAGACTGCTCCACTTCGACAACTCTCACTACGTTCGCTATTGCTCTCAATAATTTCTATCTTGGGATTTTTATATTTTTATCACTCAAGTCAACACAAGCAGTTTCAAGTCATTTTACCTGTGATCGAGGCGTGTTTAATAATTTCACCCAAGCAAGAGACCGTCGATTGGAATCAAAGGGGTGTAAAGGTTTTAGTTTGGCTAGGACTTAGAAGGGAAGGAATTTATAGGAAAGTGAGCTTATCTCTTCGTCATCTTCCATTTCTAGGTCCGTTTCCTTTCTTTTCGGCGTCTTTCTGTTTTTCAATCAATTATCCCTGCTTTTCTTTTAAGAACTATCCCTTGTTATGCTATGCTCAAGCTGAAGCTCCGCTTCTCCACGAGGCTATAGGAGATTATCGTCGGCGAAGTTCTTCTTGTTGGTTCTCGGGCAGATACCGTGCTCCTCTTCTCTTAGTCCCTAGAGAGGTTTCAGAGATTATCTATTTGGAAAAGTTCACGGTTATGGTATTCGTGCCCGAGGCTGCGCTCCTCTTCTCGTTTCCCGATATAAGACCGGATTATCGTTGGAGAAGTTCACTTCGTGGTGATCCTCTTCCAGCCGTTCTGACGAGCATACAAGATTATCGTTGGAGAAGTTCGCAGCAGGAACCATGCCACTTTCTACAAGGTAGTCGGAAGGCCGGTTCCTTT
Organism: Craterostigma plantagineum; assembly: GCA_027422505.1. Classification (NCBI taxonomy): domain Eukaryota; kingdom Viridiplantae; phylum Streptophyta; class Magnoliopsida; order Lamiales; family Linderniaceae; genus Craterostigma; species Craterostigma plantagineum. The sequence goes on from JAPQWV010000395.1 coordinate 9,923, forward strand.
GGTCTGATTTTTGTGCGTTGAGCAATGCCTTCGTTTGTCATCATCCCCTTTTGATTTCTTTTGTTTTTCTCCCCCTCCTTTTCTTCGTTTGAGCAACCATTCGAAGAGTGTTGAATTCGGTTGAAATCTTGGAATGGGTTTCAAAGGATGAAAGGACATCGGAGAAGGCTCAAAGTGGATGATTAAGGGCTAATGTGAGAGAAAAATTATATAAGGCCGAGTGAGGAATATCCTAAGCTCCCTTATCATTTTCCTAACGATTTGACGCAAGGTGAGTATGAAACCAAGAATCACTAGGTAAGACAAGTAATTGATGTGTGACTCACTCGAGAAGTAGATCCAAAGAAAGAAAAAGGAACAAGGCTTGAATCCTTACGCATGTAAAGTGACTTTGTGTCTAGTGGAATAATCAAACGACCTTTTAGACACAAGAATGTGACTTAGACTGACAATATTAAGCAATTAAATCGATCGCATGTCGGGGTAAAATTCTTGGTGACTTTAGATCGAAGCATCCTAACGGATTTCGTCATACCCCATTATATATATATATATATATTTATTACTTTTTTTATTTTTAGCACGCAAGATATGGACAAATAAGCATGGAACACATAGAATAGAGCATGTGATAGCACAGAAGATCAGGTAATGCACGTATTACGGAAGATTCAGCATGCCTAATTTTCCGACAAGGAATTTGAATCATTTCTCATCCAAGGCCTTGGTGAAAATGTCGGCTAGGTGAAACTCGGTGTTCACAAAGTACATCTCCATCGTGCCTTTTTCTACGTGATCTTTGATAAAATGATATCTAATGTCTATGTGTTTTGTGCGTGAATGATGAACAGGATTGCAAGTAATGGCAATTGCACTCTGACTATCACTATATATGGGTATATTAGTTAGATTGTACCCATAGTCGCGAAGCTGTGTCCGCATCCACAGCATCTGTGAGCAACAGCTGGCGGCAGCTACGTATTCTGCTTCTGCCGTCGAAGTGGACACACAGTTCTGCTTTTTGGATGACCAGCAGACCAGCTTTTCGCCTAGAAATTGAGCGCCACCGGACGTGCTTTTCCTGTCCATTCGGCAACCTGCATAGTCAGCGTCAGTGTAGCCGATAAGTTTGAAATTCGTACCCTTTGGATACCATAGGCCAAGGGTAGAGGTGCCCTTAAGGTAGCGAAGAATTCTTTTGACCGCGAGCACATGGGATTCTTTTGGGTTCGGCTTGAAAACGGGCACACAAGCAGGTGGCAAACATGATATCCGGCCGACTCGAAGTGAGGTAGAGAAGAGATCCAATGATACTGCGATATAGTGTGATGTCGACCGATTTACCTAGGGATCGGCATCCAACTTGCAGCTTGGTGACATAGGAGTGCTGAGAGGCTTGCTCTGGTCTTGATGAAACTTCTTCAGAATATCCTTGATGTATTTGTTTGACTGATGAAAATTCCATCATTGACCTGCCTGACCTAAAGGCCTAAGAAAAATTGCATCTCTCCCATGTGACTCATTTCGAATTTGCTCTTCATGAGATCTCCAAACTTGTTGCAGAGCCGAGGATTTGTTGATCCGAAGATGATGTCGTCGACGTATACTTGGACGACCATCAGATCTTTGTCATGCAAATTTAATGAAGAGGGTTGTGTCTATCGTTCCTCGTATGAATCCAGACTTCACGAGGAAATCACTCAGGACATCGTACCAAGCACGTGGGGCTTGTTTTAGTCCATAGAGAGCTTTGTCCAAACGATAGACGTGATCGAGATGTTCTTGATCAACGAAACCTTCCGGCTGAGCGATGTAGACTTCTTCTTTTAACACGCCGTTGAGAAAAACTGTTTTAACATCCATCTGATAGACTTTGAAGTCTTTGTGAACCGCATAAGCCAGCAGGAGGCGGATAGCTTCGATACGGGCAACAGGAGCATAAGTCTCGTCGTAGTCGATGCCTTCTTGTTGATTGTATCCCTTAGTTACTAGCCTTGCTTTGTTCCGGATCACTTCACCATCTTCATTTTTCTTATTCTTGAAAACCCATTTAGTTCCGACCACTGTTTTCCCATGTGGACGGGGTACCAAGGTCCCCACTTGAAGACATTCGAATTGATTGATTTCCTCTTGCATTGCAATTGTCCAATCCGGGTCTCGAAGTGCGTCTGCTACGTTGGTAGGCTCGTTTTGGCTCAGGAAGCAACTGAAAAGACTGTGTTGACGACGTGTCCTCACACCATCCGAAGGATCGCCAATTATCTGATCGACCGGGTGACCTCTAGTCCACTTGCGCTCATGAGGCAAGGCTGTAGCAGATGCGTCAGCCATCTGTGGATCTAGATTGCCTATAGTCTCCGATTGATTATTTGTCTGAGGAAGTTCCAATTCTGCAATTGGATCGATCGTCTCTGATGATACTTCCTCGAGGACCACTGTAGGTTCTTTGGTATTCTGTGGCAAATCTGAATCGGGTGGGGTAGAGGTGTGAGATGAACTTGGTACTTCGGTACCGAACGGTGGAGAATCCAAATCGTCTATTGCAAGTCTCGTTGCTTCGTCTGACATTGACTTTGATGTTGTTTCCATCTTCTGTTGATTTTGTGCCAACACACCAGTGATTACGGGTTCTAAAATGTTGTCTTCAGAAGCCATCAGGTTGAGCACGAGTCCTGAACTGATTTGAGCAGGAACCATCGGGTTAGGCACGGGTCCTGGACTGAGTTGACCAGAAGCCATCTCCGCCACTTCGTGGAAAGTGACATTATAGCTATCCTTAATAGTTCGGTTGGACTTGATGTATACTCAGTACGCTTTAGATGTTGAAGAATACCGGACAAATGTAGCTTCGATTTTAGGGTCGAACTTTGCACGTTGCTCTCGGTCGTTCGCCACAAAGCACTTGCACCCGAAGACTTTAAGGAAGGAGATGTCGGGCACTCTATTATTCACAATCTCGTACGGAGTCTTGTTGAACCGTTTGTGAGCCACCGTCCTGTTTTGAGTAAAACAAGCGGTATTGACTGCTTCAGCCCATAGAAAGTGTGGAAGTCCCGATTGGATCAACATTGTACGAGCGGCTTCCACTAGTGTTCGATTTTTCCTTTCAACGACCCCATTTTGTTGAGGTGTTTTGGCGGCTGAAAATTGTTGACTTATTCCAAGTTTTTGATAAAACTCACTGAGGTGATTGTTCTTGAACTCAGTGCCTTTGTCTGTTCGTACAACTTGAATAGTCTGTTGCAGCAGATTTTGAGTTGTGTTCACAAAATTGATAATCAAGTCACCGGTCTCATCTTTCGTCCGGAGGAACTTTGTCCACGTGTAGCGAGAATAGTCATCTACAATCACTAGGACATACTTTCTTCCATTGATACTCTGAGTCTGCATCGGACCGCAGAGATCCATGTGAATTAGTTCCAATGGTCGAGAAGTAGACGCAATTTGCTTGACGTGATGAGATGCTCGCTTCATTTTTCCTAGGTGACATGCCGAACAATGATGCTCCATTTGTAGTTGTATAGTTGGAAGACCGTGAACCAACTTTTTCGTAGAAAGACGTTGGAGAGCTTTCATGTTTAGATGAGACAGTCATTGATGCCATAGGCTGTTCTCTGTAAGTCAATCTGGGAAATGAGGCATACAGCTGTCAAGGGCCGCACGGACGTCAGGTTGATCGTGTAAAGATTGGATTTCCGTAGTCCTTGAAGGAGTTCTGTGTCCTGACTATCCAAAATTCTGCACCGGTCAGCATGGAAGACCACCTGGAAGCCTTTGTCACAGAATTAGCCTATGCTGAACAAGTTATGGCGGAGGCCTTCGACGTATGAGACATATTTGATGGTCAGATTCTTCAAAATGATATCCCCAAGTCCTAGAATCAGGGCTGAATCGTTGTTTCCAAATCTGACTTTGCCATTTGTTCGGTCTTTGTAGTTGCTCAGCAGCTCTTGTTTACCAGTCATGTGTGTGGAGCAACCAGAGTCGAGGTACCACACATGATGGATCTGCAAAAACAATTTAGAGAACTTTAGGTACCCACTTAAGCATGGGTCCTCTCAGATTAGCAGATTTAATTTTGGGTTCAGATATGACTCCTAAATTTATTTTTGGAAGAGTCTTAATAACCCATTGCACTTTTGAAGAAGTGAGTTTGGGTTTTGCCTCTGTAGGAGACTTGGGCCTTTTGGCTTTTGTCGTCCTAGGCGGAGATTTAGGAACCCATTTGGGTTGAACCTTACAGGGAAGGTTAATTTTAGCTCGTACAAATGCCTTGGAAGGTTTGACTGAGGAAAAGATCTTTTCTTGTGATAGTCTCCTAAGATGCTTGGGGGATTTAATTTCTACGGGATACCTTAGGTGAGTACAGTCATGTACGGCGCCATAAGCTTTCTTTATGGCTGGATCTTGTTTCCTACGATTTTTCCTTTTGGCATTTGTTTCAGAATGATTAGTAGTAATTTTCGATGTAGAGCCTATTTCGGGATTTTCACTTCTATAGGTGATAGGCTGCAGTGAGCACGTAGAAGCAATTATTTTGAACGTAGAAATGGCTCTTTTATTACTACGAGTGTCTTTTATTTTGACAGAAGGAATAACTTGTTCAGAAACATTTAAATCTACTCGCTCCTTCTTTATTTTAGGACTAGACACTCTCGCCTTCGTAGTCGGTGCTGGCTCTACGCTCCCTGTGGACGTAGGTGAAGTAAAATTAGTCTTAGCACTTTTAACAGAATTATTAATGCTCTTTTGATCTTTCGAAGGCGATTTTTCCATTTTCACGCTTTTTATGATAGCGTGTGAGGTAGTTTGGGAGGACGAGGAAGCCTTGAGATTTTCCATCTCCTTATAGAATTTTTTCTTTTCAGCTTCGAAATTCTCTCTTTCTTTGTCTAGTTTCGCCTGTGACTCCTCTATCTATTTTATGATAGGGGTTTGTAGAGAGAATTTTGATAATTGACCTTTTTTACTTCCTCGTGGTATTCTTGAGAGTCCGGAGGTAGAAGTTGAGCTAATTCGCTGACAGGTTTAGAATAGGTTTCCTATTTTTGTCCTTTTCAATTAGTTCATTGTAGTCAAAGGGGATCTCAGGCCCATGTAAGGCTTGTTTGATGGATGAATCAAACGCATTTTCGTACGTCGATTCCGTAATGTTCCTAAGAGAGGTTGCAGCTAAACCCATGTTCTTAATGTCATACATTTCTTTCTTTCGTAAAATACGTGGGTTAGTGTAACCTGTGCCTTCTATTGGATTATAAAACTATATCCTTGGGCTTGTTTAAGAATATCGTCTGTTCAGAGTGTCCCCTACACGTAAGAAGATCATCTAATTTTTTAATTTTTGCATATAACTTCCTGCGTTCCTCACTTAGGAGAGCATAATTATTTTCTACCGTTGCTTTGGCGGCTTGACAGGCGTCTAGATCCTTACTAAGCTCACTAACCTTAGCGTTAGATATTTCTAATTGAGTTTCTAAGTCAGTGATCTTGAAGTAGTTTCGGTTATCCTACAATTTAAGGTAGCCTTCTCGTTGAGATGCCTAACCAAACAATTGTAGTTATTTGCTATCCTGTCTTCTTTGACCTTATCACTATGTTGTCCTAAAGGAGGTTGACTAGTCTCTCTACAATGTAAGCTCTTAGTAAGTTCTTCTATTTTTGCACTAGAGCTTCTAAGGCCTGACTCGAGACTATTTATCTTCTCCTGAGCTCTTTCAAGTTTAATCTCTACTTCCTCAACACTTTTCTGCTCACGTTTCATGTTAGTGTATGCTAATTGATACGAATCTAACATGGTCAATAATGTGGATTGAGAGACTACCTCATTTGAATACGTGGATGGTTGTCGTCGTCCGTACGAGATGTTTCGGCGTCCATTTCGTTGTCGAGACGAGCCATGAGGGCTAAGTTCTCTTCTTTGGAGCTCGACGTGTCCTCGAGCCATTGGTCCTGCTCGGCCATCAAAGCTACTCCAGCTTCTTTCTGTTTTGTCAATTGAAGCTTCCTGGAGTAGTAGTTTGCATCTCTCTTCTTCGGGAGAGTGCACTCTCTGGCGAAGTGACCTGCTTTGTTCTTGGAGCTTGTAGTCCGAAGTCTGTTGGCTGAGGTTGAAGACTTCTTCTTGAAGTACTTCTTGCTCATCATTTGTCCTATGAGAGCTAACTGCTTTCCAAGGGATTTCATGTTCGGCTCTATGTCACAGTCCGATTCATCTTCCGACTCCGATGATGAAGGTGGCCTAACGATCTTTTCTTTTCTTGATCTTGTGCTCCTCTTCTCCGAGACTAGGGCAACCGTGTCATCGGTTTGTTTGCCATTCTGTTCTTTGATAATCTCTCGGGTATCATCCTCATGTTGAGCTAGATTATCGAACACGGCATGGACATCCTCATCTTTATTTTGTCGTATTTGTGTGGATATTTTCTTCCATTCCGTAGGCAGAGAAGATAGAAATCTAATGTTTGTTTCCATGTTTGTCTTTGTTATTTCTATCTTCCTCATCTCGTTGAGAAGAGTGAGGTATCGTTGGTAGATTTCGTATAGGCTCTCCTCCGGCTTAGCTTTGAAGGAGTCATATGAAGTGAGAATGTTCACCTTCTTGGCCTTTATGCCAACTTCTGTCCTTTGCATCATCCTATGCAGCTCATCCCACATCCCCTTAGCCGATGAAAGGCTGTCGATTTGTCTGTATATATCGTTGGGGATCGATCAGCCTTGGCTCGAGCTCTTTCCTCCGGAGAGTATTCTCTAGGCTCCTTTAGTTGCCTAGAAGCTGGAATTACTGGAGTAGCTGTTTCGTCCCCGGGTACATGAACCCAGAATTGTGCCGGTCCCTCTTCAAGGGACTGCAGTAGATTTTCGGCTTGATCCTTTAGTGCTATGAAATTCAGGAAGCGGCTTCTCCATGCTGTGTATTCGCCTCTTTGCAAGATCGGCGGACAGTTGTCATTTTCAAGTGAGTATGCATCCATGTTTGTATTGTAGTGTTCGAGTTGTTGAAGGATCTTCGTTGATTGTTTTGAAGGATGAAAATTATGTAAAGTGCTTCACAAGTGACAAAATTAGTTAGTAGCGTTTGATTCGAAAATTAGATCGACAATTATTTTCGATTCAATTTGAAGTTTGATCGAAATTAATATCGTTGAAATAGAATGTATTTACTGTTCTCGTGCGAGAGATTTTGTCAGCGAGATATTTTACGAGCGAGAAAAATTGCTCAAAATCATTCGATCGAGAAAAACTTCTTGATCGTGAATTTATTTCGATCATAAAGAAACAGTACGTTAGTATGTTCGCGACAAGTCAAAATAAATCCGTTGACTAGAAAAGTTTCTCGAGTATAAATGATTTTCGCCTGGTCAAACGTTAAAAGGTTTGACTGAAAAAGTTTTGCGAGTGAAAGTTGTTATGCATGCAAAGTCAAAATTGGTCTCTCTCGAAAAAGTTTTTCGCTGCATAATGCTCGAGAAATATTTCTAACTAAAATCGTTTCTGCTAATGACGATTCTAGCGCTGACTTCGTATTCTGACCGAGAAAAATTTTCGCGCCAAGTTTTTCGATCGAGAAACTAATCCGATCGCAAACCCTAGCGAAAAAAATTAGGGCAATCGAGAAAAATTCACAGAATACGATTAACACAAATTCGAGCAAAAACAAAGAATTAGACAGTGAAATTTCAGGTAATCGCTCGCAATCAAGTACTAATCACGCAGGAACAAACAATTAAACACGTTATGAAGCAAAATATATCGAATTTGATCAAAATCAGAACGTGTTCTTCATGTTATTCGTCAACAGTAAAATTCCAGAATCAAGTTAATCTAAATTCGGAGTTCAAACTGCTACTGATCTAGTCGCAATGATCGTTTATCGCTTAATCTAGCACTGAAGCATCAAATTCAAGTCAAATACGCACAGAACTAAGCTATTTGGATCGAAAACAGGTTTCGCGCCAAACTGTTCTTCGATGAACAGTATTAAAAAAATAATTTTCGATCCGATTCTAACAATTTTCGATTCAAAACAGAACGAATCTGCTCTGATACCAATTGTTAGGTCCTCAGATTAACAACTCTACGATCCTAGGCTAGAAACCATAGCAATTCGCTCGTTTAGATGATCAATTGAATTCGATCGAAAAACTCAAAATAAGAACAAAAGAGAGAATTCAATTAGAGTGGGAAAGTTACTGTTGTTTCTCTCTCTAGAAATCAATTTGCAAGCCCTTTGGATCAATTCTCTAAACTTTCTCTATTCAGCTCAATTCATTTACAAGTATTTATACCAACAATCTTTATATAAATATCGAACTAGTCCTTAATCTAAAGACTAATACAAGTAAAGCCCCTAATTACAAGGACAACTAATGAAATCAAGCACAATTACAAATGATATTCTACAACAATGCTTAAATAAGGAGGACTTCACAAATTTTCATGATCGTGAACTCAAGACATTGGTAAAGCAACTCAGGGGGAGCCTTATTGAAACAATTACTTCCTAATTAACTCTAACATTCTCCAAATTTTGCGCTAAGTACTGCAGAATTTCGAAGATCAATTTTCTCGTGCGTAAATAGTGATGGTCCTGAATTTTACCTCAATCACAAAACTTATGATCGAGAAATTGACTAGGAGATAAATTTTTCAATTCAAAGTTTCTCGATTGTAAACAGTAGTGGGTCTCATCTATAGTTTCTCAGCGAAAACAGTCTTGGGCCTGATCTATTTCAGTAGTCAAAATGTCCCATCGAAAACCCACAAATCCACTCATTAATTAAAAATTCACTTTTTGCAGTCGAAAATTTTTACGCAAAACCCTTACACGAATACCAACAGTCGAACATTTTTCTCTCACGCAAAACTCATTCGAAAGACAGAATCTCAAAATCAAACAACTCGTTCTTTGATTTTCAACTCTTAACTGTCTTTCAGAGGTAGATTCGACTATTTTTATGTGTTTGCGTATTGATTTTCTTCATTACCATCCACATTCTGGAATTTTTCGTTCGATTTGTGATTTTGTTTCTCGACTTTTATAGATTTGAAAATCCGTAGGTCATTTTGCACGATTAGAGCTTGTTTTGTGATTATTTGATACAATCCCCTGCTTAAAATGACCATCTTAAGGTTTTTCGATCAATCTGGTAGGATAAATTTTTGATTATCTGCATTTTAGGGTTCAATTTCGAAGCCTCGACTATCTGGGTTTTTGAACACATGAAGAGATCGAAGAACTTTCTCGATCGCAAATCGTTCCAATTGGATTTAAATTTAATTGGAGTACTGTTTGCATCGTAAAATGTTTTCGTTCACTGAATTTTGACTTAGTCGACAAGTTAAGTAACGCTGTTTGCCAATTCACTTACCATTGAGAAATTCAATTAGAATTTTATGCAAGCGAAAATTAACGCGTCGAATTGGTAGAAGGATGCAATTTAATTCGAGCGCAAAACTTACTATCGCAAAATAAATTTTGATTTCATTTCAATTTCGATCGACAATTTTAGCGGCGATAAAATTAATTTTGTCGAAGATAAAATTTCTCGATCGCCAAACTTCGCAGCGAAAAACTTACTTACAATCGAAAAACTTTCCCGCTAGACTAAAATTGTAACGAAAATTTTATTATGAGCGAGAAAAATTTCCCGATCGTAAATTTGGGCGGATTTCAATCTTCACAATTGCAAATTACACAGAATTTTTCTCGAGCGTGAAATTTCTCGGCTACAGTGACATAAATAACGTTCCAACACTTAGTAAAACTTACTAAGTCTTCTTCACTGTTGCAAAATCTAGCGAATAAAATTCTCGATCGTAAAATGGAACAGAAATCTATATTGGAATTCAGCACTTGGGAAATTAAATTGAGAAGTTTTAATTCTCGCACAATAAAAAGAACAGAGTGAATAGTGACTTCAAACACAGAATATATTTCGATTGCACTAAATTATATCATATATACTTATGTCGAAAAAAAAATTCTTATCAAATCATCACTCACTTCGTATGACCTATGTGCCTCATATCTGTTTTCCAATTGCCAAATTTTCAAACATACTATCACATGCTGGAACATTATGGTTTGATACAAATAATATTTTCGACGCAAATTGTGTATTTTGAACTAATGATCTGTGATTTCCCAATAATTCTAAGATGGATCGCTATCCTACATACAACCACATTTATGAGCGAAACCTGTACCCGAATCTACAAGACACAAATTTTCAGCTCGACCTGACAACTTTCAGATGCCCATACGAGATAATTGTGTCTATCCTACAAGGCCATCCCCTCTAGCATGCTCTCACGACAACTGCCTCTGTACCGATGGTCTACCTTCAGCAGTTTTGGGGGAGGATCACAAGTCATGTGATTGAGGGAGCGTACAGCTTCACTTCGGTGCTCGGGACTAGGCATATCACCATGACCAAGAACAATTCAGCCTCGTTCTCGACCTCCCTTACAATCACAATTATGACCCACCACCATCAGACGCTGAGATGATTCACGATTTCCTCCAGGTGGGGTACCGTCCGCCGCTCACCAAGCTAGCTCAGATGCAGAGCAACGGGATTCCAATCCGTGGAAGACCCTTTTTGGAATAATCAATAAGTGTCTGTCTCCGAAGCATGCAGGCTTCGACAAAGGCAACGGCAACATCCTCCGGATATTTCACGAAGTAATGTTCTCACGAAATTACGATTTCGTTCAACTGGTCTAGAACGACCTCGCAGAACAAATCACACAGAAAGAGAACAAACGGTCCAAAACTGTGTCGTATGCGAGATGGTTCTCCATTATCATTCGACAATTCATGGAACTACATGAGGACATCCCTCGCTTGCCTCCTAGAGGAAATTACCAGCCCCCACGTCTGAAGTTCTTCCATCTGGGCCAACCGTCGATGGCAATTCCGTTTGAGCTGCTTCATCTCGCCGACCCCTCGGGAGACACCTATAAGCTCTACTGTCGGGAAAATCATCTCACTGAGCAGATGATTCGAGGGCCCCCGACAGATTTCAACGTCAGCCCTCCACAGCCACGACAGTCGCATGCTAGTCCTGAAGACACGATGATTGATGAAGTGGCTCAGGAACTAGAGATGGAGCCCCCAACTCACGAGGAAACAATGCCAGATGTTGAGTCCACGCTAATAGATGCTGTGGCTCAACAGTTGGAACTCAAAGCTCCACAACTATCACTTGGTGCTGAAGTCCCCATTCATGTCAGCACGCTCGAAGTACCTATTGTGGAGTTACCATCTCAAGGAGCTTCGCTCGAGGCAGATGCGGGGCACACCTCACCACCACCGGCTACTACGCCGGAGACAGAGGCTCTAATCTCAAGGATTCAGCCCTCCGAGCCTCAGATGACAGAACCAGCCAATGACGATGTAGAACGAGAACTCTCACTTTACACGGCTACCTCATCAGCCACCTAGTCAGATGAGGAGATCCAATTAATAAGAAGGACTCCGAGACGACTAAGTATATCATTTGAGTCCATCTTCCCCGTCGTCACCACCACACCAGACATCGCGTCAATCTTACCGTCAAGCGCTGCGGACATAACTTCGCTCAATCTTGAGCCACTGCACAACTTACCGATGTCTGGTTCGCAGGTTCACTCAAAACCTGCCGAAACACCCATAGAGGAGAATCTTCAAGATTCGACTCAAGATTGGGTGGAAGTTTCGAACAGTCACAACCTCAAGTGACTGCTAGCCAACTTGAGGAGCTGGTGTCTGCTCAAGGGTTACTAACAGGCGACATCAGTTGACCTGGTCCATCATCGACGGAGGCGTCTGTCCAGTTCGTGACTGAAGCCCAGTTTCGGACCGCACTCTCTGCAGCCATCAAATCTCTAGAAGACAAAATGATGGAGAGAGTGCTCGCTACTATCGAGACGTCCCAGCGTGACATTGGGAAAGAACCCGTCTCTGAGAGCCCTTCAGCACTAACACACCCAACCCCACAACCCACTCACACCGACCCACTCGCAGACTCCCCTATCCTCATCAACCCATACACCATTCCCATAACCCAGCTCCACGACATCCTTCTCGCCCGCCTCATCGGCCTTCCTATCAGAACGCCTCAGGAAGAATCCCTTTTACAGGTGTCTCGTGGACCACCCTGAGCCACCAACTCAAACTTGCCAAGGTCAAAGCTCCCGCACCCGGCGTCGACATGACGATCAAGATGATCAGGATCGTCATGAGGGGGAGAAATAGCCTACGACCTCATTAAGTGGCCAAGGCGAAGGTCAAGGACAAGGCGTAGGTGCAACTCAGACAAGTGCTGGAGCCGGACAAACCCAAACCACACAAAAAACCCATACCACGCACCATACCACTCATCCAACCCACGAAACCCAAATTAACCCACTAAACTTTCACCTAAGAACGCCTCTGCCCACACCGCCGACTTTCACAAGCCCTTGCTTCCGGAAGAAGAAGCAAGTGATGTCCTTATGACCTAGCACGGACTCAAGCAACTCCATCAACTGCTGACCAATCGGGACCATCTGGAAGTGGGGTCAACCCATATGAGATCCTTGACAAGTACATATTCGAAGGACAGTGGATAACCCACTCCATGCTCGAAGAGCATCAGAGACAACGGCTCAAGGACGTTCTACAGTTCCTGCAGCAAGCTTCGGTAGACCTTGTGCTCATAGACGCAGAACTTCAGAAAGGTGAAGATCATGAAGCAGATCTCCCAAGGCTACCCGAGCTAATTGCTCAAAGAGCGGATCCCCTTCCAAGAATGATCCCGGGAACCGTTCGAATAGATACTCCATGGGAGAACATCAGAATAGAAATCCCCTTTCTTGAAGAAGTTCTGGAAAACATATGGAGGTCACCAAATAAAGTAAAGAAGTTGAACGAATTCCAGCTCAGAGGGATTTCTCACTGGGATCAGCAAAAGAGAATGACATATCTTTGGATGCTGACCCATCTCGGACCAGATGTGAGGATGAAGATGACTAATGCGCAAGCAAGTAATCATTATAAGTCTTTCTTCTATCTGCCAGCTGCTAAGTGTCTACTGCGCCAAAGGAGGACTTCCAACACCATTCTATGTAAATGAGCGAGTAGACAGAACTCGAGAAGAACTCAGCAAGAGCGGCATACCCTACCTTCCTTACGAGGAGGTGTACCATCTCTACCAGCTCTACGTAGAGAACTACAAGGGTCCACAAGGCTTCATCAAGAAAAAAGGACTCGAGGGACTCTACTAGTTCATGATACGCCCAGTCAAGTACTTCCCCGTGCACGACCTTCAGATGGCTCTGCAGAGCAACATGAAGAAGGTCAACATGACCGCTGCTCAACAAAGGACCTGAGATCGAAAGGCTTCCCAATAATCACGTGCACGTCAGCTAAGTCCTAGGCATCACCTACCACAATCCAATCGCGAAGAAGAATAGGATGATGCTGAAGACTAAGATCCACAAATTCTGTGATGAGACGCTCAAGGTCATCAGGAGGAATATAGAGCAGAGACTGGAAGAAATCAATAGAGACACGATGTTGAGGATCCATCGGTTCGTAAGAGAACAACCTCTGATGCTGGAACTCCTTGGTGACATCGAGGAGCACCTTGAGCTGCAAAACAGTCTAAGGAACTTTGAGCATGCGCTGGGCTTGAGAAGATCGTACTTTGCCCTATGAGGACAAATGGAACTGAAGAGCAATCAAGCACAAAGGGGGAGATTGTAGAGACTATATTTTATTGTGCTTGATTTCATTATTTGTCCTTGTAATTAGGGGCTTTAGTTGTAATAGTCCATAGATTAGGACTAGTTTGTTACTTATACCAAACTTGTTTGGTATAAATACTTGTACAAACAATTAAGCTGAATACAGAAAATTAGAGTCAACCCGAAAGGCTTTTGAATTAAATTCTAGAGAGAGAAACAACGAAAAATTTCTCACACTAAAAGTTTCTCTCTCGTGTTCTTCAAAGAAAAGTTTCCGATCGAGATTCAATTTCTATCATTCTAGTCTATTACCTTAGAATTCATGCTTAGGATTGTTTGAGTTGATAATCAAGAACAGGCTTATCGCCGCTAAAGAAAGCGATGCATTTGTTTGTCGATTTTCAATTTTTGCTTCAAACAAATCGACTTTGAAAAAATCGTAGATTTGATTTTGTATGGTCGCTAAAGTCAAATTGGTGGTATAGGGCTAAGCATTAAATTCTATATACTTAAATCGGTAGAAAATTTCGTGTTTATCAGAAATTAGTGAACTTAAATTTGTCCAATCCACAATTAATTCAGGAATCCCTCATTTCAAGTTTTCAAATTTTTTTAACTATTTAATTTTTCGCGAATTTACTTCACGAACTCTACATCTTATCCAAGTTCGCGAAAGCATTAACTTTTCAATTTACTTAGTGGCCTAAAACTTACTTCGCGAACCCGACTCTACGAAGTCACTCTTAATCCAGTTCGCGAATCCTCTCCAATATCTTCAAGAACCAATTCACGAACTAACAGCTTCCAATTGGCGAACTATCCAATTCGCGAACTACACTGGCTTCGCGAATCCTCAGTGGGCCATCATCTCAAAATTTTGCGGCCCAATTTCGACCTCAGCTTCAAACTTCGGCCCGCGAAGTTTTTTTATCCCTAAAAACCTAATTCGCGAACCAAGTTCGTCAAATTCCCAAATCTTCATTTTCTCCTTCGCAAATCCCCTTCACTAAGCTAATCAGATCTCACTCTCGCTGGTTTTTCTGTGGTTTTCTAGCTCAAATTCGTTCTTCTCACATACACACGAACTTTCATGTGGTACGGAACTTTTTTTACTCGTTAACGATTTTATTTATTATTTGCAGGGATGATTCTTCGAAGAACAGGCTTTATTGCAGTCGATTTCTGTAGAAATTAGTCTGTTGGTATTAAAATGAGTGGTCTTGTTTGAGAATTTTACTGAAAAGAGTTTATCTTTTCAAATTTGAATTTAAATCGATGTTTTCAGTTTTTAAAGAGGAATTAGGGTTCGCGGTTGTTTTTAAGAAAAGTACATTTTGATTCTTCAAAACGGAATTTCACGGGTCCAAAAAATATTTTCACCAATCCAATCTATTTTTGACTTCGTCAAATCCGCAAATCATGTTTGCGAACTCTGGTTTTGGTTCAAGTTTTTACTTCCCGAATTGGACTCCCCAGCTTTGCGATTTTGACATCGCGGCCCCATGGATTCGCGATTCGAACTTTGCGAATTTATGATTTAAGTCAACCCGCGAACCTTTGGTTTCACAGTTCGCGAACCTTGACAATTCTGAAGTCCTTCTTACCCCAACCCGCAAACCTTCGAGTTCGCGTCAAATTCGCAAAGTCCTTCTATAACCAACCCGCGAATCTCCGAATTCGCAATATGAAATTCGTGAAGTTCTTTAAAATCAACTCGCGAACCATTCAGTTCGCAATATGAAATTCACAAAGTCCTTTTAAAACCAACCCGCGAAGCTCCGAATTCGCAACATGAAATTCGCGAAGTTCTTTAAAATCGACGCGCGTACCTTTCAGTTCGCAATATGAAATTCGTGAAGTCCTCTGTTTCAAACCAACAAACCACACTTAGAAAATCTTAGCCGAACAACTTTGAAATATGAATGGGCCAAACAGTGTTGGATCAAATTAATGTTAAGAAAAACGATTTTATACTCAAGCCCACACCTTTTTCACAACACCACATCTTTCATTATTATAATGTTACATTTCTAATCTTTTTCTCTATCGTGTTGCAGCTTCGGCAGGAATTCCTGGTGTCTAACATTCAAAATATATATATATATAAAGGAAAGAAAATGGTGACACCAACTGACCTCGTATACTCGACCTCAAAATGGATAGCTACGAAAGACAACAATTTCCAACTTGACTTGAACAACTTCAAATATCAGGACGAGATCCTCCTATCCATTTTGAGGAGTCATCACCTCGGGTATGCCTTTCCTTGCATCAGTCCAAGTCCCTACAGTCTATCTCCAACAGTTCTGGGGGACGATGAAGACCAAGATTGCTGCCAACAATAGCATCTATTACGAAGCACAGATAGCAAGTGAGACGGTGCAAATCACCAGGGAATTTATTCGACAAATCCTTTGACTACCAAGTCAACCCGAATACGAAGATGAGGCATCCAAGGATGAACTCCTAGAGGACATGACGGAGATGGGATACTACACTCAAATCAAATTTATATCCCATTTTCAGCAGTCCATGTTACCCCACCCTGGCGAACACTCTTTGCATTCGTCAATAAGTGCTTCTCTCCAAAGCACTCTGGATGGGACAGATGCAATCTAACAATTCTTCGCATCTTCCACGGTATTGTGTTAAGGAAAATTTACGACTTCGCCAAGCCCGTCACTGCGGATTTGGATGATCAACTGCACCAGCGAACAAAGTCGAAATAGCCACAGAACTTGCCATATCTCCGATGGTTCTCATTAATGCTTCACCAATTTATGACAATAAAGGCAGAGATACCCTGACGACCTGCAGATGAGAACGTCACCCCACCAAAGCTACGATATCTTCAAAAGGGGTAGACCGTGAGAAGTACTTGCATAAAGCCATGCCAATTCCGTATGACCTTTTAAGGCTTGCTCGCCCAGAAGACATCGAATCCTACTGCCAGAAATACAACATTCCCCACTCCATGACTTTGGAAAACCCACCCGAGTCTAACCCAGGGGTTAGTGATAGTGAGAGAGAGACCGACGAACATACAGACACCACCGATACATTACCTACCCCTCAACAAACAATCCCAGAACAACCACTCAAAATACTACCACAGCCTGACCAGATTGAACAAAAACAAACAGTTGTTTCTGAGCTATCGACGTTTGAAGCCCCTCAGTCAGAAAAGCCGGGTTCCCTAGGATAGAAGACGCCGACATCGACCCAACGGTGCAAACACAACCTGAATGTGACCATTCACTTGACTCTCAACAGGCAAGTGTCTCAAAACCCTCAGAACCTCCCCAAATCACACACACCCCGGCTTCTGTGTTCACTCCCACAGAAGATATCACTATTCCTGCGACACAGTCTGAGTCTCAGCCTGTCTTACAGGCCTCAACGCCCATAGAAGAGCAAATTAAACCTCTTCAATGATTGGACGGAAGTCTCTTGGATGATGATGACCTCAGCAGCTCACCATCCGAGAGCCACCATAGAGGACCTAGTCCTATACGTGTGCCAACGGGAAGTGGCTCCGGTGAAAGTTCCACTCAAGTCCATCTCCTTGATGAGGCCTTAACGACCCGAGCACCATCTCCTAAAGATGTGTCGCAAGGAGAGGTCGGAAGACCCAAGGAAACGAAGTCCCACAGACTCCTATGGACGAGGGCCGCCCTGACTCAGCCAGGGTCTTAACGGCTAACCCTAGTGGTGCCGGAGTAATTCCTCAAACTATGACGACGGCCTACCTGGAAAATCACCTATTTGAGTTCTTTGAATCCGTCACCTTACCACGGGTTCGACGACTCATTAGGGATGCATCCAATCCACCTCAACCGACAAAGGGAAGGGCTCCATGGTAGAATAGTTGTCGTCACAGCCTCGCGTCCTCTCTTTACCACCATGAGCAACAAGCCCACTTGATCCATACACCATGCCACCAACTGAGCTCTTCGACATCAGTATTGCCCGTCTTCTGGAACTAGACACTACACGCAACCGTGAAGAAGAAGAACTCTACAGGAAGCTGCTCGTAGGTGGTGTCATACCTCCACCAGACATCTGATGTGAAGAAGGCCCTAGCGAGAAGCATCGTCATGACGATCCTGACGACCAGGATCGTCCTGAGGGGGAGACGAGCAAGAGGACAAGAACCACTGCAGCGGGTGTACGAGTACGAGGAAGAGGAGCTAGAATTGCTGGATCTCGATCTTTAAATCCACTACCACCACCAAGGTCCTACGGAGTTAGACGAGCCTTGCCAGGGCCGAACCAAGAAACTTACCTTGTCGAAGTCAAGTCTGGCTCTTTGAGGATCTTCACCCAGTCAGTCAAACAACCACAAACACTCAGACCAATGATTCAACCATGCCAGTTAAAAAACTGTACAATCCACACGATGTAGTGGAGAAATACATCTTTAGCGAAGAATGGAAGACTCATCCGGAGAATACAATTATGACCAGAAATTTAATGGACAATGTTAGATACTTCCTCTCGAAGGCAAACATAAGTCTGGTCCGAATTGAAGAAGAGGATCCTAATGAAGGTGAAGACTACAAAGCTGAGATACCTGAACTTCTCGAGCTTCTCCAACACACAGTCATAGACGAAGATTGCCCTCTAAATAACCGGAAAGGAATAGAAGAGCTGAAACTCCCATGGAAAAATGTCAAGGTGACTGCTCCATATCAACAAGAAATACGAAATAGAATCTGGAGGAGGGAGGACAAGATCTTGAAGATAGACGAACCTGACCTCAGAGACCTACCTCATTTCTCACGATCAAAAGCCGTTCAGTACCTGCTCTCTCTACGTCGAACACTACTGTTCAGAGGAAGAGGAGGGGACATAGATGATCTATGAAAAGAAGAGAAGGAACGTCCCAGAATCAGAGAAGTTCTGACAATTCATAAGGAGCGATATGGGGACAAAAAGTTTCCTATCTATTTGATACGGCGAGAAGATGAGTCAGTTGAAGAGCTAAGTGAAGGCAACCTATCATATCTCAGAGGTAAATTGATCAAATGAGAGTGGACTACAGGACGCTTGGGGTACTTAGGACTCCAGAATTAAGGATGGGGTATGCTTTGTTGAAAAGATTCATACTACGCCAAGTCAAGTTTAACCCAACACATGACCTCCAAATGGCACTAGAGAGCAACATGAAGAAGGTGAATCTCACGAAGCCTTCCTTTGAAGCCCATGAGTCAGACAGCTATGGAGAAGGACATATCTTTGAAGGGGAAGATCCTTTAGTGATATACTTAATTACAAGGGAGAGAAGAGACTGATGAGAACTTCAGCGATTCACAAATTCTGCGATGGAACCCTCCTTATTCTTCGAAAGAAACTTAGGAGAATCACTGTAGATTATATGTCTTAATTGTGCTTGATTTTATTAGTTGTCCTTGTAATTAGGGGTGTTTTGTATAGTAGTCCTTAAATTAGGACTAGTTTGATATTTATACCAAGTTTTGTTTGGTATAAATACATGTAAACAAATTGCGTTGAATAGAGAAAGTTTTGGAAATTGATCCGAAAGGCTTGCAATTCAATTTCTAGAGAGAGAAACAATAGTAACTTTCTCACTCTACTCGAATTCTCTCTCTCGATCTTCATTTGAGTTTTTCGATCGATTCTAAATGTCGATCAGTATCATCGAATTACTTAGAATCCATGCCTAGGATCATAGAGTTATTAATCGTAGGACCTAACAATTGGTATCAGAGCAGATTCGTTCTATTTTGAATAAAAAATAGTTAGATTTGGATCGAAAATCATTTTCTGATTACTGTTCATCGAAGAACAGTTTGGTGCGAAACTTTTTTTCGATCCAATAGCATTATTCTGTGCTTAATTGACTTGAATTTGATGTTTCTGTGCTTGTTTTAAGTGTTAAATGATGATCGCGATCAGATTTGTAGCTGTTTGAACTTCATTTTATTGGATTAAATCGATTCTGTGATTTACTGTTTGCGCAGAACACGTTCTGCTTTTGATCAAAATCGACATACTTTGGTTCATTACGTGTTTAATTGCTTGTTCGTGCGTAGTTAGTAAATGATTGCGAGCAATTACCTGAAATTTCACCGTCTACTTCCTTGTTTTTTCTTGAATGTTAATCGTATTCTGCGAATTTTTCTCGCTCGTTCTAATTTTTCTCGCTAGGTTTACGATCGGATTAATTCTCGATCGAACAACTTGGCGCGAGAATTTTTCTCGGTCAGAATACGAAGTCCAGCGCTAGAATCGTCAACACTAGAAACGATTTTAGTTAGAAATATTTCTCGAGCATTATTCAGCGAAAATCTTTTTTTTGAGAGAGACCAATTTTGATTTTGCATGCCTAAAAACTTTCTCTTGAAAAACTTTTTCGGTCAGACCTTTAATGTTTGACCAAGCGAAAATCATTTACACGCGAGAAACTTTTCCAGTCAACAGATTTATTTTGACTTGTCGAGAAACTTAGTAACGTACTATTTCTTTACGGTCGAAATAAATTCACGATCAGGAAATTTTTCTTGACCGAACGATTTTGGGCAATTTATTTCGCTCGAAAAATATTTCACTGACAAACTTTCTCGCACGAGAATAGTACACATTATATTCTACTTCGGCGCCTAGGGAGTACACAATCGAGGAGAGGGCTCGGGCTAAGGCTGATCTAGTAGCCATGAATACCCTCATGCAGGGCATCCCCAACGACATATATAGACAGATTGATAGCCTTTCATCGGCTAAAGGAATGTTGGATGAACTGCATAGGATGATGCAGAGGACGGAAGTTGGCATAAAGGCCAGGCGAACATTCTCACTGCTTACGACTCCTTCAAAGCAAAGCCAGAGGAGAGTCTATATGAGATATACCAAAGATACCTCACTCTTCTCAACGAGATGAGAAAGATAGAAATCATGAAGACCAAAATGGAGACAAACATCAGATTTCTGTCTTCTCTGCCCGCGGAATGGAAACAAAATATCCACTCAAATTCGACAAAATAAAGATCTAAAGGAGTTGGATATCCATGCCGTGTTTGACAATCTCGCACAACATGAGGATGATATAAGCGAGATTCACAAGGAGGAGAAGGGCAAACAGACCGAAGACACTCTTGCCTTAGTCTCGGAGAAGAGGAGCCCGAAATCAAGAAAAGAAAAGATCGTTAGGCCTCCTTCTCCTTCAGAATCGGAAGAAGAGCCAGACTCCGACGTCGAGCCAAACATGAAAGCCCTATGAAAGCAGTTGGCTCTAATAGGAAAAATGATGAGTAAGAAGTACTTCAAGAAGAAGTCTTCAACCTCAGCCAACAGACTTCGGACGACAAGCTCTAAAAACAAAGAACGTGCACCAGAGAGCTCCGAGGTCAAGAACCCAAAAGAGGCTAACAAATGCTTCAACTGTGGCAAGCCAGGTCACTTTGCCAGAGAGTGCACTCTTCCAAAGAAGAGAGATGCCAACTACTACTCCAGGAAGCTCCGATTGACTAAACAGAAGGAAGCTGGAGTAGCTCTCATGGCCGAACAAAACCAAGGGCTCGAGGACACGTCGAGTTCTGAAGAAGAGAATTTAGCCCTCATTGTAGGACCCCGGTCCCTGTAAACTAGATTTGGCCAATAAATGATATATGTGACTCAAATGATCATGCGTTTTAATGCGTACATGTTATACGTTTATGTGAATTCATGAATTTCATGCTCATAACTTTTATGAGAATTAAGTGAAATTATGCGACGTTAATTATGTGTTTGCGATGGTTCCCAACAAGTAGGAAATTCTCGAGAATGGTATATAGAAATACGGACTAGGATTTACTAGACCACGAAGCATCGAATTTGGGCTAGGAAGTCACTTTGGACCATGAACCTATTGTGATGGGAATTACCAAGTGGGCTAAAAGTAGAATTAGGCCCAATCCATAAAGAGAGATCAACTTAGGAGACAAAACCCCCATGAATTAAGGGAAATCCACGCCCAACCCTATGTCTCACCTATCATACCCCAAAAAAAATATCTAAAATACCAAAACCTAACCATTGAACTCGATAACCACTCATAAGAAAAGAAACGAAAAGCAAAAGAGAGAGCAAGAAGGGAAGGAGAAGGAGCCGAGACCAAAAGAAATCCGAGCAAAGAGCATTCCCAAGCTAACTTAGAAAACTCGAAGTTGGGTAAGTAAAGCTAACCTCCTAAACTAATTCGACATCTTTTACCAAGATTATTTAGTTAAACATGTTTAGGATTAGAAGTTTTCCGAGACGAGGGGACTATAATTCGTGTTAAATGTTCTAAAGGTAGAAGAGAGGTTTAGAGCTTATAATTCTAGGAAGAACAAGCTAAGAATCTAGTTTCGAGTAGTGAAGAGCGTTTGAAGATCGAAGTATATGATAAATGCCGAGGCACAATGTCGAGTGTTAGCAAAGGTGTCGACTTATCATATCGAGATATCCATTGTATAAATGTCGATATTCAAGTCGAGATCAATGTCGAGTAAAATGTCGAGTCCTTCTACTTGGAAAGAAATGTCGGGTTGAGCACAAAATATCGAGACCTTCAAAATGTCGAGATATTCCAAGGTACAAATGTCGAAACCATATTAAGGAAAATGTCGAAACCATGTTAAGGAAAAATGTCGAAACCATGTTAAGGAAAAATGTCGAAACCATGCCAAGGAGAAATGTCGAAACCTTGTTAGGAAATATGTCGAGACTTATGTTGAATTTATGTCGACATTTTCTGTTTCATATATCGGAAGGCGATGTCGAGAGGATAAGTAAGAATGTCGAAGAATAATGTCGGGGTACTCAAGTAAATGTCGAATGATAAATATAATGTCGAGTAAAACGTCGAGAGGCAAGGTAAAATGTCGAAGCTAGGAAAAATGTCGAGATCGTTACATATAATATAGATGTCGAAACCCTTGTGATTATATCGAGTTGAATTTCGAAGATTCACTCATTGTATCGACATTTAAATGTAAGAAATGTCGAGAACCATGCTAAAATCTATGTCGACATTTGTTTAATGTCGAAGTACATGGCATGGTTGTGTGTTTAATTAAACCCGAGATTTATCCCCATGCCGAGATTTAGTTTGAATTCGAGAATTACTTTGATAACAATAGCTCGAGATTTTCTTTAAAATGTCGAGAGCTATCCTGAAAATGTCGAAACCATTTCCGAAACGAATGTCGAACTGGATAGGATGTCGAAATAGAGGACAATGTCGAGAGCTAATGAAAAATGTCGAGATCTCTATTGTACAAATATCGAGATCAACCTCGATATCAATGTCGAGACCCTTAAATAGCCCAAATGTCGAATCCTTACACATACAAATGTCGAGATCAATTTTAATGCTAAGCACGTTGTAATATCGAGATCTTTACATACAATATTAAGGAAAATATTTCAACACTTGTCAAGAACATAGATAACAAATATTTTAGATAATGTACTGACATAATAATTTTATGATTAAGGTCGAAAATTAGGAATTTCGCCGAACCAGTAGCAGTTAATCTACGGACCCCAGGTAAGTAGAAATTCAACTACGACACGTAACCTGCCTGCGTCCAATTATGTGAATTACGTGCTCGTGATTTTTGTATGAGATGTGTACGTATGATACGATCAAATTATGTGCATGATGGCATGATTAGAATATGTACATGAGCATGGCATGAGCATTTGCACGCATGCGTAGTGTATAAGACGCGAGGTATGAGCGTGCGTAAGATCGCCAGTGTGCGATGTATATTCGCCGATATTGGCGTCTGTGTCGACTCGAATGAAGAGTCACGGCTTCCCCTGTGCAACCAGTGAGGCGAATGAAGCTATAAGGCCTGTATAAGAGGCTGGGGAAAATGCCCCGTATGCGGGAGATGCAACCTGGTGGATGCGGCCCGGGGCACACGCTGAGCAAGGAAAGACTCCTTCGGGTGACCTTCTAGCGTGTAAAGCACCACCAGGAGGGAAGATTCCTTCGGGTGACCTCCGGGGTTAGTGGCCTCGGTGTTGGCTACCAGTGAGAAGCGCTCGCGTGGAGGCCACACTGAGTAAGGGAAGATTCTTTCGGGTGACCTTCTAGTGTGTGAACCTCCACACTTGAGATCTCTAAGAATGGCGCAAAGTGGGACTGAAAGCCGAGGGCGCGCAAGAAGTAAGAGCATGAGTCGAGGGAAGAGTACGTATAAGAAAAATAGTATGAGCGTTAGAAAATGACGGCGTGGATTGTCGATCGTTAGGACACGTGCATACATGCATAATTTCTGCTTACTGAGCCTCGGTGGCTCATTCTTTACGTTACGTGTTGTAGGTTCTGCCGATCACGGTACGTGATCCGATCCTTATGCGAGGCCGATCTTTTGAAGCTATCCGGCTGCTTTTGAGGTGGGAGTGTGTGTATGGATGACGACCTGTGAAGGCCGGGCGCCTAGGAAGCTTTTTTGGCTGCACACACACACACACTTGTCTTCTGTATAGACATGACTACGATGAATTGTAGAACGATTTGCGAACATTCTTTTGACATGTGTATAAGACTTCCGCACGTAGTTTTAAAAGGAAAAATTTTATTCGCATTTTTACGCTTTTATCCGATAATAAAGCATGAGATACTTAGGATCAGAACGGAATACGAGGGCGGGACGACGGATCCTGACACTCATGGCCCGTCTCGACAATGAATCGGACGCCGAAACATCCAACCTGACGGACAAAGACAACGCATCCACCTCGTCAAAAGAGGTAGTCTCTTCTTCCACATTATTGACCACGTTAGAATCATACACAATATGCTAACATGAAACGTGAGCAGAAAAGTATTAACGTAGTAGAGGATAAACTTGCGAGATCTCAGGAGAAGATAGATAGTCTCGAATCAGAACTTAGAAGCTCTAGTGCTAAAATAGAAGAACTTACTAAGAGCCTACATTCTAGAGAGACTAGTCAACCTCAAATAGGACAGCATAGTAAAAAGATTAAGGAATTAGAAGATAGGCTAGCAAATAACTACAATTGCCTGGTTAGGAATCTCAATGAGAAAGCTACCCTAAATTGTACGATAACTGAGGCTACCACTAAGATCACTAACTTAGAAGCTGAATTAGAAATATGAAATGCTAAGGTTAGTGAGCTGAGTATGGAACTAGATGCCTGTCAAGCCGCTAAACTAACGGTAGAAAATAATTATGCTCTCCCAGGTGAGGAACGCAAGAAACTATATGCTAAAATTAAGAAATTAGATGATATAGTTACGCGTAGGGGACAATCCGAACAGACGATATTTTTGAACAAGCCCAAGGATATAGAGTTCTACAATCCTATAGAAGGCAAAGGTTTTACTAATCCACGTGTACTTCGGAAGAAAGAAATATATGATATTAAGCACCTGGGTTTAGGAGTAACCTCTCTTAGAGAATTCACTGAATCGACGTACCAAAACAATTATGATTCATCTATGAGAAAAGCCTCACATGGGCCTGAGATCCCCTTTGATTACACTGAACTAAATGAAAGAGACAGAAGTATGAAACCTTCCTTAACACCTGTCTGTGATTTAGTTCAAGTTCTACCTCCTGAATCTCAAGCACACAACGAGGAAGTCAAAGACGTTCATTATAAAATTCTCTCTACATACCTCCTCTAATAAAACAGATAGAGGAGTCACAGGCAAAATTAGATAAAGAACGAGAGAATTTCGAAGATGAAAAGAAAAAGTTCTTTAAGGATATGGAAAATCTCAAGGCTTCCTCATCCTCCCAAACTACCTCTCACGCTATTATGAAAAGCGTGAAAATCGAAAAATCGCCCTCGAAAGATCAAAAGCGCATTAATAATTCTATTAAAAGTGCTAAGATTAATTCCATTTCACCTACGTCCACAGGGAGCGTAGGGCCAACACTGAAAACGAAGGCGAGAGTGTCTAGTACTAAGATAGAAGGAGCCAGTAGATTTGAATGTTTCTAAGAATGTTACTCCTTCTGTTAAAATAAAAGACACTCGTAGTAATAAAAGAGTCATTTCTATGTTCTAAATAATTGTTTCTACTTGTTCACTCCAGCCTATCTCCTTTAGAAGCGGCAATTTCGAAATAGGCTCTACCTCAAAAATTACCATTAATCATTCTGAAACAAATGCCTCAAGGAAGACCCGTAGGAAACAAGATCCAGTCATAAAGAAAGCTTATGGCGTTGTACATGACTGTACTAACATAAGGTATCCCGTAGAAATTAAATCCCCAAGCACCTTAGGAGATTATCACAAGAAATTATCTTTTCCTCGGTCAAACCTTCCAAATCATTTGTACGTGCTGAAATTAACCTTTCCTGCAAGGTTCAACACAAATGGGTTCCTAAATCTCCGCCTAGTACGACAAAAGCCGAAAAGGCCAAGTCTCCTATAGAGGCAAAACCCAAACCCACTTCTCCGAAAGTGAAGTGGGCTATTAAAACTCCTCCAAATAAAAATTTAGGAATCATATCTGAACCGAAAACTAAATCTGCTAATCTGAGATGACCCATGCTTAAATGGGTGCCTAAAGCTCTCTAAATTGTTTTTGCAGATCCATCATGCGTGGTACCTCGACTCTGGTTGATCCACACACATGACTGGTAATCAAGAGCTGATGAGCAACAACAAAGAACGACGACACGGCAAAGTCAGATTCGGAAACAATGACTCAGCTCCAATTCTTGGATTTGGAGATATCATTCTGGAGAATCTGACAATAAAGGATGTCTCGTATGTCGATGGCCTCCGCCATAACCTGTTCAGCATAGGCCAGTTCTGTGACAAAGGGTTCCAGGTGGTCTTTCATGCTGCCCGGTGCAGAATTTTGGATAGTCAGGACATAGAACTCCTTCAAGGACTCGGAAATCCAATCTTTACACGATCAACCTGACATCCGTGCGGCCCTCGACAGCTGTATGCCTCATCTCTCAGATTGATTTACAGAGGAACAGCCTATGGCATCAACGACTGTCTCATCTGAGTATGAAAGCTCTCTAACGTCTTTCTACGAAAAAGTTGGTTCACGGTCTTCCAACTATACTATTACAAATGAAGCGAGCATCTCATCAGGTCAAGCAAATTGTGTCTTCTCACCATTGGAACTAATACACATGGATCTCTGTGGGCCGATGTAGACTCAGAGTATCAATGGAAGAAAGTACGTGCTAGTGATCGTCGAAGACTACTCTCGCTACACGGGGACAAAGTTCCTCTGAACCGAAGACGAGACTGGTGACTTGATTATCAACTTTGTGAACACTACTCAAAATCTGCTGCAACAGACTATTGAAGTTATTCGAACAGACAACGACACTGAGTTCAAGAACATCATCTCAGTGAGTTTTATCAAAAACTTGGAATTAGTCAACAATTCTCAGCCGCGAAAACACCTCAACAAAATGGGGTCGTTGAAAGGAAAAATCGAACCCTAGTGGAAGCAGCTCGTACAATGCTGATCCATTTAGGACTTCCACACTTTCTATGGGCTGAAGCAGTCAATACCGCTTGTTTTACCCAAAACAGGACGGTGGTTCACAAACGGGATTGTGTATAATAGAGTGCCCAACATCTCATTTCTTAAAGTCTTCGGGTGCAAGTGCTTTGTGGAGAACGACAGAGAGCAACGTGCAAAGTTCGACCCGAAAGCATTTGAAGCAACTTTCGTCGGGTATTCTTCAACTTCAAAAGCGTACCGAGTATACATCAAGTCCAACCGAACAATTAAGGAGAGCTATAATGTCACTTTCCACGAAGTGGCAGAGATGGCTTCTGGTCACTTCTGTCCAGGACCCGTGCCTAACCAGATGGCTCCTGCACAACTCGGTTCAGGACCCGTCCTCAACCCGTTGGCTTCTGAAGACAACATCTCAGAACCCGTAATCACTGGTGTGTTGGTACAAAACCAACAGAAGATGGCAACAACGCCGAATTCAACATCAGAATAAGCAACGAGACTTGTATTAGACGATTTGGACTCTCTCTTCGGGCCGGTATTTCGGTCACACACTGCTACACCTACAGTGGATTCTCCACCCAACGAGACCGACGTACCAAGTTCTTCTCACGTCCCTACCCCACCCGATTCAGAATTGCCACAGAATAACGAAGAACCTACAGTGGTTATTGAGGAAGAATCATCATAGACGATCGATCCAAGTGAAAAATTGGAACTTCCTCAAACAAATGATCAATCAGAGACTATAGGAAATCTAGACCCACAGATGGCTGATGCATCGACTTTAGCCTTGCCTCATGAGCGCAAGTGGACTAGAGGTCACCCGGTGTACCAGATAATTAGCGATCCTTCGGATGGAGTGAGGACACGTCGTCAACACAGTCTCTTCAGCTGTTTCTTAAGTAAAAATGAGCCTACCAAGGTAGCAGACGCACTTCAAGACCCGGATTGGGTAATACCGATGCATGTGAAATTCATCAATTCGAACGTCTTCAAGTGTGGACCTTAGTACCCCGTCCGCATGGGAAAACAATAGTCGGAACTAAATGGATATTCAAAAACAAGAAGAATAAAGATGGAGAAGTGATCCGGAACAAAGCAAGGTTATTTGCGAAGGGATACAATCAACAGGAAGGCATCGACTACGACGAGACATATGCTCCCGTTGCCCGAATCGAAGCTATCCGCCTTCTCCTGGCTCATGCGGCTCACAAAGACTTCAAAGTCTATCAAATGGATGTTAAAACCGCCTTTCTCAACGGCGTTTTAAAAGAAGAAGTCTATGTCGCTCAGTGTAGCGACCCTAGCCATCGCTACCATTTCTAGCTTAACTCTAAGTGTCTAATTGTACGATAACTTAGAGTATACGTAAATACGATAGAAATTTTTCCTTCTTCATAAGGAGTTCGTGTCCTGTACACGTCAAAAGAATATAACTACGCGACAGAATAATTTCTTCAAGTCCTAATTACACCCTAATCCTAGTTCATAATTACTCGGGACGGTTGCGATGGCACAGCAAAAGCTCCTATGCGCCCGGCCTCACAGGTCGTCATCCATACACACACGTCCACCCCCAAAAGACGCTCGGAAGCTTCAAAAGATAGGCCTTGCCAGCTAGGCGATCACGTACCGTGATCGTAAGTACCTAGAACACATAACATAAAAGAATGAGCCACCGAGGCTCAGTAAGCAGAAATCATGCATGTATGCACATGTCCCTTCCCCGCAAAGGCAATCCACGCCAATGCATATACTACCTACGCAAAGGCGATCCGCGCCAATGCACCTATACTTCGCAAAGGCGATCTGCGCCGATGCTCATCATATTCGTACTAACATCACTCAGGGCCCTCGGCTAATCTCACTATGCACCACAAAGAGCTCACGTCCACTAGGGACAAATAGACAGCGGTCCACGCCGGATGGTCATACCTAGGATGCACATCGTTCCCCTAGGTTGCCATATGTACCCGGGCGTCCCCGACTGTCGGCGGTCGCTCACGCTGGTAGCCCACGCTGAGGTTGCCTACACCAGGGTTCCACCCTGTGTTGCTTATACCCTCAGGTCGCACCCTCCAGGTCGCACCCTACCGTCACGGGCATCGCCCAATTTTAACATAAACATACATATATATGGCCCTTTCGCCAACGGGCATCGCCCTAATATATTTCATTAGATACAAATAATAATATATGTACACGGCCCTTTCGCCAACGGGCATCGCCCTAATATATTTCATTAGATACATAATAATAATATATGTATGTACGGCCCTTTCGCCAACGGGTCTTCGCCCTAGTATATTTCATTACGTACATAATAATAATATATATATATACGCGGTCACTTCGCCTGCGGGCATTGCCCTAGTATATTTCATTAGGTACATAATAGTAATATATATATATATAGGCGATCTCTTCGCCAACGGGCATTGCCCTAATATATTTCATTAGATACATAATAGTAATAATATAATACAGGTACGGCCTCATTCGCCTAAATATATTTCATTACGTGTACAATAATAAAAATATATGTATACGGCCTTTTCGCCATCGGGACATCTGCCCTAATCATAATCCATATATTTCATATAATAGTTTGACGACGCTAAACGTCGCCCTGGTGGCATAGTGGACAGCCCTTGACTCAACTGAGTCAACAACACATGCCCAGATCGGCAATGTATCAATCGCTTTCAAGCGATACACCATATATATGCATACTCGACTCATACAACCCTCCCACATATGATAGTATATGCACGTGAGTATGAAAATGCAACAAATGCCAGACGATATTACCAAGAGACCGAATATACAATTATTCCACGTAATTCATGTAATCATCGAGGCACTTAGTCACGTAATATCAAGTAAACACAATTCAGGTAAGCCTCGAAGCACCTAGTCATCCAATTAAAAACTTCAGACACATTCACATGAAGACATATCAATTAAATCACGTAGACATGAAATCACCGAAGCATGTAGTCGCATAAAGCAAGTACATTCAAACAAGTTATGTGTCGTAGTTGGATTTCTACTTACCTGTCGTCCGAGCGTAATTAGTGTTCTCCCCGTTAGCTCCTAACGTACGACCTTTAAACATAAATATTATCGTATTAGTATTATGCCCTCGTTAATTAATTAGTTAGGTCGAACGAGATCATCTAACTTCATTAATTTCGCTAGATTATAAATTGCCAACTTCGAGTCTAGGCTAATTTCCCGCCCAATCAATTTCTAAGTTATGTTAGTACTAACTTCTAATCTAAGGAGCTCGGCGAAATATCTAAGTGTTGTTCGATTTATTCGATTTGGGAAGCTTGAAAATCGCCCGATTCCACGAGATATCCCTTCATCGATTTGCTAAGGTTCACACTAGGTTCTACCCCATTTGATCTCGCGCGAGTGGATTTTGATCGATCATGCATTGTGCATGAAATCGCCCGATTTCGTACATACATGTTCATGTCCGATTCGACCATTAATCCTTGCGAGATCGCCGAGTATTTTTACCATCATGTCGTCGTCCAATTCGCCCGATTTGTGCTGCCACGAATCATGGTTTCGCCGATAGCTTCTTAGGACCTCAAATCGCCCGATTTAATGTTGGTTGAGTGTGTCTTCGGCGATTTATTCTTCTCCTGCCACGTGTATACCTGTCTAATTCGTCAGATTTGTGCACTCCTAAATTGGTTTCGCCCGATTTCCTTTGCATGTGAAATGTCCGATATCGATTGCATGGAAATTCTATCGCCCGATTTATAAATCGCCTTCCTTTTTCATCATCATGACATCATCCCGAATCCATGCATGGAGTTGGGATTGTTTTCGATCGATTTAGGGTATTCCATGAGTGAAATCGCCCGATTTCAAGCTTGCATGGATTCGCCCGATTTCTAGGGTTTGTTCAACTAAGTCTCGGCGATTTCTTCTCCTAATGCCACGTGGTGTTTTGTTCAAATCGTCCGATTTCTATCCCACATGGACTGGTTTCGATCGATTTCCCTCATGCAACTAATCGGCCGATTTGTGATGTATGAAAACTAAATCGCCCGATTTGATCCAAATCTAAGTCATCTACCCGAAATCATCTCTATCGTCCTATCTGCCCTAATTTCTCAGTTCTTAGGTTTCCTTCTATGCCATAATCTTAAGATTCCTAATTTAAAAGCACCCTCCTAAGTTCTAAATCGCACCATAAACTATTTGGTAGTTAGTTTGTCCGAATTGAGACCTTAGCATGCATTTATATCTCGCATTTAGGGTTCTTTCAGCATTCTTCTTCACTACTTGCATTAAATGCCATTAATACCCTCAACCACACATACTGTACGAAATTAATAGCTTAAAGAAGAGTGTTTTACTTACCAACTTCGAAATCCTAAGCTAGTTGAGGTGTTCTTGGTTCCATTTTTGGCTCTCGGCTTCTTCTTCTCCTTTCCCTCTTGCTTTCGTTAGTTGCTTAGGTGAGTTTATGGGGTGTTAAAGTGTTTAAATTAGATATTTTCTTTCATGTTAAGGGTTGGACATGGTATATGCGTGGGTTTTCCTTATTTTAAGGAACCTTGTCTCTAAGATTTGGCCAAGTATGATTTGGGCCTAAATTTAAATGTTTAACCCAACTAGATAATTCATAGTCCAGGAAAATCTTAGCCTCAACTCCAATCTAGCCATTAGTGTTTATTTCTATCTCCCTTTTTCATACTTTCGGAAATCCCTATTTAACTCGTAACGTCACCGTGACCTTTAATTAACTTCGCAAGGTTTCACATCACCACATAACTCCCATCGTCACATAGACGCTTAACTTATAGATTTATGTAACACGTATATCATGTAGTCATTTAAATGCAATAATCACTTCAGGGCATAAAACACGAAAGTGTCTTATCGCACTTTATGACACATAGTTCATATGAATCACATTGCATGCAATCATAGACACATAAGCCATGTAGGAGCATGTAGACATATATCGCGCACGAATTAATTACATGCCCTAAATAAAATATTTCACCCAAAATCCTATCTTCCTAACGTAATTAATTCTATGATATCCCTAATTCATTATTTCCACCCTTAATTATACCGTAAATACCGTAATTAAATTTCTGGGCATTACACTCAGCCAGAAGGTTTTGTCGATCAAGAACATATCGATCACGTCTATCGTTTGGACAAAGCTCTCTACGGACTAAACCATAGACACAACCCTCTTCATCAAGTGGCAAGACAAAGATCTGATGGTCGTTCAAGTATACGTCGACGACATTATCTTCGGATCAACTAATCCACGGCTTTGTACGAAGTTTGGAGATCTAATGACAAGCAAGTTTGAGATGAGTCACATGGGAAAGATGCATTTCTTCTTAGGACTCCAAGTCAGGCAACTCGAAGATGGGATTTTCATCAGTCAGACAAAATACATCAAGGATATTCTGAAGAAATTCCATCAAGATCAGAGCAAGCCTCTCAGCACTCCTATGTCACCAAGCTGCAAGTTGGATGCCGATCCCTCTGGAAAATCGGTCGACATCACGCTGTATCGCAGCATCATTGGATCTCTCTCTACCTCACCTCAAGCCGGCCGGATATCATGTTTGCCACCTGTTTATGTGCCCGTTTCCAAGCCGATCCCAAAGAATCCCATATGCTCGCGGTTAAAAGGATTCTACGTTACCTTAAGGGCACTTCCACCCTTGGACTATGGTATCCAAAGGGTACGAATTTTAAACTTATCGGCTATACTGACGCTGATTATGCAGGTTGCCGAATGGATAGGAAAACCACGTCCGGTGGCGCTCTATTTCTAGGCGGACGGATAGGAAAAGAACTGTGTGTCAACTTCGACGGCCGAAGCGGAATACGTGGCTGCCGCCAGTTGTTGCTCCCAGATGCTGTGGATGAGATCTCAGCTTCGCGACTATAGGTACAATTTACATAATATACCCACATATAGTGATAGTCAAAGTGCCATCGCTATTACTTGCAATCCTGTTCATCACTCACGCACAAAATACATAGACATTAGATATCATTTTATCAAAGATCACGTAGAAAAAGGCACCATAGATATGTATTTTGTGAACACGGAGTTTCAACTAGCCGACATCTTCACCGAGGCTTTCGATGAGAAACGATTCCAATTCCTTGTCGGAACATTACGCATGTTGACTCTTCCGTAATATGTGCATTACCTGATCTTCTGTGCTATACTCTATTCTATGTGTATTCCATGCTTATTTGTCTTTATCTTGCGTGATAACAACTAATAATAATAATAATAAATATATAATATATATATACCTATAACATAAGGGGGGATGACGAAATCCTTTGGGATGCTTTGATCTAAAGTCACTTAGAATTTTACCCCGACATCTGATCGATTCAATAGCTTAATTTTGTCAGTCTAAGTCGCATTCTTGTGTCTAAAGGTAGGTTGCTCCACTAGACACAAAGCCACTTTACATCTGTGAGGATTCAAGCCTTGTCCCTTTTTTCTTTCTTTGGATCTATTTCTCGAGTGAGTCACACATCGATTACTTGTCTTAACTAGTGATACTTGGCTTCAAACTCACCTTGCCTTAGATCGTTAGGAAAATGATAAGGGCGCTTAGGTTATTTCTCACTCGGCCTTATAAAATTTTTCCCTCACGTTAGCCCTTAGTCATCCACTTTGAGCCATCTCCGATGTCCTTTTCTTCATTTGAATCCCATTCCTAGCCTTCAACCGTATTCTATACTCTTCGGATGGTTGTTCAAACGAGAAAAGGAGGGGGAGAAAACAAAAGAAAAAGGGGATGATGACAAAAGAACGCATTGCTCAACGCGCAAAAATCAGACCAGAGGAACCTGCCTTCCGACTATCTCTTAGAAAATGGCACGGATCCTGCTGTGAACTTCTCCAACGATAATCTCGTACGCTAGTCAGAACGGCTGGAAAGAGGAGCACCACAAAGGGAACTTCTCCAACGATAATCCGGTCTTATATCGGGAAACGAGAAGAGGAGCGCAGGCTTGGGTACGAGTTCCATAACCGTGAACTTTTCCAAAAAGAATCTCTGAAACCTCTCTAGTGATTAAGAGAAGAAGAGCACGGTATCGGCCCAAGAATCAACAAGAAGAACTTCGCCTACGATAATCTCCTAATAGCCTCGTGGAGAAGCGGAGCTGCAGCTTGAGCATAGCATAAAAAGGGATAGTTCTTAAAAGAAAAATATGGAGGAAAGATTAAAAAAAAGAGACGGACGTAGAAACGGAAGATGACGAAGAGATAAGCTCACTTTCCTCTAAATTCCTTCCCTTCTTAGTCCTAGCCAAACTATACCTACAACCCTTTGATTCCAATCGACGGTCTCTCGCCAATGTGAAATGATTAAAAATGCCTCGATCACAGGTAAATTGACTTAAAATTGCTTGTGTTGACTTGAGTGATATAAAGATAAAAATCCCAAATTAGAAATAATTGAGTGCATGAGCGAACCTAGTGAGAGTTGTCGAAATGGATCAGTCTATGAACTTAGGACTTAAGTTTGACGACATGACTCGACGGCATGTTCTTCTTTCAAATGTCTCGTAAACTTTTAGGTGTGACGATTGATCAAAGCAAAATAATCTAACCCCATATAAACACATATTATATACATAAAACAAAAATAAATAAATTTTTTTATGTATACATATAGATCTAGAAAAATAAAAAAAAACGTGAAAGGAAAAATATCGCACATTCTAAATGCATGTTTAACTTGCATTGGCATTGAATTGATTAAAATGCGAATATTTGTCTTTGCTCATACCCTCGCGCAAATTTTTGTAACATGATTAGGGGAACATGTAACTAGTCTTAAGTGGTTAATTGTGTGTCATATGATTGTTACTTGTATTGATTTGCATAGTTACGTGTTAAATCAATACATGTGCACTATTTGAGGGGGAGCATTTACAATGAATTTGTGTTTTGAGCTCCAAATATTTTTGATGTTCTTCCTTTAAGTGTTGCAGAAATTTTTCATTTTGATTCGCTTTGGACAACGCTTAAATAAGGAGGACTTCACAAATCTTCATGACTATGGACTCAAGACATTGGTAAAACAATTTAGAGCCCTATTAAAAAAAATTATTACTTCCCTATTAACTCTCATATTCTCGACATTTGGCTCAAAGTATTGCAGATTCTCAAAGATCGATTTGGAGCCAGATGTCAATTCTTCGAAAATACAGGGAGTTAAATAGCATTTTCGTTTACACGTAGGGGGAGTAATTATGTGGTTTATTCATAAAATTTAGATCAATCTGAAATATTAAGGAAAACTTACTATCGAGAAATTCGGGTGAATTTGTAATCTTCAATCGCAGTTTCTCGATCGAAAATTGATTTGGGACCAAATTGCAATTTTTGCCTTCATATTGATGAGCGAAAATTAAATAGGAACCAGATTTTCAATCGGAATTATCGAGCGAAACTTCAACAGTAACCAAATCAAATTTCTCGATCAAAAGTTTCTCGATCGGGTGTTCTTTCTTATCTTATAGTAATTTTATTTTTACCGTGGTAGTTACTGTGCGGGTCCCACCAACTTTACCACGCGGGTCCCACTTCTCTCGATCGTCGTACTGCCAAATCAGGACATGTTCCGATGCGCGGCCCACTGACCACCGCGGGGCCCACCACCATTCCCAACACTTGATAGTTTAAGATTAATTTCAATTGTTGGTTTTATATTTTTATATATTGATTGCTTCAAATTTAAAGCAGTTCCCACATCTATTATTGAGGGTTTTTTCGACCAAAATAGGGCCGATTAACCCTTAGTCTTCAACATACGAGAGAAAAAACCCAATCAAAGTGGAAAAGTATGGGGAAACCGAAATTTAAGAGTGGGATTGCCACAACAACTTCCGCGGGGTCCCACTTCTCCCGATCGTCGTACCGAGCAAAATCGGGACCCATTATGGATGCCCACTGACCACCGCGGGGCCCACCACCATTCCCAACAAGTGGTATCAGAGCCTGATAGTATTCTGAGTATGCTCTGTGGTTGCAGCTTTGACTGATCCTCCGCATCAGAAAAGATACTAATAGGTTGCTGGTAGCTTTTGATAACCATGGAGAATGACAGAGAATGATCAAGCTGACAGTAACAAATTACTCCATATGAAAATCAAGGATGAAGGATTATCTTTATTGCAAAGACCCTCCACGTACCAATCAAAATGAAGGCAAGATGCCCGAAGGCGAGAAGGCCGACCTATGGAAGAAACTGCAAAGAAAGACGCTAGGTGTGATCCACCAATGGATGGACATAAGCCTCTACAACTACGTTCGAAATGAGACAGACCCCCACAAACTCTGGACAAAATTGGCGGGTATGTACGAAAAAATCCGCTGAGCAAGGTATTCATGATGCAAAAACTCATGAGTGTGAAGCTAAACGAGGGACGAGTAGTTGCTGAACATCTGAATGACTTTGAAGGGCTGGTAACTCAATTCACAATTGCCGGTCTAATCCTTGATGATGAGCTACAAGCATGTCTACTACTGGGTTCTTTACTTGATAGCTAGGATACGTTGGTGGTACCACTCACCAACTCGGCACCAATCGTTAAAGTCACAATGGATATGGTTAAAAACAGGCTCTACAATGAAGAGCTGCGACGGAAGGATAGTACCAGTACGGTACATCAGGCCCTTGTCACGGAGAATAGGGGTCGGAGCAAGAGTAGAGGATCAAATGGATACGACAAGTCGAAAGATAGATCCAAGTCCAGGGAGATGAGGAAGTGCTACCATCGTGGAAAATTGGCCACTTACAAAGAACTGTAGGCATCTCAACAGAAAACAGAAACAAGATGATGACAAGAACAAGTCTGAAATTGCCTCCAACGATGGAGGAGAGATTACTCTGGTGAATGAAATAGACTGCTGTCATGTTGCGGATGCAAGCACGGAATGGGTAGTGGACTCTGGTGCCTTCTGTCATTGTGATCCAATACGTGAATACTTCTCTACATACAAGGAGGGAAGCTTTGGCACTACCAAGATGGGTAACCAAGTGTTTCCGAAATAATGGAGATCGGTGATATCTGTAGCCAGACGAGCGTCGGGTGCACATTACGGCTGAAAGATGTGCGACATATTCCAGACCTGCGTCTCAACCTAATTTCTGTGAAGGTGTTGGACCACGAAGGATACTATAACGAGATGGAAAATAGCAACTGGAAACTCACCAAGGGATCGTTGGTGTAGCGAAAGCTATGTTGCTCGCTGTACAAGATGAACGCAACAGTATGTGCTAACCAACTGAACGCAGTTGAAGATGATGCTTCTCCAAGTTTATGGCACAGACGGCTGGTGCACGTAGGAGAGAAGGGCTTGAATGTCTTGGCTAGAAAGTTCCTCATACCAGTAGCCAATGAGAAAGCGCTGAATCCGTGCGATTATTGTTTATTTGGGAAGCAACATAGAGTCTCATTCGCTAAGAACTCAACCAGAATATCTCGGAGGCATGGAAGTCGAATATCTCGGAGGCAATAAATATTTTCTGACCTTCATTGATGATGTCACGCAAGACCTGAGTATATCTGTTGTGGACGAAGATCAGGTGTTTTATTATTGGAAGAAGTTCCATGCGATGGTGGAAAGAGAGATGGGAATGCCACTAAAGTGTCTATGTACAGATAATGGTGGTGAATATATCTCCCGGGAGTTAAGAGATTACTCCATGAAGTAGGCCATTAGGCATGAGAAGACAGTTCCTGACACTCCTTAGCAGAATGGTGTCGCAGCGAGAATGAATCGAACCATTATGGAGAGAGTCCGAGCAATGCTCAAGATGGCTAATCTAAGTCATTTTATGGGGAAGCTGTCAACACTGCAGTTTATCTTATCAACCGACTACCTTCATCCGTGTTGGATTTCGATATACCAGAGAGGGTGTGTATTGGCAGAGACATCTCATATTCACGTTTGAGAGTGTTTGGCTACAAGGCGTTCATGCATGTGCCCAAGGAACAAAGACCGAAGCTCAATGATAAATGGAACCCTTACATATTTTTGTTGGGTATGGAAACGAGGAGTTCGGCGACAAACGTTGGGATCCAAAGAAGAAGAAGACTGTTCGAAGTCGCGACGTAGTATTACATGAGCATGAGACCATGGGCAACTCAGATGTGGATGTGACAAAATCCACAAGTGGTGGTGTATACGATTATACACCAGTCAGCATTCCATTTGACAGTGCCACAGAGGAAGGAATGCAAAAATCAGAACCTGAACCAGAAGAGCCAGCCGTTTATGATGACGAACATGTCGTAGATGAACACACTGAAGGTACTGAGCAGGGGGAGCCTTCAGATGTGCAGGAAGCAGTTGAACCTCGGCTGAGAAGGTCAACTAGGGAACGCCAACTCGGACGAGGAGGAGGCAGAGAGCTTCCAGGAAGTACAATCTGGTAGGGACAAAGGCCATGCAAGAGGAGATGGATACTCTGAAGAAGAATGATACGTATGAGTTAGTTCGATTGTCGAAAGGAAAGAAGACACTCAAGAACAAATGGGTGTACAAATTGAAGAAGGAAGATGGCAAGATGGTGAGATACAAGGCTTGGTCAAGGGTTTCACTCAGAGGAAGGGATCGACTTTGACGAGATATTTTCACAGGTCGTGGAGATGAGTTCAATTAGAGTTGTACTGGGACTAGCTGATACCATGGATCTTCATTTGGAGCAACTCGACGTGAAGACCGCATTCTTGCATGGTGATCTTGATGAGGAGATATATATGGAACAACCCGAAGGGTTCAAGGTTAGAGGTAGAGTGGACATGGTTTGCCGGCTGAAGAAAAGCATGTATGGTCTTAAACAAGCTCCACGACAGTGGTACAAGTTTAATTCTTTCATGGTACATCAGTGGTTCAAAAGAACATATGCAGATTCATGTGTTTACGTCCGCAGATACTGTAACGGTAAATATATCGGTCTTCTCCTTTATGTTGATGATATGCTAATTGTCGAACAAGATGCAGAGATGATTAGCAGGTTGAAGAAAGAATTGTCAAACACGTTTGATATGAAGGATTTGGGTTCGAAAAGAGGATTCTCGAAATGGAGATTACCCGAGATCGGAAAGCTGGAATATTGTGGTTATCCCATGAGCGTTATATTGAACGAGTTCTAGAGGGTTCAACATGAAGGATGCTAAGCCAGTTAGCATGCCACTTGCCAGGCACTTCAAGTTGCGAAAGAAATCTGGTCCATCAACAAACGAAGATGGAAAAGATGTCCCAGATGTCCCATATTCATCGGCGGTCGGAAGTTTGATGTACGTCATGGTGTGTACGAGGCCAGATATCGCTCACGCAGTTGGCATTATGAGTCGATTTTTATCGAATCCCGGGAAGTCACATTGAAAAGCAGTGAAGTGGATCTTCAGGTACCTGAGAGGAACTTCCAACTTATGCCTTGTGTTTGGAATTGGTTAATGTTTTCTTACAGGCTATACGGGTGTTGACATGGTCGGTGATCTTGATAGCAGAAAGTCAACGTAAGGATACATATTTACATTCTCAGGGAGAGCTATCTCATGGCAGTCGTGGTTACAAAAATGTGTTTCTTTATCAACTACTGAAGCGGAGTATGTTGCAGCAACGGAAGCTGGCAAGGAGATGCTTTGGTTGAAGAGATTTCTTCAAGAGTTGGGAATTCAGCAGCAGGAGTATATAATATTTTGCGACAGTCGAAGTGCTTTGGACTTGAGTAAGAATACTATGTATCATTCGAGGACGAAATACATCGACGTTCGTTATCATTGGCTCAGAATGGCTATTGAGGATAAAGCGTTCAAGTTACAGAAGATCCATGCGGACAAGAATGTTACGGACATTCTGACGAAAGTTATTCCCAAGGAGAAGACTGAGTTCTGTGCTGGGCAAGCCGGCATAGGCTATCGCTGAGGCGGTAGGAAATCTTCCCGCAAATAATGAAGGAGGCTGGAGGGGGAGAATTGATGGGTCCAGCCACATGCAAGTGACGCCCACCAAAGAAGAACAAAGAAAAAAATATTATAATATTTTCTTATAATATTACATATATAATAAATTAATGAACGGCTCATATTGAGGGCGATGCGGTGGATTCCTGTCCACCCATTCCGAACGGTCCAGAAGGGCTGAAGACATCTATAAATAGGCTGAGGATTCTTCAGTTATTATCATCACAAGCTCATTCGAGTTTTACTATATAGAGAGAAGTAGTTCGAGTGAATTGTGAGGTTATAAGTTCAGGTAGAAACTGATAGGGTTGCACATCCACAGAGAGGTGTGAGGTAAACACGAGTGGTAAAAGTGAGATAGTAAAAATTCGAGGGTTGTAATTCTTACTATAGTGAAGATTTTGCCGACTCAGCAATGATCTTTCCCTCTTCGTTAACAGAGGGTTTTCACGTTAAATTCTAGTGTTCTTTCTTACCTTATGGTATTTTATTTGTACCGTGGTAGATACTGTGCGGGTCCCACCAAATTTACCCTGTGGGTCCCACTTCGCCCGATTGTCATATCGAGTCAAACAGGGACCTATTCTGCAGCGGGGCCCACTGACCACCGCGGGTCCTACCACCATTCCCAACACTTGATAGTTTAAGATTAATTTCAATTGCTGGTTTTATATTTTTATTATATTGATTGCTTCAAATTTAAAGCGGTTCCCACTTCTATTATTGAGGGATTTTCGACCAAAATAGGGCCGATTAACCCTTAGTCTTCAAAACATATGAAAGAAAAAACCCAATCAAAGTGGAAAAGCACGGGGAAACCGAAATTTGACAGTGGGATTGCCAGAACAACTTTCGATCGAGGTACGTAAGGCTTAGGTTTGCTTGGACGTATTTGGACGCGGCCGTTCCCATTTCGGATGTCGGGTTCAAGCATCTTTTGTGCTGGGTTTATCAGGTTTCTTTTGGGTTCGAGATTGATCGTTTGAGACGGTTATTCACTTTGATGGGCGGTGCCCCTTTTCTGCCCCATTTTCGCCATGTGTGATGCTGATTGATTTCAGCTGTAAAAGGTCAGTGGGGTTGGGTTGGGGGTGGCCTGTCCGGGGTGGGGCGTGGGGTTCAAGTTTGGCCTGTCTCTGGCAGCGTGTGGGTAGGGATGAT
Source organism: Craterostigma plantagineum (assembly GCA_027422505.1). Lineage (NCBI taxonomy): Eukaryota > Viridiplantae > Streptophyta > Magnoliopsida > Lamiales > Linderniaceae > Craterostigma > Craterostigma plantagineum. The sequence goes on from JAPQWV010000395.1 coordinate 51,270, forward strand.
GTATCTGTTCGCGAGGCTGGTCTTGGGTAGCGAGCTCGAGCTACACTCTCTCTTATATATTAGTGTTTATTTGTTTCAGCAAAATTAGAAGAGCGTCTGAATGGTGCTACATCAGATGGTTCTCCACCTTCTACAAAATTTGAAAGAGAAAGTCAAGAATCGCATGCGTCAACCAAAGTCGCCATCGACAGACATATGGATGAGTTAGTTTTTCGTATTTTCTTTTTTAATACAAGTATTGTGAGATTAATAACTTTTCTATTCGAGGTAGGGATGGCGGGATGGTGCGCACAATTCGTAAAATCATCATATATTCATCATAGGTACCCTTCTCAATCTCTGCAATTGTCAAATGCTGAAAATAAATGTCACATTCTTACATAACACGTTGTGTAAAATAGGGAATATCCTTTTTGAAACATTTGAGCCATACACCAGATTCTGAAAAAAGTCGAAGCACAAAGAAATCACAAGAACTTCTCCAAACCGTACACCAGATTCTAGAAAAAAAAAAAAAAAGCATGAAAAATTACTGTGTGTGTGTATTTGTTAATATAAATCAATGTATATTTTCGTTTTCTTTTTTCATGAATACCTTGAGTCGCACGACTTTTCTGATGCCCAAAATCAGCCCAGGCATGAGGGATTGCACGTCCGTGACTTCATGTTTGATTGTGTATATCTATCCTTACATAAAAATAAAAAAAACACACTGTCTTTATCGTGTAATAAAAAATAAATGTCTATTTATTACGAAGCTTTCCCTTGTACGAACCTCTCCTGGGCGTGAAAAGTAGACCGTGGTAGTCGATGGGAGACCAGGGAGAACCATACAGTGCACTCTCACTCCATCTTCTCCAAGAATTTCACCTCTTGCCTATACAATCATACAAGGTTATAATAATTTATAACTAATCATTGCATTAATTCTTCTTCAGATTCGTTACGCGGACACGTACTTTGGATTCTGTTGAAACATCTTCTCTGTTGTATATCTGTCCGAGATTTGTGATGTTGTTTGCTATTTGCACTGCATCTTGTGATGGAAAATCCTGACCGGCCGAGAAAATGAAGCATTCATATGTAATTAAAAATTAAAAGGGACAATGAACTAAGGTTCTTCTGCATTATATACAGCTATATATCTACATAAGTGACAATGTACATGGCTATATAAAATCTTGCAATGTTCATAACTCGGAAAATCCCAAGTCCGTTATGTAATCTATGCTTAACCTTATTTCCTTCTAATGTTAATTTGGCACGCGGAATTCGATGCATAAAAGAATAGAAACACTGTAATTGTACGACCCCAAGAAGTGTAACATATAATGCTACGATTCGTATCATTACATGTTTTTCCTTTTCTTTTCTGCATCGACTCTGCATACCAAACGCACAGTTACTTCAAGTTCATACGCTATTCGAAAACATCCCTCCATATCTATCATGAAATAATATCGAAAATAATACGTGTAACATATCTAAAGACTCACGCCAGTTGCTTTGGCCCTCGATTCGACAATCTCAACGTTGTTGTAATGAAACGAAGCTGTAATTGCAGCTTGTTGAAGGAGTATGGAACCGATCGAAAGGGTTGGCGCCACTAGACAACCCTAACGAAATACGAAATTTTCTACTTATTGAAATAACAATAATAATAATATATAGTTAACATAATGCTATATCGAATACGGGAAAAATTTCAACCTGTGATCACCCACCGTGCTGGCTTTTTCACAAAATGCCGACAACGCAGAAACAGTCTCTGCCTTCATTCGAGGTACGAAGACGACACTCCTCATCCCAAAAGCTGTTGCCTGGTTAAATTATTACTCTTAATTAGTATTTTTAAGTATTTTAGTTATGCGACGAAAGAATCCAATTCGAGCTCATGAATGTCGAGTTCGAGCTTAGTTCGTCGAGCAAAATGAGCTGAGGAGCTAAGGTTGAGCCTAGTTATTAGTCATCGAGTTCAAACTCTAAAATATTCGTCGAGCGCAAACTATATACCAGGGACCTAAAATAACTCGTTTTTACACCCTCAGTGTGATTAATTATAAATCTGCTTAGCTAATTATGCCTTAATTAAAAGTGAAGAAAGAACCTGTTTGACATTGTCGTAAACCATTGAAGGATCGGTGAAGTCCACCACAACTGCAGTTGCTTTTGACTGCAAAAGAAGTTTTTTTATTCACGAAAATTAAAGGTATGTATATAAAATACATCGTAGTGTTATCAAATGTTAATTACCTGAGATATAGAACCTAGGACCATTGTAAGATCATTTAGTATAGGTATCTCCAAAGGCTCTTCCATGCCACAAACCTATAATTATCAACAGTGAATCAATCCCTTCTGCATTTGTTATGCAAACCCAATCCCATTAAGTTACTACGACTTCTTAAATTGCAATTACGCGGAAACAAGGAAAAAAAAGCATTAAAAAAACAGATGAAACCTTTCCTATGTCTTCCCCCAGGAGGCAAGTATCAACTGCACCAGCAATTTCAATTCCTCTAGCTTTTGTCACAGCTAATACAGCTGCTCTACCAATTTCTTTTGCAGCCCCGTTGATGATTACCTCTTAACATTAACGCAGTGAAACATAAAACAACTTAGATTATGGAAAATGGATAATAGTTATACTGAAAAAGAAAATTGGATACATATTTTAAGCTTTTATTACAAGTTTTTTTTTTTTTTAATTGTACCTTGATGTTGCTCTGAGATGGTTGCATCGAGCAGTAAGCAGAAGATTTCTGTGGACTTCTCTTCATGGGCTTGAGCAGTGGTTTATAAGATGTGGGATGGAGTTTACAGGCCAAAGCTGCCATTGATGTATTGGAAGAGAGATGTAAAAAGATTTTGACTATTGTCTGGATAAGCTACGGAATTTAGGTAGGTAGTTCAAAGATAAGGTTCTTTTTAAGATGGAAGATGTGGGAACAAAGAGCAGTTTGGTTAAAAAAAAAAAAAAACAAACAAACAAACAAACAAACAAAAAAAAAAAAGGTTAGACAGCTCTGCAAAATAAATGAATTAAAAAATTTTGATTGATATTTCACTAATAATTAATGTCCACATTTTCTTAAAAATATTTACTGCTGGCATAGTAATCATGTACACCAAGATTTTGAAACTCGAAATAATTGCTGGTTTATGGTTTAGTGTTTAATTGAAATAAAACTGGAATAGAATCCGATAAAACGGGTGTCATTAGACATAATAAAAACGTATGAAGCAAGATAAAATGAACTAAATAAAACGTTCAAAAATTAAGCAAACGTAAATTGTATTGTTTTGTTGGGTCACAAATAAAATGTAAAGTGGCTGTCAAGACTTAATTATAAATTGAAGTTTAATTTCTAGTAGGAAAGAATCTAACACAAAAAAATATTGGTGAAAGACTAATGTATAAGAAGTTACCATAGCCCACAATAATAGTTGAGCTTATCATCCTCCAAGGTTTGGGATCATGTCAATCTCAAAGAGAAGAAAAGGGTAACTTAAGACATACGGACAGAAATTAGGCAGGGAAATAACGAAATTAAGAAAATAATTTAGATAGGACATACTTGATAGAAATTAGAGTTTTGGGAAATAGGGGGATAAAAAACATGAAATAAGGCTATTAGAGACATCTGACAGGTTTAAGGGGCCTCCAACAGACTTTAGGAAACTAACACCTGTGTGAGGGGAGTTTCTTGGGATCTACCATGATAAGCAGGTCCTGACGTCCTAAGGAAACGTCTGGAGGAAGCCATGCTGAAGGCTTGAAAGGACGTTTGACTGCACCTGACAGCACTGTAAAAGCTGCTTCTGACAGGACTGCAAAAGCTATGCATCACATTGTCCTAGGGCTTTTCTTCAAAAATAACGCATTTATGAATCTAGGTATAAAAAATAATGCCAAAACCGGTGGTACTTCAAAAATAGGTGAACGCGTCACACTGAGTGGCGCGTTCGGAATGCGTCACATGGAGTGGCGCGTTCAAACGCGACCTAACCCCGCCCCCATTTCCTCCTCTTCCTTTCTTCTTTCTATTTCCAACCTCACAAACCCAGAAATTCGACAAATCCAACGTGAATTCACGCTTGCAAAGCCTAAAATCGTTTCAGTTTCATCAAGTAAGTGCGATCAGTTTTTTTGTTCTTTTTTTTTGCGATTTGGCCATGATTCCGAGGCTCGCCAGAGCGGCCCGCCGGCGCAGCTGGGCGCCGCGCTCGCCGGCGCTGGTGAGGCCGCTGCTGGCCGGTGCTGACGCTGTCGGGACATTGTTCGGCCGGTACCGTCAAAACGAGCCTGGGCGTCGGCCGGCCCGCAACCGATACCCATGGGGCGGGGCGGGCTGGCCCTGCAGCGGGCCACGGGCCGTGCCTGAAAGTCCCGCCCGTCTGGATTTGTTTTTGTTTTATTTAATTTTAAATTATTAAGAATTATTTAGTTATGATATTTAAATATAGTTTAATTATGTATTAATTAACAAATGCATTATTAACTCCATATTAAATCATTAATTAATTCCTTTAATTAAATTAATATATATTTAATATATAATATAAATCAACTAAAATATATGGCGGGCCGGCCCACGGGCCAGCCCGCCCCGCACCATTTAGCCCGCGGGCTAGCCCGTTTGGCCAGTGGTCGCCGGCGTTTGTAGCCGGTGGCCGTCGTTTGTTGCCGGTGGTTGTCGCTTTAAATGTTGGTATTTAGTTAGCGGCGTTAGGTTTTGGTCCTTACTTATCGACATTTTTTTCTATTTCAAGATGGACGAGACTTCACTCTATGGACCGAGGGATTCGTCTTTGTTGACTCAACAACAGTCGTATCGTTCATCGTATATTTTTCGAGATGAGAATTTGCTAGACGTCACCCTTCAAACGAGGGGTCCAGAGGTTTCTGTATGGGGTACGGTGGGCAACCCAAGAGATCTTCATATTCACGTACTTACAAAGCTGGAGTCAATGGGGTTTTACGGCGTATATAGCTGTAAGTTGTAAAAGGTTGATCCGCATCTCGTCACAGCTTTAGTTGAGCGAGCATAGCGAGACACGCACCTTCCATCTCTCTGTAGGAGAAGCCACCGTGGCCTTGCTGGATGTTGGTACTTTATGGCGCTTACCGATCGATGGAGAAGCTGTTACTGGAGTTGCTTATGCGAGGAGCAAGTCCCAGTGGTCGGCCTATTGCCATATGATGACGGGATTTGCTCCAGAGGATCGAGATTTTGATAGCCCGTCTAAGATGAGTGTAATGACGTTGAGTAACTGGTTACTTGAGAATCCAGTTACTGATGACAGTACAGAGGAGTAGTCGATGAAAGGGCACGCGGATATGCGCTTTTGTTGATTGGATGCGTTTTGTTTCCCGATAAGAGCAGCTCACGGGTTAATCTCAATTACCTACAATTTTTGCAGCGGATCGACGAGGTCCGCGACTACAGCTGGAGAAGTGCTGTGCTTGCGTGTTTGTATCAAGAGTTGTGCGCAACCTCTCGCGGAATTGTACAGAACATCGACGGAACCCTGCGCCTATTGCAGGTATGTATTTGTTTTATTTTACATAAAAAAATTTGTAAGCAGTATACTTGTTTTAACTTAAAAATCTCAATTATGTAGGTGTGGGCTTGGATTCATAAATTGCCTTTGAGACCTATTATCCGATCGACTACAGCAGACCTAGTCGAGACAATACACGATGGCGAAGTTGTGCTACCCAAGCCACCGCGCGCGGCTTGGTAAGTTAGTCTATAATATTACATTTGTTCCTTTTTAGTGTTATTGTTCACTAATGAAAAATGTTCGTAGATTGAGATCGTCATTGACCTTCACGTCTACGGCTCGTTCGAACGTGCGGTAGATTCGAGAAATTTTAGATAATTTGAATCTCACACAGTTTGTTTGGGATCCGTATAGTTACGAGTGCCCTGAGATCGCTACACTCCCTGGCGACTATAGGCCAGCGTCGTGTAGGTCGAGATGTCCGTTGATTTTCTTTAACATCGTTGAACTGTATTATCCAGACCGGGTCCTACGTCAGTTCAACATGATGCAATGCATACCCTCAGCACCCGTGTGTGACCATACAAGACTACATGACATCAGTGAGAGTAGAGGCCGTCAAAGTTTTAATTGGGAGACATTTCACGCGCAGTGGTTGGTGATGTGGAATAATCGAGATGACAATGTGGTTTACGGTGATCCTATGGCCTCTAGTAACCGTTCGGTAGTGAATGGTTACTATCAGTGGTATGATAACGTGACTCCGCGGTTTTCTCTGTAATGACCCTCGTTTTCTAACAAATATTTTGGCGGATTTTCGCAACATAAGTCGCGGTAGACCCGTCTAATTAAATTTTTTTCTAAAATAAAACGTATTAAAATATACCTCATCTACATAGTTGTATATTTACACAAGCCGTAGTCTAAAATATCAAAATATTAAAAATCCTAACATCGCTCCACAGGTCGCATCCATGTACCGCCCTGCCCTCAAAAATCGCTGGAGTCCCCGCCAACAGCCCGCCTCAGCCGCGACGCGTATCAGTGCCGGACTCGTATGTGCCTACAACACGTAAACTGAGCTCCTTGCCCAGTAGATGAAACATGCATGTATGCAACGTGCGCTCAACCCCATTCCCAAAACACCTCACAAGTGCACGCACAACTCGACTCGACTCATCTCAACACTAACACGTCTCAACACCCCACACTATTCGACACTAAGTACATTTCTAATATCCCACTCAGGTCTCGTTAGAATAGGTTACCACTCAAGTCACGTTAGAATGGAATATCCTATTCAGGTCTCGTTAGAGTGGGTGGCTACTCAGGTCTCGTTAGAGTCGCATATCCCGCTCAGGTCACGTTAGAGCGGGTAAGCTACTCAGGTCTCGTTAGAGTCGCCCTATACTCGAAATGTCCTGTAATGTCGTAACATATCCCATCACTCGACACCTCATACGCTCGGGCGGCCAACTCGGGTCACGTTAGAGTTAGCACACACCCGAGTTCCCCTCTACCCAACGTAATAACCTACACCTCCCATCGACGTCCCAAACGTTACCGTTCCGCACGGTACTCGACTCCCTCGCACTGACGTGGTATGCAAGTGCAATGCAAGTCACATATATACATAATAACATGCAGAATATTGAATACATATAAATCACTTAAATCACTAAACCGCATAAGCATATAAGCACATAAGTATCACATAATGTTTACGTGCCGTAGGTGAGTTTCACCTATCTGTCGTCCTTAGTTTTGCAAGCAGTAATTCCTTAATATTCTGAACCTCTGAACCTTTTAGACGTAAAAATATTATCATGTAAGTATATCTAATAGATCAAATTAATATGAATGTTTTTTTAACCCTAATTGTCAAAAACCATAGAAATACCATAACTAATATGCATATCATCCTAAGCTCGGAAAGTAGTAAACCCTAAAACATCAAAACCTTAAGAACACCGCATTTATATATAACATCATTAGCTATGAATATGAATTCTATTTTCGAAAACCCTAAAATTCCACATCCAACGTTATCATATCCTAAAATATCTCAAATCTCATATTAACAATTCACTAAACACTGACACATTGAAACACTAAACAAATTAAATCACGAAAACATACATATGAATTTGTCATTGCCGAAACCTAGACTCGATTTGTCCTATATTCAAAGACTAATCGTTTAATACTCGAAAGATAATGCAATTCACGTGTGTGTAGAAAATTTAGTAATAACAAACCTCGGTTATTGAAAACTTCCCAACAATCAACATAAGTGTCGAAACTTCCTAAGATCAAAATCACTTAATCACTCATTAATAATGAAGACTCAAAAGTATAAGCCCATACAAAACCCTAAACACCAAAAACCTCTCAATACCCAAACATGTTCACGTAACTAAAACGTTCTAAAACGTATTAAATAATAGCTTATCAACATAAGCACATAATTAAAACCCAAAAATCTGGGTTTCCAAATACATATAGCATTTTGAAATTTAGATCAACCATCTTCTACCACACAAATCGTATATCTCATGACATAAATCGTATAACACCAAAAACATATAATAGCCATTTTATTAACGTGTTGTAGATGATATATTTCACCTACCACTTCTTGATTTTCAAATCTACTAGTTGATCGAACATGACCTCGTTAGATTTCCTCCCTAGCCTTCGTTATCTTCTGACGTTCTTCTCTTTCTTTTAGTTCGTGTGTGAGTATTTTTAAAACATGATAATTTATATGTGGATATATTTAAAGTATCAGGTATCGTGAGAGGGGACAAGTAGGACACTAATTAATTTCATCTCATGCTAAGCAAATTTGTCCCCATGTATGATATTTTGTTATTTCCTTATAATTGCCTTATGTCAACTTATTCAAGGTTTTCCTTTCGTAATGATATGGTACATGCGTAGATACAATATGTTGATTAATGTTATAAAGACAAGCAAGTTGGAGTAGGTAATAATCCTTTTCCCTTTTTATTAAGCAAAGCAAGTTGGAGTAGGTAATCATCTTTTTCCCTTTCGATTAAGCAAATTCGTCCCCTATGAAGTATTTTATAAATTTCATTTGTCATCCTTATCTTTAACTATATTATTAGTAATAAAGTGTTCTAAGGCATGTAATGTAGTAGTTGCGAAAACTTTAGGTTATATCATTGGAGTCATTTCTCTTTCTTAGTTTTCATTATTTCAAGTCTTCTAGATGAATTCCTTCTCACATACATATAATTATATACATGTACACCTATGTGCTTTGCTCATTTACCTTAAGGTTAGGGAATCTATCTAGTCATACTTAGCACACCACATGTACTTCAACTTTTCTAATGGGTTATACTATTTTATATATTTACACGTTTGCATGTAGACATATCATCTCTAATCTTTTTGTAACAAATTAATTTCCCACAAAAACATCTTACTTTTCTCTTAATTAATTCTCCTTTTTGATATACACGTAAGGGTTGCTTGGGATTTAGTAAGTTGATAAGACAAGAAGGTGACGAAAAGATAACAACTAACATGTAATGATAAGTACTAATATTAATCCTTAAAAAAATCACTTTAAAATACTTAAACTTACCCAAATTTATAACTAATCGTACCCAAACTCCTCTAGTCCATTGAAACTCATTTGGACTTAAAAATTGAAGATTTGATTTTATTTGGGCTGTGAATATTTATTCAAGTTGGGCCGAAAATTATTTAAAGATATCTTCATTTGGGCCTTACTGATAATATTAGAGTTTCTTTTACTTGGGCTTCCACACCCCAGTATTTAACTGGGATTGTTTGGCACAATATTATTTATTGGGAGAATAAATTCTTACATTTCATATAAGGTAATTACAGTAATTCCACGGGTATTACATTCTTCCCCTGTTAATTGAATTTCGCCCCCGAAATTAGGCCAATTGGAATAACTCGGGGTTTCTACTTTTACTATACTCTCAAGGAGGATTTATTCCCACCACGCTTCCACTGCGCTAGTTTCTTATGCTTTCTCAGATTCTAAATAAGATAGGATATATTCCTACCTCTGCACGTAAATGGCCGACACATCCGAATGTGTGGCTTGATTCTCCGAAGTATCAGAGAATCTCGCTCATGCGTAGGGAACTTAGGTTCGCCCTACGACTTGAACAGCCTACATACTCCCTAAGAGTTCTGGGCATTTCGCTAACTATTTTCTACAATCATCAAAACATGTAATGCAAATCAACAATCAAATAGTCACGTCAAATCTTAAAACTTACAGGCGAGGCTGATTCTTCAGGCTTTTGAGCGGCAGTACATGGATAGTCTACAGAATCTATATCTTAAGCTCTGAAACCACCTGTAACTATAACGACCCGTCCCATACCAGGCGTCACTGTAGCATCAGTCCCTACCGGGACACGTGGGATTGGGCCCACCACACTCCGACTAATAGTCGGGCCTCCCTGTACGACCATTTAACCTTTCAGCCTGCTTCGTCCTCGCTCACACGCACCCTGGGCAAACTTCCCAGAGGGTCACCCATCCCAAGATTGCTTCAAGTCAACCACGCTTAACTTTGAAGTTCTTTCGGATGGACTCCCAAAAAGGTAGGTCGACCTTGGTGATATGAGTAGTACTATCAATTCTCTTATACGATTCTTAGCCTGACACGCCCATACATTGTCAGTCTCAGGATCTCCTCTCATTCGGGTGTCGGATCGGTTCGCTCATGTACCCCTTCTCCTAGAAGCTTGGCAGGAGCCGCTCCTTGTCCGTGCACCTCTCTGGCACCGGCGATCACTCCCCGCCCTCGTCGGCCCCGAGCGTCACATGCCCACTAGCTTCCACCTGGTTCGTCCCCGAACCAGCACCGTACTGCGAGAGGTTGTGCTCTGATACCACCTGTAACGACCCTTCCCATATCGGGCGTCACTATAGCATCGGTCCCTACCGGGACACGTGGGATTGGGCCCACCACACTCTGACTGATAGTCGGGCCCCACTGTACCACCATTTAACCTTTCAGCGTGCTTCGTCCTCACTCACACGCACCCTGGGCAAATTTCCAGGGGGTCACCCATCCCAAGATTGTTTCAAGTCAAGCACGCATAACTTTGAAGTTCTTTCGGATGGACTCCCGAAAAGGTAGGTCGACCTTGGTGATATGAGTAGTACTATCAATTCTCTTATACGATTCTTAGCCTGACACGCCCATACATTGTCAGTCTCAGGATCCCCTCTCATTCGGGTGTCGGATCGGTTCGTTCATGTACCCCTTCGCCTAGAAGCCTGCCAGGAGCCGCTCCTTGTCCGTGCACCTCTCTGGCACTGGCGATCACTCCCCGCCCTCGTCGGCCCCGAGCGTCACAGTAACGACTCTCATTTTCTAATAAATATTTTGGCAGATTTTCGCAACGTAAGTCGCGGAAGATCCGTCTAATTAAATTTTTTTCTAAAATAAAACGTATTAAAATATACCTCGTCTACATAGTTGTACATTTACACAAGCCGTAAGTCTAAAATATCAAAATATTAAAAATCCTAACATCGCTCCACAGGTCGCATCCATGTACCGCCCTACCCTCGAAAGTCGCTGGAGTCACCGCCAACAGCCCGCCAGCTGCGACGCGTATCAACGTCGGACTCGTATGTACCTACAACACGTAAACTGAGCTCCTTGCCCAGTAGATAAAACATGCATGTATGCAACGTACGCTCAACTCCATTCCCAAAACACCTCACAAGTGCACGCTCAACTCGACTCGACTCATCTCAACACTAACACGTCTCAACACCCCACACTACTCGACACTAAGTACATTTCTAATATCCCACTCAGGTCTCGTTAGAATAGGTTCCCACTCAGGTCACATTAGAATGGATATCCTATTCAGGTCTCGTTAGAGTGGGTGGCTAATCAGGTCTCGTTAGAGTCGCATATCCCGCTCAGGTCTCGTTAGAGCGGGTAAGCTACTCAGGTCTCGTTAGAGTCGCCCTATACTCGAAATGTCCTGTAATGTCGTAACACATCCCATCACTCGACACCTCATACGCTCGGGCGGCCAACTCAGGTCACGTTAGAGTTAGCACGCACCCGAGTTCCCCTCTACCCAACGTAATAACCTACACCTCCCATCGACGTCCCAAACGTTACCGTTCCGCACGGTACTCGACTCCCTCGCACTGACGTGGTATGCAAGTGCAATGCAAGTCACATATATACATAATAACATGCAGAATATTGAATACATATAAATCACTTAAATCACTAAACCGCATAATCATATAAGCACATAAGTATCACATAATGTTTACGTGGTGCCGTAGGTGAGTTTCACCTACCTGTCGTCCTTAGTTTTGCAAGCGGTAATTCCTTAATATTCTGAACCTCTGAACCTTTTAGACGTAAAATTATATCTAATAGATCAAATTAATATGAATGTTTTTAACCCTAATTGTCAAAAACCCTGGAAATACCATAACTAATATGCCCTTATAATTATCTTGTAATATCATCCTAAGCTCGGAAAGTAGTAAACTCTAAAACATCAAAACCTTAAGAACACCACATTTATATATAAAATCATTAGCTATGAAGATGAATTTATTTTCGAAAACCCTAAAATTCCACATCCAACGTTATCATATCCTAAAATATCTCAAATCTCATATTAACAATTCACTAAACACCGACACATTGAAACACTAAACAAATTAAATCACGAAAACATACATATGAATTTGTCATTGCCGAAACCTAGACTCGATTTGTCCTATATTCAAAGACTAATCGTACAATACTCGAAAGATAATGCAATTCACGTGTGTGTAGAAAATTTAGTAATAACAAACCTAGGGTATTGAAAACATAGACAAAATCAACATAAGTGTCGAAACTTCCTAAGATCAACATCACTTAATCACTCATTAATAATGAAGACTCAAAAGTATAAGCCCATAGACAACCCTAAACACCAAAAACCTCTCAATACCCAAACATGTTCAGGTAACTAAAACATTCTAAAACGTATTAAATAATAGCTTATCAACATAAGCACATAATTAAAACCCAAGAACTTGGGTTTCCAAATACATATAGCATTTTGAAATTTAGATCAACCATCTTCTACCACACAAATCGTATATCTCATGACATAAATCGTATAACACCAAAAACATGTAATAGCCATTTTACTAACGTGTTGTAGATGATATATTTCACCTACAACTTCTTGATTTTCAAATCTACTAGTTGATCGAACATGACCTCGTTAGATTTCCTCCCTAGCCTTCGTTATCTTCTTACGTTCTTCTCTTTCTTTTAGTTCCTGTGTGAGTATTTTTATAACATGATAATTTATATGTAGATATATTTAAAGTATCAGGTATCGTGAGAGGGGACAAGTAGGACAGTAATTAATTTCATCTCATGCTAAGCAAATTTGTCCCCATGTATGATATTTTGTTATTTCCTTATAATTGCCTTATGTCAACTTATTCAAGGTTTTCCTTTCGTAATGATATGGTACATGCATAGATACAATATGTTGATTAATGTTATAAAGACAAGCAAGTTGGAGTAGGTAATCATCCTTTTCCGTTTTTATTAAGCAAAGCAAGTTGGAGTAGGTAATCATCCTTTTCCCTTTTTATTAAGCAAATTCGTCCCCTATGAAGTATTTTATAAATTTCATTTGTCATCCTTATCTTTAACTATATTATTAGTAATAAAGTGTTCTAAGGCATGTAATGTAGTAGTTGCGAAAACTTTAGATTATATCATTGGAGTCATTTCTCTTTCTTAGTTTTCATTATTTCAAGTCTTCTAGATGAATTCATTCTCACACACATATAATTATATACATTACACGTATGTGCTTTGCTCATTTACCTTAAGGTTAGGGAATCTATCTAGTCATACTTAGCACACCACATGTACTTCAACTTTTCTAATGGGTTAATATTATTTTATATATTTACACGTTGCATGTAGACATATAATCTCTAATCTTTTTGTAACAAATTAATTTCCCCCAAAAACATCTTACTTTTCTCTTAATGAATTCTCCTTTTTGATATACACGTAAGGGTTGCTTGGGATTTAGTAAGTTGATAAGACAAGAAGGTGACGAAAAGATAACAAGTAACATGTAATGATAAGTACTAATATTAATCCTTAAAAAAATCACTTTAAAATACTTAAACTTACCCAAATTTATAACTAATCGTACCTGACGTGTAAAATATGCCTAAGAGGGGGGGGGGGGGGGGGTGAATTAGGCTATAAAAATTTGGCTTATTCTTCTTTGAAAAATACTTTTCTTTAAGAAGATATTTGCAGAGTATGTTATTTCCCAGAAATCAATACGAGTATTAAAGTTATCTCCCTAACCCTGTTTCAAAATATCACGTTAGTTTCAGAAATGGATTCTACGATATCACCTAGATATTAGCGCGCATTCCGGGTTTGTCTCACAGAAAAGTAAATAGCAGAAAGTAAAGTGAGACGAGATTTTTATACAGGTTATATCCCCAACTAGGGTTTAATCCTGTCCTTGGGATTTGATCACCCCAAGAGTTCCAATCAATCACTAGGTATTACCGGTTATGGTTACAAGATAATTGACCGTTACACAACCGAAGCACTTTGGAAACTAGACCTCCACCTAGGCTGTTGCCCGCCAAGTTTCGATCCACGTCGTTAACCCAGAAACCTATTCCCCGACTGGATACAGCTTGCTACCGAAGGGCCACCGAATCCACCATTCGTCCCTCCGCGTGCGAAAGACTCCAACCGCGCTCCTTTGTGCGTTCAACGTGTCCGCAGACACAACACGTCCGAAGACAAGGGTTTAGGATAGGGTGTTGCTAAAGATCGCTCAAAGGGTACAGAATTCGCAAATGAAAGCTCAACACAAACTACGAATTAATCGCAAATTTCGCTCAAGAACTCTAAGGGATTCGCTAGCTTGTGTGTTCGTTGTCTCCCCTTTAATCGTGAAGTGTTTCCTTCTATATAGACCCAAGAATAGCTTCTACACTTCACAAGGAAAGTTAAGCACAGAATATGCAAGAGAAAGCTCAATAATCACGTGCATTAACTCAAACAATCATGCCAAGAATAAACCAATTAAGCTCAACGTTCATGCATGATTTCTGACCATAAATACCACAGATTTACTTTCATTCCAAGGTAATCTCATCCGTTGTCAGCACATTCCATATATAATTCCACTCAGCATATTATCAACGGTAAGCTCAATCAACTGATTTCTTTCCCACAATATGATAGCCAATTCGCACAGAGAAATATCTGATTTACTGAGTTTAATGCAAAGTATATTTTCCACGTATAGTGATCTCATCCGATTTCAGCACATTCCGTAAATAGACTCAATCAGCATCTTACCACATATAAGCCCAATCAATTAATCACTTTCCATAATATAAATCCTAAGTCGCACAAGGAAAGCAGGATCATGATTCACTGATTGAAGAGTCAATTAAGATAGCAATCAAACGGATATATCATGATATTCTTTCCTAAAATAAATCAATCACATTTCAGCACTTAATCAGAATATCCTTTCCATAGATATAACATAGTCATTCATATTCGGATGATCGCAGTGATATTCTTTCCAAAAACACTCAATCTCGCAGACAGTTTGCATATCACTCAACATGATATATTTTCCATATATAGCACGCAACGAGATTCCATTCATACGAAAACGTTCATAACCAGGTGATCACATAAATTTTCCAGTTAAGCACATGATCACTCAAATTCGATTTTCTTAATAGTTTAATCACATTTGAGCACTTAATTGAACATTTTCATATACTTAAACATAATATAACATGCATATCGAGTTTTCTAATTTGTACCCTCCAATTTACATAATTACTTGGAATAATCAACTCTCATAATCATTTGGACCAAAAAGGTCTACAATCTCCCCCTTTTTGATGATGACAAGTAATTAATGCCTTCTTAAGCATGTGGGTACACTCGATATGACGCCATTAGCATGTGATATATGATCAGAGCAAATAAATTATCAAATTTCATAGCATGCTCCCCCTGTCTAATTGCTAATATTCCTATGTAAAGTACAGAAGCAAAGATTTAGCAATTATCAGGTCGTATCACATGGAATGTCACAAGTTACCACGGAATCTTGCAAATTAGCACATCATGGAATGTCTCAAGTTATCACATCACATCAGTTTGCTCCCCCTACCTATGTGCGGAATTCCTAATCCTTAACAAGTCATCAAGCTAAAGCACAGAGGATTAAGACATAAGCATATAAAAGCAAATAAGCCGATTATATTATATCATTTCAAAATAACAAAATAAGGCATTATTTGCCTAGACTTCTCCCCCTTCAGCATAAAAAAGGAGGGACCAACACCACCAACATACCTAAACCTGCAACCAACCTCGACTCACAAACCAAGAACCAACTAAAGAAAAGTACTGAGCGACCTAGAGCTAATCCTAATAGAGCTAGGTAATCACTAAGGAACTAAGTTCTAAGGGCTGGAATTGCTATCAGATGTGGCAGATGAGGATTCATGGATATCAAGAGCCGTGGAGATCTCCTTCAGATACTTGTTAACTCTTTGAAGTTCCGTGAGATCTTTTTGAAGTTTTTGCGGTTCTCATCCTTAAGGCCCTTGATACTCTTTTTCATACCAGCTATCGTACCCTGCTCGTCGTCGCTTTCATCATCTTTCTTCTTCCTGGTCGGACTTTTTGAAGAAGCCTTCAAATCCCTTGTCTTGAACCATCCTTTCCGCTCATTAAAGTGTATACCAACACGCTTGAGTGTGACCATATCTACTGCATGCTTTGCGCTATCCCAAGCCTTGGGCAGAGTGATTCCCTCGTATTCAAGCATGTGCGTAAGCAGCATTCCATATGGAAGTTCCTTATCAGAGCTCTTAATGGCATGGACCATGTACTTAAGAACAAACTAACCTAGATTGAGCGGCCTATTTTGGGATACCGGATAGAGAGTCAGCATGCTCATGTTGTTCATGGTGGTGGAATGACCTCCACTGCCAACGCGGGCAGTCCAGAGGGTAAAGTGCAGAACTTTATAAAGGAAGAACAGATCAACAGGGAGTTTGTTCAGCGCTTCTCCTTCAGAGAGCTTAGGCTTGTAAGGGGAATTTCATAGGGCTTTCACACAGTCACGCAGGGGCACCTCAGCCGTACACCAGTGGACGAAGTCGAAGTAGCATACCCTTCATTCCCAACTCCCAACATCTCGTTCACCCTTACGCTATTCCATTCATGGTTCGTTCCAAGCACATAAGACTTCACTGTAATCTCAGTTTCATCTTCAACGAAAGTGAGATTGGCGTACACTAGTATAGATAAGGGAATAGGCTGCGGCACAATGGGCGACTGTTGTTAACAACAGACGCCAATTAGTAAAAATTTTGACATTTGGCGACCTTTGTCGAAGCAACGATCGCCAATACAGGAACGTTTGACATTTGGCGACTTTTATTATACCAACAGTCGCCCATAGTATTTTCGTTTTTATTTTTTTTATTATATAAGACATTGCGCGACTGTTGTGAAGCGTAACAGTCGCCCATAGTCGATTAATTTTTTTTTTAATATTTGAGGATCATTGGCGACTGTTACGCGATACAACAGTCGCCGATGTTGTTAAAATAGCAGATTGAACACATACTCACACACGCACAGATCGAACTTCCTCAGCTCGAAAGCAGTCGCGCCCCACCACTATTTCGCCTTCTTTTCCGCCGCCCGCCCCTTTGCAGTCGCGCCCCACCACTTGCACAGCCGCCGCGCCGCTCTACGCATCCCATCTTCCTCAGCTCGTTCTGCGCCACACCTCGCAGCCACCGCCCACCTCCTTACTGTCGCCGTTGCCGTTGCCGTGCCGCCCACCTCCTTGCTGTCGCCGCCATCCCTCACCAGCCGCCTCACAGCCGCGCCGTGCCCCACCACTCACAGCCGCGCCAGCGCCAGCGCCCCATCAGTTGCTGTGGCCGCGTCCCAAACCTCGCATCCGCAACCTCGCCGCCCCACCTCGCCACCCCACCTCGTCGCCCGCCCCTGCCCCGCCCCGCCCCTCTCAGCCGCAGCCACCGACCCAAATTAAAAGGTAATATATATTTCTTGGAACCCTAATTTATTTAATTTGGGGAATTTAGGTTTGCTTTCGATTTCGGTTCCATATTGTGATTTAAGGTTCTATTAACGTCCTATACCATGTTAGAAATCATAATTGTTAAAAAGGCGAAATTGCAACCCGACCCGATGGTACCCGATGTGTTCGATTGTCGGGTACCCGAGATTTTTGTGTTTGGATAGTTATTTTTATGCTTCGTATTGTTTGGAATTGCCTATGATTTGCGAATTTATTGTTTTCGTTAAGCTTAGATATGTTCAAGGTTTGCTCATTTGGAGGAAACATTGAATGGTCCCCTGGGACCATTCTTAAACGCACGCTATCGCTTTACGATGTCAATTTGTTTGTTATCTAACTTAGGTGGTTGGGATGGATCGGGTTGGATGTCTAGTAAGCGAACAATGGCCGAATATTTGAATGGTGTAGAAGAGTTTATGAATTGTTCAGAGCAAAATCGTAGAAAAAAGAGGCAATCCAAGATTTCATGTCCTTGTCGTAATTGTATTAACACAAAGTGGTGGAATAGTGAGATTGTTAGGGATCATCTGATAGTCTCCGGTTTTAAACCTGGTTATACAATTGGATATGGCACGGTGAGTCTGTAGCTGGTCGGGTGGATGAAGGATCTAGTACAAGAGTGCAAGGCGAGGCAGATGTAGATGTTTTAGCTAATAGTTATTCATCTGATAATGATCGTATTGAGGACATGCTCCGTGATGTTCAAGAGGATTTCGATGAACGTCCTCCCATATTGGATTCCAGCGTCATTCAACTTTTCTTGAGGTAGGTTCATTTATTTTTAGTTTAAATTTAACGTTAAATTTTATTGACTGTCGTCCATTGTAGGTATCTTCTTTTGGAATTGGCGCCGGAGATTGCGTGCTTCAACCCTAATCGGTTAAACTTGATGAACACGAACCCCTCGAAAGTTGAATATATGACTACAGTTTTTAAAAATTCGTATAACTCATCGACGTACTTCTTCGCGCCTTATTATTTTATATTTAAAGTTTTTATTTTACATAGTATGTTTTGTTGTATTTATAACGATCATTGGATATTGTTGGTCATCCATTATGCCGCGAACACTGTATATGTTTTCGATTCGCTGGCACCTAAGTTGGGGTCAGAAAGATTGGAATTCGTGATCACGTGAACAAGTAAGTGCAATATAAAAAAACAACATGGTATACTTTTATTTTATAGATGCTTCTAATATATACTTTTGAATTTCAGTGCATTGAAGATTTCGACAATGTTTGGAGCGGCTCAAGTTATGAAGAAGTCTTCCTCTACTACTTGGAAAGCATGCAAGGTTCGCAACTCTTTTGAGCAATTTCTATTAAAATTATAACGATTAGGTTATAATAAGATATTTGTTTAAACTTAATGCCCACGCCAACCGGGTGATAGTCAACTATGTGGAAACTTCGTCATGCGCTACATGTACGACATTGCGAGAAATATCGGCTATCAAACTCAAAATTTGTCAAAGGTACGATAAAGTTGAAGCATTGCTATCAAATATATTTAGTTGTAACGTTTATGAATCGTGTTCATATTTTAGAATTGGAACACGATGTCTACGTCAAAGAGACGCATGAAGAAATTCGAGAGTTGTGGGCGAAGCACTTCATTGAAGTATGTCTGCAACAAAGCACATCGTTTTAGGTGAAGACTGTGAACATTGTTATGTAATTGCTCACTTGAGACTTAGGTTGTTTTGTGATTATGTTATTGACATGTTTATGGATATATTGAGTTGAACTTTCTTGTGTGTGTCCTATATCATTGAGCCTTATTTATTTTGGGATTGTCGGGTTGTTTATTATATATACAGGTTTTTGGGTATTAGAAAACAAATATTATATTTAAAAAATCAAACTACCAATTGGCGACTGTTGCAAACAAGGGTCGCCAATTCTGTCGACTATGGGCGACTGTTCAAACGAAACAGTCGTCAATACCTCAACAATGGGCGACTGTTGTGTGACTAACAGTCGCCAATACCTCAACAATGGGCGACTGTTGCGAGTCTAACAGTCGCCCATACCTTTTTGATTTAATTTTTTTTTAGTTTTTATGTCTATGGGAGACTGTTATGATAAGCAACAGTCGCCTATACCTCGATTATGGGCGACTGTTACTGAACAACAGTCGCCCAAAGTCGAGGTATTGGCGACTGTTAACAACCGACGCCAATGGCCTTGGGTATGTGCGTTGGTGCCGTCGGCGACCCTGAGCAACAGTCGCCCATACATAATAACAACATTCGCCAAAAGTATGTACTGTACTAGTGGTAGAACAGTTTCATCGCCTCTACATACACGGATTTGTCTATCCTCAGAAAGTTCTCCCAGCTACTCAGTCAGCCATGTCGCCACTTGGCTCTCAGCCAGTTCATCAAAGTTGACGCTCCTTCCTCGTGCAACTCGCCGCTTCTGGAGTTTCTCATGAAGTTCCTTGGTGCTCTCAGTCAGAAATTTGATCTCATCGGTGATTTCCTCCAGATTATCAGGGTTGAACGATTTTAGCCCTTCAGTATCATGGCTGGAATCTCGTAGTAATAAAAGAGTCATTTCTATGTTCTAAATAATTGTTTCTACTTGTTCACTCCAGCCTATCTCCTTTAGAAGCGGCAATTTCGAAATAGGCTCTACCTCAAAAATTACCATTAATCATTCTGAAACAAATGCCTCAAGGAAGACCCGTAGGAAACAAGATCCAGTCATAAAGAAAGCTTATGGCGTTGTACATGACTGTACTAACATAAGGTATCCCGTAGAAATTAAATCCCCAAGCACCTTAGGAGATTATCACAAGAAATTATCTTTTCCTCGGTCAAACCTTCCAAATCATTTGTACGTGCTGAAATTAACCTTTCCTGCAAGGTTCAACACAAATGGGTTCCTAAATCTCCGCCTAGTACGACAAAAGCCGAAAAGGCCAAGTCTCCTATAGAGGCAAAACCCAAACCCACTTCTCCGAAAGTGAAGTGGGCTATTAAAACTCCTCCAAATAAAAATTTAGGAATCATATCTGAACCGAAAACTAAATCTGCTAATCTGAGATGACCCATGCTTAAATGGGTGCCTAAAGCTCTCTAAATTGTTTTTGCAGATCCATCATGCGTGGTACCTCGACTCTGGTTGATCCACACACATGACTGGTAATCAAGAGCTGATGAGCAACAACAAAGAACGACGACACGGCAAAGTCAGATTCGGAAACAATGACTCAGCTCCAATTCTTGGATTTGGAGATATCATTCTGGAGAATCTGACAATAAAGGATGTCTCGTATGTCGATGGCCTCCGCCATAACCTGTTCAGCATAGGCCAGTTCTGTGACAAAGGGTTCCAGGTGGTCTTTCATGCTGCCCGGTGCAGAATTTTGGATAGTCAGGACATAGAACTCCTTCAAGGACTCGGAAATCCAATCTTTACACGATCAACCTGACATCCGTGCGGCCCTCGACAGCTGTATGCCTCATCTCTCAGATTGATTTACAGAGGAACAGCCTATGGCATCAACGACTGTCTCATCTGAGTATGAAAGCTCTCTAACGTCTTTCTACGAAAAAGTTGGTTCACGGTCTTCCAACTATACTATTACAAATGAAGCGAGCATCTCATCAGGTCAAGCAAATTGTGTCTTCTCACCATTGGAACTAATACACATGGATCTCTGTGGGCCGATGTAGACTCAGAGTATCAATGGAAGAAAGTACGTGCTAGTGATCGTCGAAGACTACTCTCGCTACACGGGGACAAAGTTCCTCTGAACCGAAGACGAGACTGGTGACTTGATTATCAACTTTGTGAACACTACTCAAAATCTGCTGCAACAGACTATTGAAGTTATTCGAACAGACAACGACACTGAGTTCAAGAACATCATCTCAGTGAGTTTTATCAAAAACTTGGAATTAGTCAACAATTCTCAGCCGCGAAAACACCTCAACAAAATGGGGTCGTTGAAAGGAAAAATCGAACCCTAGTGGAAGCAGCTCGTACAATGCTGATCCATTTAGGACTTCCACACTTTCTATGGGCTGAAGCAGTCAATACCGCTTGTTTTACCCAAAACAGGACGGTGGTTCACAAACGGGATTGTGTATAATAGAGTGCCCAACATCTCATTTCTTAAAGTCTTCGGGTGCAAGTGCTTTGTGGAGAACGACAGAGAGCAACGTGCAAAGTTCGACCCGAAAGCATTTGAAGCAACTTTCGTCGGGTATTCTTCAACTTCAAAAGCGTACCGAGTATACATCAAGTCCAACCGAACAATTAAGGAGAGCTATAATGTCACTTTCCACGAAGTGGCAGAGATGGCTTCTGGTCACTTCTGTCCAGGACCCGTGCCTAACCAGATGGCTCCTGCACAACTCGGTTCAGGACCCGTCCTCAACCCGTTGGCTTCTGAAGACAACATCTCAGAACCCGTAATCACTGGTGTGTTGGTACAAAACCAACAGAAGATGGCAACAACGCCGAATTCAACATCAGAATAAGCAACGAGACTTGTATTAGACGATTTGGACTCTCTCTTCGGGCCGGTATTTCGGTCACACACTGCTACACCTACAGTGGATTCTCCACCCAACGAGACCGACGTACCAAGTTCTTCTCACGTCCCTACCCCACCCGATTCAGAATTGCCACAGAATAACGAAGAACCTACAGTGGTTATTGAGGAAGAATCATCATAGACGATCGATCCAAGTGAAAAATTGGAACTTCCTCAAACAAATGATCAATCAGAGACTATAGGAAATCTAGACCCACAGATGGCTGATGCATCGACTTTAGCCTTGCCTCATGAGCGCAAGTGGACTAGAGGTCACCCGGTGTACCAGATAATTAGCGATCCTTCGGATGGAGTGAGGACACGTCGTCAACACAGTCTCTTCAGCTGTTTCTTAAGTAAAAATGAGCCTACCAAGGTAGCAGACGCACTTCAAGACCCGGATTGGGTAATACCGATGCATGTGAAATTCATCAATTCGAACGTCTTCAAGTGTGGACCTTAGTACCCCGTCCGCATGGGAAAACAATAGTCGGAACTAAATGGATATTCAAAAACAAGAAGAATAAAGATGGAGAAGTGATCCGGAACAAAGCAAGGTTATTTGCGAAGGGATACAATCAACAGGAAGGCATCGACTACGACGAGACATATGCTCCCGTTGCCCGAATCGAAGCTATCCGCCTTCTCCTGGCTCATGCGGCTCACAAAGACTTCAAAGTCTATCAAATGGATGTTAAAACCGCCTTTCTCAACGGCGTTTTAAAAGAAGAAGTCTATGTCGCTCAGTGTAGCGACCCTAGCCATCGCTACCATTTCTAGCTTAACTCTAAGTGTCTAATTGTACGATAACTTAGAGTATACGTAAATACGATAGAAATTTTTCCTTCTTCATAAGGAGTTCGTGTCCTGTACACGTCAAAAGAATATAACTACGCGACAGAATAATTTCTTCAAGTCCTAATTACACCCTAATCCTAGTTCATAATTACTCGGGACGGTTGCGATGGCACAGCAAAAGCTCCTATGCGCCCGGCCTCACAGGTCGTCATCCATACACACACGTCCACCCCAAAAGACGCTCGGAAGCTTCAAAAGATAGGCCTTGCCAGCTAGGCGATCACGTACCGTGATCGTAAGTACCTAGAACACATAACATAAAAGAATGAGCCACCGAGGCTCAGTAAGCAGAAATCATGCATGTATGCACATGTCCCTTCCCCGCAAAGGCAATCCACGCCAATGCATATACTACCTACGCAAAGGCGATCCGCGCCAATGCACCTATACTTCGCAAAGGCGATCTGCGCCGATGCTCATCATATTCGTACTAACATCACTCAGGGCCCTCGGCTAATCTCACTATGCACCACAAAGAGCTCACGTCCACTAGGGACAAATAGACAGCGGTCCACGCCGGATGGTCATACCTAGGATGCACATCGTTCCCCTAGGTTGCCATATGTACCCGGGCGTCCCCGACTGTCGGCGGTCGCTCACGCTGGTAGCCCACGCTGAGGTTGCCTACACCAGGGTTCCACCCTGTGTTGCTTATACCCTCAGGTCGCACCCTCCAGGTCGCACCCTACCGTCACGGGCATCGCCCAATTTTAACATAAACATACATATATATGGCCCTTTCGCCAACGGGCATCGCCCTAATATATTTCATTAGATACAAATAATAATATATGTACACGGCCCTTTCGCCAACGGGCATCGCCCTAATATATTTCATTAGATACATAATAATAATATATGTATGTACGGCCCTTTCGCCAACGGGTCTTCGCCCTAGTATATTTCATTACGTACATAATAATAATATATATATATACGCGGTCACTTCGCCTGCGGGCATTGCCCTAGTATATTTCATTAGGTACATAATAGTAATATATATATATATAGGCGATCTCTTCGCCAACGGGCATTGCCCTAATATATTTCATTAGATACATAATAGTAATAATATAATACAGGTACGGCCTCATTCGCCTAAATATATTTCATTACGTGTACAATAATAAAAATATATGTATACGGCCTTTTCGCCATCGGGACATCTGCCCTAATCATAATCCATATATTTCATATAATAGTTTGACGACGCTAAACGTCGCCCTGGTGGCATAGTGGACAGCCCTTGACTCAACTGAGTCAACAACACATGCCCAGATCGGCAATGTATCAATCGCTTTCAAGCGATACACCATATATATGCATACTCGACTCATACAACCCTCCCACATATGATAGTATATGCACGTGAGTATGAAAATGCAACAAATGCCAGACGATATTACCAAGAGACCGAATATACAATTATTCCACGTAATTCATGTAATCATCGAGGCACTTAGTCACGTAATATCAAGTAAACACAATTCAGGTAAGCCTCGAAGCACCTAGTCATCCAATTAAAAACTTCAGACACATTCACATGAAGACATATCAATTAAATCACGTAGACATGAAATCACCGAAGCATGTAGTCGCATAAAGCAAGTACATTCAAACAAGTTATGTGTCGTAGTTGGATTTCTACTTACCTGTCGTCCGAGCGTAATTAGTGTTCTCCCCGTTAGCTCCTAACGTACGACCTTTAAACATAAATATTATCGTATTAGTATTATGCCCTCGTTAATTAATTAGTTAGGTCGAACGAGATCATCTAACTTCATTAATTTCGCTAGATTATAAATTGCCAACTTCGAGTCTAGGCTAATTTCCCGCCCAATCAATTTCTAAGTTATGTTAGTACTAACTTCTAATCTAAGGAGCTCGGCGAAATATCTAAGTGTTGTTCGATTTATTCGATTTGGGAAGCTTGAAAATCGCCCGATTCCACGAGATATCCCTTCATCGATTTGCTAAGGTTCACACTAGGTTCTACCCCATTTGATCTCGCGCGAGTGGATTTTGATCGATCATGCATTGTGCATGAAATCGCCCGATTTCGTACATACATGTTCATGTCCGATTCGACCATTAATCCTTGCGAGATCGCCGAGTATTTTTACCATCATGTCGTCGTCCAATTCGCCCGATTTGTGCTGCCACGAATCATGGTTTCGCCGATAGCTTCTTAGGACCTCAAATCGCCCGATTTAATGTTGGTTGAGTGTGTCTTCGGCGATTTATTCTTCTCCTGCCACGTGTATACCTGTCTAATTCGTCAGATTTGTGCACTCCTAAATTGGTTTCGCCCGATTTCCTTTGCATGTGAAATGTCCGATATCGATTGCATGGAAATTCTATCGCCCGATTTATAAATCGCCTTCCTTTTTCATCATCATGACATCATCCCGAATCCATGCATGGAGTTGGGATTGTTTTCGATCGATTTAGGGTATTCCATGAGTGAAATCGCCCGATTTCAAGCTTGCATGGATTCGCCCGATTTCTAGGGTTTGTTCAACTAAGTCTCGGCGATTTCTTCTCCTAATGCCACGTGGTGTTTTGTTCAAATCGTCCGATTTCTATCCCACATGGACTGGTTTCGATCGATTTCCCTCATGCAACTAATCGGCCGATTTGTGATGTATGAAAACTAAATCGCCCGATTTGATCCAAATCTAAGTCATCTACCCGAAATCATCTCTATCGTCCTATCTGCCCTAATTTCTCAGTTCTTAGGTTTCCTTCTATGCCATAATCTTAAGATTCCTAATTTAAAAGCACCCTCCTAAGTTCTAAATCGCACCATAAACTATTTGGTAGTTAGTTTGTCCGAATTGAGACCTTAGCATGCATTTATATCTCGCATTTAGGGTTCTTTCAGCATTCTTCTTCACTACTTGCATTAAATGCCATTAATACCCTCAACCACACATACTGTACGAAATTAATAGCTTAAAGAAGAGTGTTTTACTTACCAACTTCGAAATCCTAAGCTAGTTGAGGTGTTCTTGGTTCCATTTTTGGCTCTCGGCTTCTTCTTCTCCTTTCCCTCTTGCTTTCGTTAGTTGCTTAGGTGAGTTTATGGGGTGTTAAAGTGTTTAAATTAGATATTTTCTTTCATGTTAAGGGTTGGACATGGTATATGCGTGGGTTTTCCTTATTTAAGGAACCTTGTCTCTAAGATTTGGCCAAGTATGATTTGGGCCTAAATTTAAATGTTTAACCCAACTAGATAATTCATAGTCCAGGAAAATCTTAGCCTCAACTCCAATCTAGCCATTAGTGTTTATTTCTATCTCCCTTTTTCATACTTTCGGAAATCCCTA
Source organism: Craterostigma plantagineum (assembly GCA_027422505.1). Lineage (NCBI taxonomy): Eukaryota > Viridiplantae > Streptophyta > Magnoliopsida > Lamiales > Linderniaceae > Craterostigma > Craterostigma plantagineum. The sequence goes on from JAPQWV010000395.1 coordinate 77,728, forward strand.
TTTAACTCGTAACGTCACCGTGACCTTTAATTAACTTCGCAAGGTTTCACATCACCACATAACTCCCATCGTCACATAGACGCTTAACTTATAGATTTATGTAACACGTATATCATGTAGTCATTTAAATGCAATAATCACTTCAGGGCATAAAACACGAAAGTGTCTTATCGCACTTTATGACACATAGTTCATATGAATCACATTGCATGCAATCATAGACACATAAGCCATGTAGGAGCATGTAGACATATATCGCGCACGAATTAATTACATGCCCTAAATAAAATATTTCACCCAAAATCCTATCTTCCTAACGTAATTAATTCTATGATATCCCTAATTCATTATTTCCACCCTTAATTATACCGTAAATACCGTAATTAAATTTCTGGGCATTACACTCAGCCAGAAGGTTTTGTCGATCAAGAACATATCGATCACGTCTATCGTTTGGACAAAGCTCTCTACGGACTAAACCATAGACACAACCCTCTTCATCAAGTGGCAAGACAAAGATCTGATGGTCGTTCAAGTATACGTCGACGACATTATCTTCGGATCAACTAATCCACGGCTTTGTACGAAGTTTGGAGATCTAATGACAAGCAAGTTTGAGATGAGTCACATGGGAAAGATGCATTTCTTCTTAGGACTCCAAGTCAGGCAACTCGAAGATGGGATTTTCATCAGTCAGACAAAATACATCAAGGATATTCTGAAGAAATTCCATCAAGATCAGAGCAAGCCTCTCAGCACTCCTATGTCACCAAGCTGCAAGTTGGATGCCGATCCCTCTGGAAAATCGGTCGACATCACGCTGTATCGCAGCATCATTGGATCTCTCTCTACCTCACCTCAAGCCGGCCGGATATCATGTTTGCCACCTGTTTATGTGCCCGTTTCCAAGCCGATCCCAAAGAATCCCATATGCTCGCGGTTAAAAGGATTCTACGTTACCTTAAGGGCACTTCCACCCTTGGACTATGGTATCCAAAGGGTACGAATTTTAAACTTATCGGCTATACTGACGCTGATTATGCAGGTTGCCGAATGGATAGGAAAACCACGTCCGGTGGCGCTCTATTTCTAGGCGGACGGATAGGAAAAGAACTGTGTGTCAACTTCGACGGCCGAAGCGGAATACGTGGCTGCCGCCAGTTGTTGCTCCCAGATGCTGTGGATGAGATCTCAGCTTCGCGACTATAGGTACAATTTACATAATATACCCACATATAGTGATAGTCAAAGTGCCATCGCTATTACTTGCAATCCTGTTCATCACTCACGCACAAAATACATAGACATTAGATATCATTTTATCAAAGATCACGTAGAAAAAGGCACCATAGATATGTATTTTGTGAACACGGAGTTTCAACTAGCCGACATCTTCACCGAGGCTTTCGATGAGAAACGATTCCAATTCCTTGTCGGAACATTACGCATGTTGACTCTTCCGTAATATGTGCATTACCTGATCTTCTGTGCTATACTCTATTCTATGTGTATTCCATGCTTATTTGTCTTTATCTTGCGTGATAACAACTAATAATAATAATAATAAATATATAATATATATATACCTATAACATAAGGGGGGATGACGAAATCCTTTGGGATGCTTTGATCTAAAGTCACTTAGAATTTTACCCCGACATCTGATCGATTCAATAGCTTAATTTTGTCAGTCTAAGTCGCATTCTTGTGTCTAAAGGTAGGTTGCTCCACTAGACACAAAGCCACTTTACATCTGTGAGGATTCAAGCCTTGTCCCTTTTTTCTTTCTTTGGATCTATTTCTCGAGTGAGTCACACATCGATTACTTGTCTTAACTAGTGATACTTGGCTTCAAACTCACCTTGCCTTAGATCGTTAGGAAAATGATAAGGGCGCTTAGGTTATTTCTCACTCGGCCTTATAAAATTTTTCCCTCACGTTAGCCCTTAGTCATCCACTTTGAGCCATCTCCGATGTCCTTTTCTTCATTTGAATCCCATTCCTAGCCTTCAACCGTATTCTATACTCTTCGGATGGTTGTTCAAACGAGAAAAGGAGGGGGAGAAAACAAAAGAAAAAGGGGATGATGACAAAAGAACGCATTGCTCAACGCGCAAAAATCAGACCAGAGGAACCTGCCTTCCGACTATCTCTTAGAAAATGGCACGGATCCTGCTGTGAACTTCTCCAACGATAATCTCGTACGCTAGTCAGAACGGCTGGAAAGAGGAGCACCACAAAGGGAACTTCTCCAACGATAATCCGGTCTTATATCGGGAAACGAGAAGAGGAGCGCAGGCTTGGGTACGAGTTCCATAACCGTGAACTTTTCCAAAAAGAATCTCTGAAACCTCTCTAGTGATTAAGAGAAGAAGAGCACGGTATCGGCCCAAGAATCAACAAGAAGAACTTCGCCTACGATAATCTCCTAATAGCCTCGTGGAGAAGCGGAGCTGCAGCTTGAGCATAGCATAAAAAGGGATAGTTCTTAAAAGAAAAATATGGAGGAAAGATTAAAAAAAGAGACGGACGTAGAAACGGAAGATGACGAAGAGATAAGCTCACTTTCCTCTAAATTCCTTCCTTCTTAGTCCTAGCCAAACTATACCTACAACCCTTTGATTCCAATCGACGGTCTCTCGCCAATGTGAAATGATTAAAAATGCCTCGATCACAGGTAAATTGACTTAAAATTGCTTGTGTTGACTTGAGTGATATAAAGATAAAAATCCCAAATTAGAAATAATTGAGTGCATGAGCGAACCTAGTGAGAGTTGTCGAAATGGATCAGTCTATGAACTTAGGACTTAAGTTTGACGACATGACTCGACGGCATGTTCTTCTTTCAAATGTCTCGTAAACTTTTAGGTGTGACGATTGATCAAAGCAAAATAATCTAACCCCATATAAACACATATTATATACATAAAACAAAAATAAATAAATTTTTTTATGTATACATATAGATCTAGAAAAATAAAAAAAAACGTGAAAGGAAAAATATCGCACATTCTAAATGCATGTTTAACTTGCATTGGCATTGAATTGATTAAAATGCGAATATTTGTCTTTGCTCATACCCTCGCGCAAATTTTTGTAACATGATTAGGGGAACATGTAACTAGTCTTAAGTGGTTAATTGTGTGTCATATGATTGTTACTTGTATTGATTTGCATAGTTACGTGTTAAATCAATACATGTGCACTATTTGAGGGGGAGCATTTACAATGAATTTGTGTTTTGAGCTCCAAATATTTTTGATGTTCTTCCTTTAAGTGTTGCAGAAATTTTTCATTTTGATTCGCTTTGGACAACGCTTAAATAAGGAGGACTTCACAAATCTTCATGACTATGGACTCAAGACATTGGTAAAACAATTTAGAGCCCTATTAAAAAAAATTATTACTTCCCTATTAACTCTCATATTCTCGACATTTGGCTCAAAGTATTGCAGATTCTCAAAGATCGATTTGGAGCCAGATGTCAATTCTTCGAAAATACAGGGAGTTAAATAGCATTTTCGTTTACACGTAGGGGGAGTAATTATGTGGTTTATTCATAAAATTTAGATCAATCTGAAATATTAAGGAAAACTTACTATCGAGAAATTCGGGTGAATTTGTAATCTTCAATCGCAGTTTCTCGATCGAAAATTGATTTGGGACCAAATTGCAATTTTTGCCTTCATATTGATGAGCGAAAATTAAATAGGAACCAGATTTTCAATCGGAATTATCGAGCGAAACTTCAACAGTAACCAAATCAAATTTCTCGATCAAAAGTTTCTCGATCGGGTGTTCTTTCTTATCTTATAGTAATTTTATTTTTACCGTGGTAGTTACTGTGCGGGTCCCACCAACTTTACCACGCGGGTCCCACTTCTCTCGATCGTCGTACTGCCAAATCAGGACATGTTCCGATGCGCGGCCCACTGACCACCGCGGGGCCCACCACCATTCCCAACACTTGATAGTTTAAGATTAATTTCAATTGTTGGTTTTATATTTTTATATATTGATTGCTTCAAATTTTAAAGCAGTTCCCACATCTATTATTGAGGGTTTTTTCGACCAAAATAGGGCCGATTAACCCTTAGTCTTCAACATACGAGAGAAAAAACCCAATCAAAGTGGAAAAGTATGGGGAAACCGAAATTTAAGAGTGGGATTGCCACAACAACTTCCGCGGGGTCCCACTTCTCCCGATCGTCGTACCGAGCAAAATCGGGACCCATTATGGATGCCCACTGACCACCGCGGGGCCCACCACCATTCCCAACAAGTGGTATCAGAGCCTGATAGTATTCTGAGTATGCTCTGTGGTTGCAGCTTTGACTGATCCTCCGCATCAGAAAAGATACTAATAGGTTGCTGGTAGCTTTTGATAACCATGGAGAATGACAGAGAATGATCAAGCTGACAGTAACAAATTACTCCATATGAAAATCAAGGATGAAGGATTATCTTTATTGCAAAGACCTCCACGTACCAATCAAAATGAAGGCAAGATGCCCGAAGGCGAGAAGGCCGACCTATGGAAGAAACTGCAAAGAAAGACGCTAGGTGTGATCCACCAATGGATGGACATAAGCCTCTACAACTACGTTCGAAATGAGACAGACCCCCACAAACTCTGGACAAAATTGGCGGGTATGTACGAAAAAAATCCGCTGAGCAAGGTATTCATGATGCAAAAACTCATGAGTGTGAAGCTAAACGAGGGACGAGTAGTTGCTGAACATCTGAATGACTTTGAAGGGCTGGTAACTCAATTCACAATTGCCGGTCTAATCCTTGATGATGAGCTACAAGCATGTCTACTACTGGGTTCTTTACTTGATAGCTAGGATACGTTGGTGGTACCACTCACCAACTCGGCACCAATCGTTAAAGTCACAATGGATATGGTTAAAAACAGGCTCTACAATGAAGAGCTGCGACGGAAGGATAGTACCAGTACGGTACATCAGGCCCTTGTCACGGAGAATAGGGGTCGGAGCAAGAGTAGAGGATCAAATGGATACGACAAGTCGAAAGATAGATCCAAGTCCAGGGAGATGAGGAAGTGCTACCATCGTGGAAAATTGGCCACTTACAAAGAACTGTAGGCATCTCAACAGAAAACAGAAACAAGATGATGACAAGAACAAGTCTGAAATTGCCTCCAACGATGGAGGAGAGATTACTCTGGTGAATGAAATAGACTGCTGTCATGTTGCGGATGCAAGCACGGAATGGGTAGTGGACTCTGGTGCCTTCTGTCATTGTGATCCAATACGTGAATACTTCTCTACATACAAGGAGGGAAGCTTTGGCACTACCAAGATGGGTAACCAAGTGTTTCCGAAATAATGGAGATCGGTGATATCTGTAGCCAGACGAGCGTCGGGTGCACATTACGGCTGAAAGATGTGCGACATATTCCAGACCTGCGTCTCAACCTAATTTCTGTGAAGGTGTTGGACCACGAAGGATACTATAACGAGATGGAAAATAGCAACTGGAAACTCACCAAGGGATCGTTGGTGTAGCGAAAGCTATGTTGCTCGCTGTACAAGATGAACGCAACAGTATGTGCTAACCAACTGAACGCAGTTGAAGATGATGCTTCTCCAAGTTTATGGCACAGACGGCTGGTGCACGTAGGAGAGAAGGGCTTGAATGTCTTGGCTAGAAAGTTCCTCATACCAGTAGCCAATGAGAAAGCGCTGAATCCGTGCGATTATTGTTTATTTGGGAAGCAACATAGAGTCTCATTCGCTAAGAACTCAACCAGAATATCTCGGAGGCATGGAAGTCGAATATCTCGGAGGCAATAAATATTTTCTGACCTTCATTGATGATGTCACGCAAGACCTGAGTATATCTGTTGTGGACGAAGATCAGGTGTTTTATTATTGGAAGAAGTTCCATGCGATGGTGGAAAGAGAGATGGGAATGCCACTAAAGTGTCTATGTACAGATAATGGTGGTGAATATATCTCCCGGGAGTTAAGAGATTACTCCATGAAGTAGGCCATTAGGCATGAGAAGACAGTTCCTGACACTCCTTAGCAGAATGGTGTCGCAGCGAGAATGAATCGAACCATTATGGAGAGAGTCCGAGCAATGCTCAAGATGGCTAATCTAAGTCATTTTATGGGGAAGCTGTCAACACTGCAGTTTATCTTATCAACCGACTACCTTCATCCGTGTTGGATTTCGATATACCAGAGAGGGTGTGTATTGGCAGAGACATCTCATATTCACGTTTGAGAGTGTTTGGCTACAAGGCGTTCATGCATGTGCCCAAGGAACAAAGACCGAAGCTCAATGATAAATGGAACCCTTACATATTTTTGTTGGGTATGGAAACGAGGAGTTCGGCGACAAACGTTGGGATCCAAAGAAGAAGAAGACTGTTCGAAGTCGCGACGTAGTATTACATGAGCATGAGACCATGGGCAACTCAGATGTGGATGTGACAAAATCCACAAGTGGTGGTGTATACGATTATACACAGTCAGCATTCCATTTGACAGTGCCACAGAGGAAGGAATGCAAAAATCAGAACCTGAACCAGAAGAGCCAGCCGTTTATGATGACGAACATGTCGTAGATGAACACACTGAAGGTACTGAGCAGGGGGAGCCTTCAGATGTGCAGGAAGCAGTTGAACCTCGGCTGAGAAGGTCAACTAGGGAACGCCAACTCGGACGAGGAGGAGGCAGAGAGCTTCCAGGAAGTACAATCTGGTAGGGACAAAGGCATGCAAGAGGAGATGGATACTCTGAAGAAGAATGATACGTATGAGTTAGTTCGATTGTCGAAAGGAAAGAAGACACTCAAGAACAAATGGGTGTACAAATTGAAGAAGGAAGATGGCAAGATGGTGAGATACAAGGCTTGGTCAAGGGTTTCACTCAGAGGAAGGGATCGACTTTGACGAGATATTTTCACAGGTCGTGGAGATGAGTTCAATTAGGTTGTACTGGGACTAGCTGATACCATGGATCTTCATTTGGAGCAACTCGACGTGAAGACCGCATTCTTGCATGGTGATCTTGATGAGGAGATATATATGGAACAACCCGAAGGGTTCAAGGTTAGAGGTAGAGTGGACATGGTTTGCCGGCTGAAGAAAAGCATGTATGGTCTTAAACAAGCTCCACGACAGTGGTACAAGTTTAATTCTTTCATGGTACATCAGTGGTTCAAAAGAACATATGCAGATTCATGTGTTTACGTCCGCAGATACTGTAACGGTAAATATATCGGTCTTCTCCTTTATGTTGATGATATGCTAATTGTCGAACAAGATGCAGAGATGATTAGCAGGTTGAAGAAAGAATTGTCAAACACGTTTGATATGAAGGATTTGGGTTCGAAAAGAGGATTCTCGAAATGGAGATTACCCGAGATCGGAAAGCTGGAATATTGTGGTTATCCCATGAGCGTTATATTGAACGAGTTCTAGAGGGTTCAACATGAAGGATGCTAAGCCAGTTAGCATGCCACTTGCCAGGCACTTCAAGTTGCGAAAGAAATCTGGTCCATCAACAAACGAAGATGGAAAAGATGTCCCAGATGTCCCATATTCATCGGCGGTCGGAAGTTTGATGTACGTCATGGTGTGTACGAGGCCAGATATCGCTCACGCAGTTGGCATTATGAGTCGATTTTTATCGAATCCCGGGAAGTCACATTGAAAAGCAGTGAAGTGGATCTTCAGGTACCTGAGAGGAACTTCCAACTTATGCCTTGTGTTTGGAATTGGTTAATGTTTTCTTACAGGCTATACGGGTGTTGACATGGTCGGTGATCTTGATAGCAGAAAGTCAACGTAAGGATACATATTTACATTCTCAGGGAGAGCTATCTCATGGCAGTCGTGGTTACAAAAATGTGTTTCTTTATCAACTACTGAAGCGGAGTATGTTGCAGCAACGGAAGCTGGCAAGGAGATGCTTTGGTTGAAGAGATTCTTCAAGAGTTGGGAATTCAGCAGCAGGAGTATATAATATTTTGCGACAGTCGAAGTGCTTTGGACTTGAGTAAGAATACTATGTATCATTCGAGGACGAAATACATCGACGTTCGTTATCATTGGCTCAGAATGGCTATTGAGGATAAAGCGTTCAAGTTACAGAAGATCCATGCGGACAAGAATGTTACGGACATTCTGACGAAAGTTATTCCCAAGGAGAAGACTGAGTTCTGTGCTGGGCAAGCCGGCATAGGCTATCGCTGAGGCGGTAGGAAATCTTCCCGCAAATAATGAAGGAGGCTGGAGGGGGAGAATTGATGGGTCCAGCCACATGCAAGTGACGCCCACCAAAGAAGAACAAAGAAAAAATATTATAATATTTTCTTATAATATTACATATATAATAAATTAATGAACGGCTCATATTGAGGGCGATGCGGTGGATTCCTGTCCACCCATTCCGAACGGTCCAGAAGGGCTGAAGACATCTATAAATAGGCTGAGGATTCTTCAGTTATTATCATCACAAGCTCATTCGAGTTTTACTATATAGAGAGAAGTAGTTCGAGTGAATTGTGAGGTTATAAGTTCAGGTAGAAACTGATAGGGTTGCACATCCACAGAGAGGTGTGAGGTAAACACGAGTGGTAAAAGTGAGATAGTAAAAATTCGAGGGTTGTAATTCTTACTATAGTGAAGATTTTGCCGACTCAGCAATGATCTTTCCCTCTTCGTTAACAGAGGGTTTCACGTTAAATTCTAGTGTTCTTTCTTACCTTATGGTATTTTATTTGTACCGTGGTAGATACTGTGCGGGTCCCACCAAATTTACCCTGTGGGTCCCACTTCGCCCCGATTGTCATATCGAGTCAAACAGGGACCTATTCTGCAGCGGGGCCCACTGACCACCGCGGGTCCTACCACCATTCCCAACACTTGATAGTTTAAGATTAATTTCAATTGCTGGTTTTATATTTTTATTATATTGATTGCTTCAAATTTAAAGCGGTTCCCACTATCTATTATGAGGGATTTTCGACCAAAATAGGGCCGATTAACCTTAGTCTTCAAAACATATGAAAGAAAAAACCCAATCAAAGTGGAAAAGCACGGGGAAACCGAAATTTGACAGTGGGATTGCCAGAACAACTTTCGATCGAGGTACGTAAGGCTTAGGTTTGCTTGGACGTATTTGGACGCGGCCGTTCCCATTTCGGATGTCGGGTTCAAGCATCTTTTGTGCTGGGTTTATCAGGTTCTTTGGGTTCGAGATTGATCGTTTGAGACGGTTATTCACTTTGATGGGCGGTGCCCCTTTTCTGCCCCATTTTCGCCATGTTGATGCTGATTGATTTCAGCTGTAAAAGGTCAGTGGGGTTGGGTGGGGGTGGCCTGTCCGGGGTGGGGCGTGGGGTTCAAGTTTGGCCTGTCTCTGCAGCGTGTGGGTAGGGATGATGTATCTGTTCGCGAGGCTGGTCTTGGGTAGCGAGCTCGAGCTACACTCTCTCTTATATATAGTTTTATTTGTTCAGCAAAATTAGAAGAGCGTCTGAATGGTGCTACATCAGATGGTTCTCCACCTTCTACAAAATTTGAAAGAGAAAGTCAAGAATCGCATGCGTCAACCAAAGTCGCCATCGACAGACATATGGATGAGTTAGTTTTTCGTATTTTCTTTTTTAATACAAGTATTGTGAGATTAATAACTTTTCTATTCGAGGTAGGGATGGCGGGATGGTGCGCACAATTCGTAAAATCATCATATATTCATCATAGGTACCCTTCTCAATCTCTGCAATTGCAAATGCTGAAAATAAATGTCACATTCTTACATAACACGTTGTGTAAAATAGGGAATATCCTTTTGAAACATTTGAGCCATACACCAGATTCTGAAAAAAGTCGAAGTCACAAAGAAATCACAAGAACTTCTCCAAACCGTACACCAGATTCTAGAAAAAAAAAAAAAAGCATGAAAAATTACTGTGTGTGTGTATTTGTTAATATAAATCAATGTATATTTTCGTTTCTTTTTCATGAATACCTTGAGTCGCACGACTTTCTGATGCCCAAAATCAGCCCAGGCATGAGGGATTGCACGTCCGTGACTTCATGTTTGATTGTGTATATCTATCCTTACATAAAAATAAAAAAACACACTGTCTTTATCGTGTAATAAAAAATATAAATGTCTATTTATTACGAAGCTTTCCCTTGTACGAACCTCTCCGGGCGTGAAAGTAGACCGTGGTAGTCGATGGGAGACCAGGGAGAACCATACAGTGCACTCTCACTCCATCTTCTCAAGAATTTCACCTCTTGCCTATACAAATCATACAAGGTTATAATAATTATAACTAATCATTGCATTAATAACTTCTTCAGATTCGTTACGCGGACACGTACTTTGGATTCTGTTGAACATCTTCTCTGTTGTATATCTGTCCGAGATTATGAATTCTATTTTCGAAAACCCTAAAATTCCACATCCAACGTTATCATATCCTAAAATATCTCAAATCTCATATTAACAATTCACTAAACACTGACACATTGAAACACTAAACAAATTAAATCACGAAAACATACATATGAATTTGTCATTGCCGAAACCTAGACTCGATTTGTCCTATATTCAAAGACTAATCGTTTAATACTCGAAAGATAATGCAATTCACGTGTGTGTAGAAAATTTAGTAATAACAAACCTCGGTTATTGAAAACTTCCCAACAATCAACATAAGTGTCGAAACTTCCTAAGATCAAAATCACTTAATCACTCATTAATAATGAAGACTCAAAAGTATAAGCCCATACAAAACCCTAAACACCAAAAACCTCTCAATACCCAAACATGTTCACGTAACTAAAACGTTCTAAAACGTATTAAATAATAGCTTATCAACATAAGCACATAATTAAAACCCAAAAATCTGGGTTTCCAAATACATATAGCATTTTGAAATTTAGATCAACCATCTTCTATCACACAAATCGTATATCTCATGACATAAATCGTATAACACCAAAAACATATAGCCATTTTATTAACGTGTTGTAGATGATATATTTCACCTACCACTTCTTGATTTTCAAATCTACTAGTTGATCGAACATGACCTCGTTAGATTTCCTCCCTAGCCTTCGTTATCTTCTGACGTTCTTCTCTTTCTTTTAGTTCGTGTGTGAGTATTTTTAAAACATGATAATTTATATGTGGATATATTTAAAGTATCAGGTATCGTGAGAGGGGACAAGTAGGACACTAATTAATTTCATCTCATGCTAAGCAAATTTGTCCCCATGTATGATATTTTGTTATTTCCTTATAATTGCCTTATGTCAACTTATTCAAGGTTTTCCTTTCGTAATGATATGGTACATGCGTAGATACAATATGTTGATTAATGTTATAAGACAAGCAAGTTGGAGTAGGTAATAATCCTTTTCCCTTTTTATTAAGCAAAGCAAGTTGGAGTAGGTAATCATCTTTTTCCTTTCGATTAAGCAAATTCGTCCCCTATGAAGTATTTTATAAATTTCATTTGTCATCCTTATCTTTAACTATATTATTAGTAATAAAGTGTTCTAAGGCATGTAATGTAGTAGTTGCGAAAACTTTAGGTTATATCATTGGAGTCATTTCTCTTTCTTAGTTTTCATTATTTCAAGTCTTCTAGATGAATTCCTTCTCACATACATATAATTATATACATGTACACCTATGTGCTTTGCTCATTTACCTTAAGGTTAGGGAATCTATCTAGTCATACTTAGCACACCACATGTACTTCAACTTTTCTAATGGGTTATACTATTTTATATATTTACACGTTTGCATGTAGACATATCATCTCTAATCTTTTTGTAACAAATTAATTTCCCACAAAAACATCTTACTTTTCTCTTAATTAATTCTCCTTTTTGATATACACGTAAGGGTTGCTTGGGATTTAGTAAGTTGATAAGACAAGAAGGTGACGAAAAGATAACAACTAACATGTAATGATAAGTACTAATATTAATCCTTAAAAAAATCACTTTAAAATACTTAAACTTACCCAAATTTATAACTAATCGTACCCAAACTCCTCTAGTCCATTGAAACTCATTTGGACTTAAAAATTGAAGATTTGATTTTATTTGGGCTGTGAATATTTATTCAAGTTGGGCCGAAAATTATTTAAGATATCTTCATTTGGGCCTTACTGATAATATTAGAGTTTCTTTTACTTGGGCTTCCACACCCCAGTATTTAACTGGGATTGTTTGGCACAATATTATTTATTGGGAGAATAAATTCTTACATTTCATATAAGGTAATTACAGTAATTCCACGGGTATTACATTCTTCCCCTGTTAATTGAATTTCGCCCCCGAAATTAGGCCAATTGGAATAACTCGGGGTTTCTACTTTTACTATACTCTCAAGGAGGATTTATTCCCACCACGCTTCCACTGCGCTAGTTTCTTATGCTTTCTCAGATTCTAAATAAGATAGGATATATTCCTACCTCTGCACGTAAATGGCCGACACATCCGAATGTGTGGCTTGATTCTCCGAAGTATCAGAGAATCTCGCTCATGCGTAGGGAACTTAGGTTCGCCCTACGACTTGAACAGCCTACATACTCCCTAAGAGTTCTGGGCATTTCGCTAACTATTTTCTACAATCATCAAAACATGTAATGCAAATCAACAATCAAATAGTCACGTCAAATCTTAAAACTTACAGGCGAGGCTGATTCTTCAGGCTTTTGAGCGGCAGTACATGGATAGTCTACAGAATCTATATCTTAAGCTCTGAAACCACCTGTAACTATAACGACCCGTCCCATACCAGGCGTCACTGTAGCATCAGTCCCTACCGGGACACGTGGGATTGGGCCCACCACACTCCGACTAATAGTCGGGCCTCCCTGTACGACCATTTAACCTTTCAGCCTGCTTCGTCCTCGCTCACACGCACCCTGGGCAAACTTCCCAGAGGGTCACCCATCCCAAGATTGCTTCAAGTCAACCACGCTTAACTTTGAAGTTCTTTCGGATGGACTCCCAAAAAGGTAGGTCGACCTTGGTGATATGAGTAGTACTATCAATTCTCTTATACGATTCTTAGCCTGACACGCCCATACATTGTCAGTCTCAGGATCTCCTCTCATTCGGGTGTCGGATCGGTTCGCTCATGTACCCCTTCTCCTAGAAGCTTGGCAGGAGCCGCTCCTTGTCCGTGCACCTCTCTGGCACCGGCGATCACTCCCCGCCCTCGTCGGCCCCGAGCGTCACATGCCCACTAGCTTCCACCTGGTTCGTCCCCGAACCAGCACCGTACTGCGAGAGGTTGTGCTCTGATACCACCTGTAACGACCCTTCCCATATCGGGCGTCACTATAGCATCGGTCCCTACCGGGACACGTGGGATTGGGCCCACCACACTCTGACTGATAGTCGGGCCCCACTGTACCACCATTTAACCTTTCAGCGTGCTTCGTCCTCACTCACACGCACCCTGGGCAAATTTCCAGGGGGTCACCCATCCCAAGATTGTTTCAAGTCAAGCACGCATAACTTTGAAGTTCTTTCGGATGGACTCCCGAAAAGGTAGGTCGACCTTGGTGATATGAGTAGTACTATCAATTCTCTTATACGATTCTTAGCCTGACACGCCCATACATTGTCAGTCTCAGGATCCCCTCTCATTCGGGTGTCGGATCGGTTCGTTCATGTACCCCTTCGCCTAGAAGCCTGCCAGGAGCCGCTCCTTGTCCGTGCACCTCTCTGGCACTGGCGATCACTCCCCGCCCTCGTCGGCCCCGAGCGTCACAGTAACGACTCTCATTTTCTAATAAATATTTTGGCAGATTTTCGCAACGTAAGTCGCGGAAGATCCGTCTAATTAAATTTTTTCTAAAATAAAACGTATTAAAATATACCTCGTCTACATAGTTGTACATTTACACAAGCCGTAAGTCTAAAATATCAAAATATTAAAAATCCTAACATCGCTCCACAGGTCGCATCCATGTACCGCCCTACCCTCGAAAGTCGCTGGAGTCACCGCCAACAGCCCGCCAGCTGCGACGCGTATCAACGTCGGACTCGTATGTACCTACAACACGTAAACTGAGCTCCTTGCCCAGTAGATAAAACATGCATGTATGCAACGTACGCTCAACTCCATTCCCAAAACACCTCACAAGTGCACGCTCAACTCGACTCGACTCATCTCAACACTAACACGTCTCAACACCCCACACTACTCGACACTAAGTACATTTCTAATATCCCACTCAGGTCTCGTTAGAATAGGTTCCCACTCAGGTCACATTAGAATGGATATCCTATTCAGGTCTCGTTAGAGTGGGTGGCTAATCAGGTCTCGTTAGAGTCGCATATCCCGCTCAGGTCTCGTTAGAGCGGGTAAGCTACTCAGGTCTCGTTAGAGTCGCCCTATACTCGAAATGTCCTGTAATGTCGTAACACATCCCATCACTCGACACCTCATACGCTCGGGCGGCCAACTCAGGTCACGTTAGAGTTAGCACGCACCCGAGTTCCCCTCTACCCAACGTAATAACCTACACCTCCCATCGACGTCCCAAACGTTACCGTTCCGCACGGTACTCGACTCCCTCGCACTGACGTGGTATGCAAGTGCAATGCAAGTCACATATATACATAATAACATGCAGAATATTGAATACATATAAATCACTTAAATCACTAAACCGCATAATCATATAAGCACATAAGTATCACATAATGTTTACGTGGTGCCGTAGGTGAGTTTCACCTACCTGTCGTCCTTAGTTTTGCAAGCGGTAATTCCTTAATATTCTGAACCTCTGAACCTTTTAGACGTAAAATTATATCTAATAGATCAAATTAATATGAATGTTTTTAACCCTAATTGTCAAAAACCCTGGAAATACCATAACTAATATGCCCTTATAATTATCTTGTAATATCATCCTAAGCTCGGAAAGTAGTAAACTCTAAAACATCAAAACCTTAAGAACACCACATTTATATATAAAATCATTAGCTATGAAGATGAATTTATTTTCGAAAACCCTAAAATTCCACATCCAACGTTATCATATCCTAAAATATCTCAAATCTCATATTAACAATTCACTAAACACCGACACATTGAAACACTAAACAAATTAAATCACGAAAACATACATATGAATTTGTCATTGCCGAAACCTAGACTCGATTTGTCCTATATTCAAAGACTAATCGTACAATACTCGAAAGATAATGCAATTCACGTGTGTGTAGAAAATTTAGTAATAACAAACCTAGGGTATTGAAAACATAGACAAAATCAACATAAGTGTCGAAACTTCCTAAGATCAACATCACTTAATCACTCATTAATAATGAAGACTCAAAAGTATAAGCCCATAGACAACCCTAAACACCAAAAACCTCTCAATACCCAAACATGTTCAGGTAACTAAAACATTCTAAAACGTATTAAATAATAGCTTATCAACATAAGCACATAATTAAAACCCAAGAACTTGGGTTTCCAAATACATATAGCATTTTGAAATTTAGATCAACCATCTTCTACCACACAAATCGTATATCTCATGACATAAATCGTATAACACCAAAAACATGTAATAGCCATTTTACTAACGTGTTGTAGATGATATATTTCACCTACAACTTCTTGATTTTCAAATCTACTAGTTGATCGAACATGACCTCGTTAGATTTCCTCCCTAGCCTTCGTTATCTTCTTACGTTCTTCTCTTTCTTTTAGTTCCTGTGTGAGTATTTTTATAACATGATAATTTATATGTAGATATATTTAAAGTATCAGGTATCGTGAGAGGGGACAAGTAGGACAGTAATTAATTTCATCTCATGCTAAGCAAATTTGTCCCCATGTATGATATTTTGTTATTTCCTTATAATTGCCTTATGTCAACTTATTCAAGGTTTTCCTTTCGTAATGATATGGTACATGCATAGATACAATATGTTGATTAATGTTATAAAGACAAGCAAGTTGGAGTAGGTAATCATCCTTTTCCGTTTTTATTAAGCAAAGCAAGTTGGAGTAGGTAATCATCCTTTTCCCTTTTTATTAAGCAAATTCGTCCCCTATGAAGTATTTTATAAATTTCATTTGTCATCCTTATCTTTAACTATATTATTAGTAATAAAGTGTTCTAAGGCATGTAATGTAGTAGTTGCGAAAACTTTAGATTATATCATTGGAGTCATTTCTCTTTCTTAGTTTTCATTATTTCAAGTCTTCTAGATGAATTCATTCTCACACACATATAATTATATACATTACACGTATGTGCTTTGCTCATTTACCTTAAGGTTAGGGAATCTATCTAGTCATACTTAGCACACCACATGTACTTCAACTTTTCTAATGGGTTAATATTATTTTATATATTTACACGTTGCATGTAGACATATAATCTCTAATCTTTTTGTAACAAATTAATTTCCCCCAAAAACATCTTACTTTTCTCTTAATGAATTCTCCTTTTTGATATACACGTAAGGGTTGCTTGGGATTTAGTAAGTTGATAAGACAAGAAGGTGACGAAAAGATAACAAGTAACATGTAATGATAAGTACTAATATTAATCCTTAAAAAAATCACTTTAAAATACTTAAACTTACCCAAATTTATAACTAATCGTACCTGACGTGTAAAATATGCCTAAGAGGGGGGGGGGGGGGTGAATTAGGCTATAAAAATTTGGCTTATTCTTCTTTGAAAAATACTTTTCTTTAAGAAGATATTTGCAGAGTATGTTATTTCCCAGAAATCAATACGAGTATTAAAGTTATCTCCCTAACCCTGTTTCAAAATATCACGTTAGTTTCAGAAATGGATTCTACGATATCACCTAGATATTAGCGCGCATTCCGGGTTTGTCTCACAGAAAAGTAAATAGCAGAAAGTAAAGTGAGACGAGATTTTTATACAGGTTATATCCCCAACTAGGGTTTAATCCTGTCCTTGGGATTTGATCACCCCAAGAGTTCCAATCAATCACTAGGTATTACCGGTTATGGTTACAAGATAATTGACCGTTACACAACCGAAGCACTTTGGAAACTAGACCTCCACCTAGGCTGTTGCCCGCCAAGTTTCGATCCACGTCGTTAACCCAGAAACCTATTCCCCGACTGGATACAGCTTGCTACCGAAGGGCCACCGAATCCACCATTCGTCCCTCCGCGTGCGAAAGACTCCAACCGCGCTCCTTTGTGCGTTCAACGTGTCCGCAGACACAACACGTCCGAAGACAAGGGTTTAGGATAGGGTGTTGCTAAAGATCGCTCAAAGGGTACAGAATTCGCAAATGAAAGCTCAACACAAACTACGAATTAATCGCAAATTTCGCTCAAGAACTCTAAGGGATTCGCTAGCTTGTGTGTTCGTTGTCTCCCCTTTAATCGTGAAGTGTTTCCTTCTATATAGACCCAAGAATAGCTTCTACACTTCACAAGGAAAGTTAAGCACAGAATATGCAAGAGAAAGCTCAATAATCACGTGCATTAACTCAAACAATCATGCCAAGAATAAACCAATTAAGCTCAACGTTCATGCATGATTTCTGACCATAAATACCACAGATTTACTTTCATTCCAAGGTAATCTCATCCGTTGTCAGCACATTCCATATATAATTCCACTCAGCATATTATCAACGGTAAGCTCAATCAACTGATTTCTTTCCCACAATATGATAGCCAATTCGCACAGAGAAATATCTGATTTA
The DNA here is from genome assembly GCA_027422505.1 of Craterostigma plantagineum. NCBI lineage: Eukaryota > Viridiplantae > Streptophyta > Magnoliopsida > Lamiales > Linderniaceae > Craterostigma > Craterostigma plantagineum. Next base: position 95,467 of record JAPQWV010000395.1, read on the forward strand.
CTGAGTTTAATGCAAAGTATATTTTCCACGTATAGTGATCTCATCCGATTTCAGCACATTCCGTAAATAGACTCAATCAGCATCTTACCACATATAAGCCCAATCAATTAATCACTTTCCATAATATAAATCCTAAGTCGCACAAGGAAAGCAGGATCATGATTCACTGATTGAAGAGTCAATTAAGATAGCAATCAAACGGATATATCATGATATTCTTTCCTAAAATAAATCAATCACATTTCAGCACTTAATCAGAATATCCTTTCCATAGATATAACATAGTCATTCATATTCGGATGATCGCAGTGATATTCTTTCCAAAAACACTCAATCTCGCAGACAGTTTGCATATCACTCAACATGATATATTTTCCATATATAGCACGCAACGAGATTCCATTCATACGAAAACGTTCATAACCAGGTGATCACATAAATTTTCCAGTTAAGCACATGATCACTCAAATTCGATTTTCTTAATAGTTTAATCACATTTGAGCACTTAATTGAACATTTTCATATACTTAAACATAATATAACATGCATATCGAGTTTTCTAATTTGTACCCTCCAATTTACATAATTACTTGGAATAATCAACTCTCATAATCATTTGGACCAAAAAGGTCTACAATCTCCCCTTTTTGATGATGACAAGTAATTAATGCCTTCTTAAGCATGTGGGTACACTCGATATGACGCCATTAGCATGTGATATATGATCAGAGCAAATAAATTATCAAATTTCATAGCATGCTCCCCCTGTCTAATTGCTAATATTCCTATGTAAAGTACAGAAGCAAAGATTTAGCAATTATCAGGTCGTATCACATGGAATGTCACAAGTTACCACGGAATCTTGCAAATTAGCACATCATGGAATGTCTCAAGTTATCACATCACATCAGTTTGCTCCCCCTACCTATGTGCGGAATTCCTAATCCTTAACAAGTCATCAAGCTAAAGCACAGAGGATTAAGACATAAGCATATAAAAGCAAATAAGCCGATTATATTATATCATTTCAAAATAACAAAATAAGGCATTATTTGCCTAGACTTCTCCCCCTTCAGCATAAAAAAGGAGGGACCAACACCACCAACATACCTAAACCTGCAACCAACCTCGACTCACAAACCAAGAACCAACTAAAGAAAAGTACTGAGCGACCTAGAGCTAATCCTAATAGAGCTAGGTAATCACTAAGGAACTAAGTTCTAAGGGCTGGAATTGCTATCAGATGTGGCAGATGAGGATTCATGGATATCAAGAGCCGTGGAGATCTCCTTCAGATACTTGTTAACTCTTTTGAAGTTCCGTGAGATCTTTTTGAAGTTTTTGCGGTTCTCATCCTTAAGGCCCTTGATACTCTTTTTCATACCAGCTATCGTACCCTGCTCGTCGTCGCTTTCATCATCTTTCTTCTTCCTGGTCGGACTTTTTGAAGAAGCCTTCAAATCCCTTGTCTTGAACCATCCTTTCCGCTCATTAAAGTGTATACCAACACGCTTGAGTGTGACCATATCTACTGCATGCTTTGCGCTATCCCAAGCCTTGGGCAGAGTGATTCCCTCGTATTCAAGCATGTGCGTAAGCAGCATTCCATATGGAAGTTCCTTATCAGAGCTCTTAATGGCATGGACCATGTACTTAAGAACAAACTAACCTAGATTGAGCGGCCTATTTTGGGATACCGGATAGAGAGTCAGCATGCTCATGTTGTTCATGGTGGTGGAATGACCTCCACTGCCAACGCGGGCAGTCCAGAGGGTAAAGTGCAGAACTTTATAAAGGAAGAACAGATCAACAGGGAGTTTGTTCAGCGCTTCTCCTTCAGAGAGCTTAGGCTTGTAAGGGGAATTTCATAGGGCTTTCACACAGTCACGCAGGGGCACCTCAGCCGTACACCAGTGGACGAAGTCGAAGTAGCATACCTTCATTCCCAACTCCCAACATCTCGTTCACCCTTACGCTATTCCATTCATGGTTCGTTCCAAGCACATAAGACTTCACTGTAATCTCAGTTTCATCTTCAACGAAAGTGAGATTGGCGTACACTAGTATAGATAAGGGAATAGGCTGCGGCACAATGGGCGACTGTTGTTAACAACAGACGCCAATTAGTAAAAATTTTGACATTTGGCGACCTTTGTCGAAGCAACGATCGCCAATACAGGAACGTTTGACATTTGGCGACTTTTATTATACCAACAGTCGCCCATAGTATTTTCGTTTTTATTTTTTTTATTATATAAGACATTGCGCGACTGTTGTGAAGCGTAACAGTCGCCCATAGTCGATTAATTTTTTTTTAATATTTGAGGATCATTGGCGACTGTTACGCGATACAACAGTCGCCGATGTTGTTAAAATAGCAGATTGAACACATACTCACACACGCACAGATCGAACTTCCTCAGCTCGAAAGCAGTCGCGCCCCACCACTATTTCGCCTTCTTTTCCGCCGCCCGCCCCTTTGCAGTCGCGCCCCACCACTTGCACAGCCGCCGCGCCGCTCTACGCATCCCATCTTCCTCAGCTCGTTCTGCGCCACACCTCGCAGCCACCGCCCACCTCCTTACTGTCGCCGTTGCCGTTGCCGTGCCGCCCACCTCCTTGCTGTCGCCGCCATCCCTCACCAGCCGCCTCACAGCCGCGCCGTGCCCCACCACTCACAGCCGCGCCAGCGCCAGCGCCCCATCAGTTGCTGTGGCCGCGTCCCAAACCTCGCATCCGCAACCTCGCCGCCCCACCTCGCCACCCCACCTCGTCGCCCGCCCCTGCCCCGCCCCGCCCCTCTCAGCCGCAGCCACCGACCCAAATTAAAAGGTAATATATATTTCTTGGAACCCTAATTTATTTAATTTGGGGAATTTAGGTTTGCTTTCGATTTCGGTTCCATATTGTGATTTAAGGTTCTATTAACGTCCTATACCATGTTAGAAATCATAATTGTTAAAAAGGCGAAATTGCAACCCGACCCGATGGTACCCGATGTGTTCGATTGTCGGGTACCCGAGATTTTTGTGTTTGGATAGTTATTTTTATGCTTCGTATTGTTTGGAATTGCCTATGATTTGCGAATTTATTGTTTTCGTTAAGCTTAGATATGTTCAAGGTTTGCTCATTTGGAGGAAACATTGAATGGTCCCCTGGGACCATTCTTAAACGCACGCTATCGCTTTACGATGTCAATTTGTTTGTTATCTAACTTAGGTGGTTGGGATGGATCGGGTTGGATGTCTAGTAAGCGAACAATGGCCGAATATTTGAATGGTGTAGAAGAGTTTATGAATTGTTCAGAGCAAAATCGTAGAAAAAAGAGGCAATCCAAGATTTCATGTCCTTGTCGTAATTGTATTAACACAAAGTGGTGGAATAGTGAGATTGTTAGGGATCATCTGATAGTCTCCGGTTTTAAACCTGGTTATACAATTGGATATGGCACGGTGAGTCTGTAGCTGGTCGGGTGGATGAAGGATCTAGTACAAGAGTGCAAGGCGAGGCAGATGTAGATGTTTTAGCTAATAGTTATTCATCTGATAATGATCGTATTGAGGACATGCTCCGTGATGTTCAAGAGGATTTCGATGAACGTCCTCCCATATTGGATTCCAGCGTCATTCAACTTTTCTTGAGGTAGGTTCATTTATTTTTAGTTTAAATTTAACGTTAAATTTTATTGACTGTCGTCCATTGTAGGTATCTTCTTTTGGAATTGGCGCCGGAGATTGCGTGCTTCAACCCTAATCGGTTAAACTTGATGAACACGAACCCCTCGAAAGTTGAATATATGACTACAGTTTTTAAAAATTCGTATAACTCATCGACGTACTTCTTCGCGCCTTATTATTTTATATTTAAAGTTTTTATTTTACATAGTATGTTTTGTTGTATTTATAACGATCATTGGATATTGTTGGTCATCCATTATGCCGCGAACACTGTATATGTTTTCGATTCGCTGGCACCTAAGTTGGGGTCAGAAAGATTGGAATTCGTGATCACGTGAACAAGTAAGTGCAATATAAAAAAACAACATGGTATACTTTTATTTTATAGATGCTTCTAATATATACTTTTGAATTTCAGTGCATTGAAGATTTCGACAATGTTTGGAGCGGCTCAAGTTATGAAGAAGTCTTCCTCTACTACTTGGAAAGCATGCAAGGTTCGCAACTCTTTTGAGCAATTTCTATTAAAATTATAACGATTAGGTTATAATAAGATATTTGTTTAAACTTAATGCCCACGCCAACCGGGTGATAGTCAACTATGTGGAAACTTCGTCATGCGCTACATGTACGACATTGCGAGAAATATCGGCTATCAAACTCAAAATTTGTCAAAGGTACGATAAAGTTGAAGCATTGCTATCAAATATATTTAGTTGTAACGTTTATGAATCGTGTTCATATTTTAGAATTGGAACACGATGTCTACGTCAAAGAGACGCATGAAGAAATTCGAGAGTTGTGGGCGAAGCACTTCATTGAAGTATGTCTGCAACAAAGCACATCGTTTTAGGTGAAGACTGTGAACATTGTTATGTAATTGCTCACTTGAGACTTAGGTTGTTTTGTGATTATGTTATTGACATGTTTATGGATATATTGAGTTGAACTTTCTTGTGTGTGTCCTATATCATTGAGCCTTATTTATTTTGGGATTGTCGGGTTGTTTATTATATATACAGGTTTTTGGGTATTAGAAAACAAATATTATATTTAAAAAATCAAACTACCAATTGGCGACTGTTGCAAACAAGGGTCGCCAATTCTGTCGACTATGGGCGACTGTTCAAACGAAACAGTCGTCAATACCTCAACAATGGGCGACTGTTGTGTGACTAACAGTCGCCAATACCTCAACAATGGGCGACTGTTGCGAGTCTAACAGTCGCCCATACCTTTTTGATTTAATTTTTTTTTAGTTTTTATGTCTATGGGAGACTGTTATGATAAGCAACAGTCGCCTATACCTCGATTATGGGCGACTGTTACTGAACAACAGTCGCCCAAAGTCGAGGTATTGGCGACTGTTAACAACCGACGCCAATGGCCTTGGGTATGTGCGTTGGTGCCGTCGGCGACCCTGAGCAACAGTCGCCCATACATAATAACAACATTCGCCAAAAGTATGTACTGTACTAGTGGTAGAACAGTTTCATCGCCTCTACATACACGGATTTGTCTATCCTCAGAAAGTTCTCCCAGCTACTCAGTCAGCCATGTCGCCACTTGGCTCTCAGCCAGTTCATCAAAGTTGACGCTCCTTCCTCGTGCAACTCGCCGCTTCTGGAGTTTCTCATGAAGTTCCTTGGTGCTCTCAGTCAGAAATTTGATCTCATCGGTGATTTCCTCCAGATTATCAGGGTTGAACGATTTTAGCCCTTCAGTATCATGGCTGGAATCTCGTTGGGGTGACTCAATTTGAGCAGAAACGTCTTTTTCCGGAGAGGCAAATTTCTCGAGAGAAACAGATTTATCGTGGGAAGAGGTAGGAGATGGAATTGGGATTTTGTCGATCTTAGCCTTTTTCTTCTTCGGTTTCATAGGGGATTTAGTGGATTTAGGACTGGTTTTTGACTTCGAACGGGTGGCTTTTGGAGAGTGTGGGGTTTCGATTAGGGCAGCCTCTCGCTTTTTGTCGGACTTAGATCCGGCACCTTTGGTTTTCACCATGGTTGAGATCGAAGAATTGAAGGACGAAGGTATGAAGTGAAGAGCTTAGGATTTGAATGGAATGAAGAAACAAAGAAGGACGGTTTATAAAGCCGAGTCTATTTTGGATAAGGATGGAAAGAAGTTAAAGAGAGATGTGATCTCGACAAGACATGTGTCAGATAAGGAAGAGATTTTAAAATTTGAATTTGAAAGATTTCTTAATAGAGAAGGAAAATGCCCGTTAATTTGAATTAACTAAAGATAAAAGGATATCTCGCGGGAATTAAGGAAGGAAATAAGTAAAGATCAGAGCTCGAGGAAAATATCGGCTGAAAATAGATTTTTGACATAAATGTCGAAAAAAATCTCCCCCTGAATGGAAAAGATCTTAAAAGATAAGAAGGATAGAATAAGGAAAAATATTTATAGAATCAAGGAATAAACTCGAGGAGAACCTAAAGGATAAGATCAAGAAAATACTAAAGGCTTTTCCTATTTGAGCTCAATAATTCCTAATCGGTCACGGATATCACAAAATCTACTCTCAATAATGGGTTTCGTGAAGATATCAGCCGACTGATCATTAGTTCTACGAAATTCACGCTGATATTCCCATTCTGAACATGATCTCGTATAAAATGATGTTTCACTTCTATATGCTTAGTTCGAGAATGGTGTATGGGATTCTTAGTTATACTAATGGCACTAGTACTATCACAAAAAATAGGAATTTGGTCGTACCTTAAATCGTAATCCAAAGGATTTGCTGAGAACAACTTCCTAAGGCCATATATTCTGCTTCGGTTGTGGATAGGGCCACGACATTTTGTTTTCGACTTGACCAGGTAACAAGGGAATTTCCTAATATTTGGCGAGTACCACTAGTGCTTTTCTTATCTTCCCTAGAACCGGCATAATCCGCATCCGAGTATCCCATTAATGGGAATTCCTTGGAATTTGGATACCACATACCATGATTGATTGTTCCCTTCAAATATCTAAGTATTCTCTTGACTGCTGTCAAGTGAGATTCCCTAGGACTCGATTGATATCTAGAACATAGACCAGTAGCAAACATAATATCGGGTCTGCTTGCCGTAAGGTATAGCAAACTTCCGATCATACCTCTATACTTAGTTTGGTCAAAAGGCGTACCTTGTTCATCCCTGTCAATTTTAGCGGTCTGGTGCATAGGAGTGGGAAGTACCTTGGAATCAGCCATTCCGAATTTTTCAAGTAGTTCCTTCGTGTACTTTGTTTGAGATATGAATGTTCCCGTATCCAATTGCTTGATTTGCAATCCAAGGAAGTACGTGATTTCTCCCATTAGACTCATCTCAAATTCCTATTGCATAGACATAGAAAAATTCTCGCAAAGAGTGATGTCAGTGCTACCAAATATGATATCATCAATGTATATCTGCACAAGTAGTATGTGATTCCCTTCGCACTTTATAAACAGAGTGTTATTCATTGTTCCTGTTGTAAGCCCATGTCTAGTAAAAACCTACTCAGTCTTTCATACCATGCCCTAGGGGCTTGTATTAAACCATATAAAGCTTTGTTTAGTTTAAAGACGTGATTTGAAAATTCTTCTTTTTCAAAACCGGGAGGTTGTTCGACAAAGACTTCCTCATTTATAAAACCATTTAAATGCACTTTTCACATCCATTTGAAAAAGCTTAAATCTTTTAAAAGATGCATATGCAAGTAAAATGCGTATAGACTCGAGCCTAGATACGGGTGCAAAGGTTTCTTGAAAAGCTATACCTTCTTCTTGGGAATAACTTTGGCGACTAACCTGGCCTTATTTCATGTCACGTTACCATTCTCGTCCAGTTTGTTGCGAAACACCCACTTCACGCCTATTATGGACTTATCTTAGGTCTTTCCACAAGAGTCCACACCTGTCTCTTTTCGAATTGTGCCAGCTCTTCTTCCATGGCAATCACCCACGATTGCGCTTCATTCACTGTCTTAGGTTCCATGGTTGACAACAGCACGTCATGTGATTCCTCAGCAATATCGTTTCGTGCAGTTGCTCTCGTTTTGATCCCTGAAGTGATATTCCCTATGACTTGCTCAATGGGATGGATGGAGGCATGTGTGAATTTTCTGCGTTGTTGTTCATCTGAAGCTTCAGGTTCCTCTGACTCAGTATCTAGTTCCAATGGAATCGCGTTCACTTCTTTGTCAGTAACCCGTATATCTGCACGAGACACAACTATACCTTCCTCTGTAGCATCTGCGTTAGGAAACTCATCAAATGTAACGTGCACAGATTCTTGAACAGTTTTCTTCCTATTATTGAACACTCTAAAAGCTTTGGAATGAAGGCTATAACCTAGGAATATCCCTTCATCTACCTTGGAATCGAACTTTCCTCTCTTATCCCTGTCATTCAAAATGAAACATTTGCAGCCAAATACATGGAAATATCCTATGTTAGGGGTTTTATCATTCCAAAGGTCATAGGGAGTTCTCTTAATAATCGGTCTAAGGAAAATTCTATTCGAGACATAACATGCCGTACTAACAGCTTCGGCCCAAAAATGTTTTGAAGTATTATATCCTAGCCATTTCTTGTAATACTCTATTTTTCCTCTCGACCACTCCGTTCTGTTGAGGCGTAATAGGGGCTGAAAAATTATGACTATAACCATTTTCATCACAAAAGGATGCAAAGGATTTACTATCAAATTCTAGACCATTATCACTCCTAATCTTACGGACCTTTATCTCTTTCTCATTTTCTAGCTTCTTAATCAATGGCGTCAAATTATCTAAAGCCTCACTTTTGTGCGCTAGAAATAAGACCCATGTGTACCTAGTATAGTCGTCTACGATAACAAAGGCATATCGTTTACCACTCAACGACATAACCTGTACCGGAGCAAAAAGGTCAAGATGCAGCAGTTCCAGTGGTCTGGGCGTAGAGATCACATTCTTAGGTTTAAAGGACGTCTTGGTCTGTTTCCCCATTTGGCATGCTTCACAGATTCTGGCTTTGGTGCTTTCATATATGGAATACCTCTCACTAATTCATTGCATGATATGTGAGACCATGTTAGCATGTCCCAGACGTCTATGCCATAACCATGTGATATCCTGCGTAACTGCTAGACACTTGGCATTTTGGTTAGCAATATCATCAAGAGTGATGCAGTAAATGTTACCATGCCTAGATGCACTAAACACAATCTCAAGAGTGATGCAGTAAATGTTAGCAATATCTTTGGCGAAAGCTACGGTATGTCCATCACTTCCGTATCTCCCTGCCGACGAGGTATACAACCTCTATCAGCTGTACGTGGAGAAGTACAAAGGTCCTCAAGGCTTCGTCAAGAAAGAAGGCCTCGAATGGCTCTACCGGTTCATGATGCGCCAAGTCAAGTACTTCACCGCGCATGACCTTTAGATGGCTCTGGAGAGCAACATGAAGAAGGTCAACATGACCGCACCGTTCAACAAAGGACCTGAGATCGAAGGGCTTCCAAGCAATTATGTGCACGTCAGCTCAGTCCTAGGCATCGCCTACCACAATCCAATCATCAAGAAGACTAGGTCGATGCTGAAAACTGAGATTAGGAAGTTTTGCAACGGAACGCTCAAGGTCATCAGGAGGAATATAGAGCAAAGGTTGGAAGAAATCAACCGAGAGACGATGCTGAGAATCCATCAGTTCGTGAGAGAACAGCCTCTCCCGATGGAGTTGTTAGACGACATCGAGGAGTGCCTGAAGCTGAGGGAAACGCTCAGGAACTTCGAGTATGCACTGGGCTTGCGCAGGTCGTACTACGCCCAACGAGGACAAACAGCGCGAAAATGCAATCAAGCACAAAAAGGGAGATTGTAGAGTATATATTTTAATTGTGCTTGATCTCATTAGTTGTCCTTGTAATTACGGGCTTTATTTATATTAGTCCATTGATTAGGACTAGTTAGATATTTATACCAATTATGTTTGGTAGAAATAGATGTAAACTAATTCTGCTTAATACAGAAAATCAGAGAATTGATCCGAAAGGCTACTGAATTCATTTCTAGAGAGAGAAACACACAAAGCTTTCTCACAGTAAAGGTTTCCTCTCTCGTGTTATTCAACAAAAGGTTTTCGATCGAATTTCAATCTTCATCATTCTAATCGATTTCCTTAGAATTCGTGCCTAGGATTAATTGTGTTGACAAACAGGGACCTAACAGAAGATGAGTTATCTCAATTCGAAAAGAGCCAAGTATGGACACTCGTAGAGAGACCGAATGAGAAATCCATCATAGGAACCCAATTGGTATTCCGCAACAAACTCGGCGAACATGGTAATGTCACAAGAAAAAGAGCGAGGTTAGTTGCAAAAGAGTATTCCCAGGAGGAAGGTATTGATTTCGATGAAACTTTTGCTCCGGTAGCTAGATTAAAGTCTATACGTGTCTTACTTGCATATTCATGCTTTAAACGTTTTAAACTTTTTTCAAATGGACGTAAAAAGTGCATTTTTAAATTGTTTTATAAATGCGGAGGTTTATGTAGAACAACCACCGGGCTTCGTTAGGGAAGATTTTCCAAATCATGTTTCAAATTGAATAAAGCTTCATATGGTTTAAAGCAGGCTCATAGGGCATGGTATGAAAGGCTAAGTAAGTTCTTGATTGACATAGGGTTTTCGACTGGAACTATTGATAATACACAGTTTATTAAGTACGAAGGTGATCACATGATACTGGTCCAAATCTACGTTGATGATATCATATTTTGAAGTACTAATATCCTTCTTAGCGAGGAATTCTCTAAGTCTATGCAGATGGAATTTGAGATGAGCTTAATGGGTGACTTGAACTACTTCCTCGGGTCGCAAATAAAGCAACGTGACAATGGAACTTTTGTGTCCCAGACAAAGTACAGCAAGGAATTACTGACAAAATTTGGGATGAGTGATTCCAAAGCAATTTCCACCCGTATGCATCAAACCACTAAAATAGACTGTGACAAATCAGGTAACCTGTTGATCAAACAGAATATCGAGGTATGATCGGAAGCCTTCTTTACTTAACTGCTAGTCGTCCTGATATCATGTTTGCTATTGGTATGTGTTCGAGATATCAGTCTGATCCTAGGGAATCCCACTTGACAGCAGTTAAGCGTATACTTAGATATATCAGTGGTACTGTCAATTTTGGTCTATGGTACAGGATGAATTCCCATTATTGGGATATTCCGATACCGACTATGCCGGCTGTAGGGAAGATAGGAAAAGTACTAGCGGAACTTGCCAATTACTTGGAAATTCCCTGGTAACTTGGTCTAGTAGAAAGCAAAATGATGTCGCCCTCTCCACAACCGAAGCTGAATATATGGCCTTAGGAAATTGTTGTCAATAAGTTCTTTGGATGAAACAAACCCTTAGTGATTTAGGGCTAGGTTACGACAAAATTCCTATTCTGTGTGATAGAACTAGTGCCATTAGTATTACTAAGAATACCGTGCATCATTCTCGTACTAAGCATATTGAGGTTAAACATCATTTTATACGAGACCATGTTCAGAAGGGGAATATCAGTGTGGAATTCGTAGGAACAAATGATCAGCTCGTTGATATCTGCACGAAACCCCTAATGGAGGCAAGATTCTGCGACATCCGTGATCGATTAGGAATCATCGTATTAAATAAGGTTAGTAAATCTGCCTAATTCTACCATTCACTATAGATTACTCTATTTTGGATAGAAATTCGTAGTTATCCTATTTTAAGATATTCGTTCAGCCCTTAGAATACTTCTGTGGATCTTATAGATTTTTCCTTAAGTGTGACTTTTCGTATTATAGGAAGAAATTCGTATTTAGTCCATTCCAAGATATTTCTTCAGCCATCTAGATTATTTTACGAATGTGATGAGGTCATTTTAGGAAGGAATTCGTAGATATTATTCCAGCCGATCAGTTATTTTGGGAGCTCATATATTTAAAACTTATTTCTATTCAGCCTAGTCAAATCTTTTCCTTAATTATGAGATCACGTCAAATCAATCTAGATTTCTGACAGGTTCCCACTTTTCTTTTTAAATTTTCGAATTTCAAACTTCGAATTCCATCTTTATCTCTTCCAAAAATAAACCGACCCTGTCTCCTTCAAAAACCAGAACCGTTCTTCAACCTTCATCAATTCAGTCGCTTCTCCAAGCTTCCTCTCAAACCCTAACCTCTGAAAATGGCTAAACTTCCGGATCCAAAGCTGCGATCCGTGAATCATCCAGCCGAAAGCGCAAGGAACCCATGAATCCCCACTCGAATCTCAGCACAAATCACCGGAACAAGCCTCAGCCTCATCGTCTTCTGCTCGCAAAACCCGTTCCAAAGCCAAAACCACTGAAGAAATCTCCTCTCTGGCCAAAAATGTCAAGAAAAAAAAAGAGGAAGACCAAGAGATCCAGCCTCACACCACTCAAACCCCCGCAAAATCTCCCAAGCCTGAAAAGTCTGTCTCGAGTCAAGAGGTCGCTGAAGAAGTTCCTGAAGAAACCCAGAAATCGCCATCTAGAAGCCCAACTCCTAAAGAAACCCAGAAATCTCCTTCACCACTTGAAAAAGCCTCGCCGTCTCCACAGTCGACCCCAAAATCTTCTAACATCCCACCTATTGATCTTTCCAAACCTAATGAGATCCCTGTTGAAGCGTTTTTTCTGGAAGAAAGTAACCGCACCACCTACAAAAGCTTCAGCAACAGAGATATCTCTCGCGGTCGTGGAGTTGCCTTTGACAAGTTACCTCCTGGAAACGTTATTGCATGGCTTAAGAACTTTGGATGGGAGCAATTCCTGAGTCTCAACACACCCTACTACCCTGAAGTCGTCAAACTGTTCTATGCCAACTTCGACTATGACGAGTTCGAAGGGCATATCAACATCCGTTCCTATGTTCTCGGCCACAAAATCGAGTGGACCACTCAGAAAATGAATGCTATGTTGGGAGTTGCTGATGAGGGCCTTTGTAACTACGACATGAATGACTGGTGCCACGCTGATGAGTTTGATCTCAGTGATGTCCTTCGTACCCTCTGGAATACCCGCGCAAAACCTCGGTTCTCTGATGGTGAAGCACGAACCAACTCCCTATAGACTACTTCTTCCTGCACAAACTGCTCAACATGACCCTATGGAGTGGAAAGGTAGGCAGTGGAGGCCACTCAACAACCATGAACTTCATGAGCACCTTCGCGGGCAACATGATCTCCTAGAACCGCAAGTTCAACCTAGTATATGTCATCATGAAGCACATGATCCAGGCCTTCGAAATCAGAGACAAGGCGCTGCCTTATGGCATGCTGCTCACTCACTTGTTTGAGTGCGAGGGTATTATTCTGTTGCCGGGTTGGGAAGACAGATCCGTCCACATCGTGGACCAAGTGACCTTGAAGCACATGGGGATTCACTACACGAAAAGCCAAGGTTGGTTTAAGGCCAAGGTGAATAGGTCAATGGATAGTGCCCAGAAGCGGTCTGCTGCGAAGGGAAAGGCAAAGGTCAAGAGCGACGACGATGAGGAATACAAAGATGAGCTCAGTGTCGGGAAGATAGGGATCTCGGTCTTGCGCCGCGATATCTCCAATATCAAGGCCGATAATCAGAAGCGCTTCCGCAAGCTCAAAGAATAGTATACCGAGCTGTCGCTGTAACTGTCCAAGCTCTCCAAGCTGGTCAAGAAGCCCTTTCCGAAACCCGCCGATTCTGAAACCTCTTCAAGCCAGTAGGCTGCCCATCATGTTCCATTCTGCTCTTAGTTGCTTAGGATATTCCGTTTTGCTATCTGCAAGTTTTAGTTCTTAGGTGTCCCTCCCACCTTTTTGATAATGAAGGGGGAGTAGTAAGGTAAGTGTTAGGCGTTGAGCGTCTAAGTGTTTTGGTGTGTAGGGAAGCTCATTGAACCCTAATCTATATAATACATTGCTGCTTTTATGATATATCTCCAATGCTTAATATTTTGCTCTGATCTCTGGATATATCTATGCTGATCTTACACTGCGTTATCTGATCTTATGCTCTGATACAGTGATACTCAAATACTTAACTGTGCAAATTGACTTGTGTGAGATTTATTGATAAGTGCTAAGTGCCTGATACGATGATTATCTAATTGCTTGAATCATGCTTGGAAAATGCGCACTTAGGCAGGGGGAGCACACTCATGGGTAAGTTTCAAAATTTTACACCCATGATATAACCTTGAAAATGACATGATATAGCCGCACTTAGATAGGGGGAGCAAATTCACTCATGATATATCGTTGCATGACATAGAGATAACTGCACTTAGGCAGGGGGAGCAAATGTGTATCATACGTGATTAGGAAATATCATATGCTCTGTTTTGCAAATTGTTGAACACTTAGACATATGCGCTAGGACTTGTGAAATCGAATATGCTTACATACTTCTATGCTGCATCAATTACATGTCATCATCAAAAGGGGGAGAATGTGAACTTTTTGGGCCATACGTGTTAGATTATTTTGATGAACGATGTAATTGTAATGACGTTAGGTCCATAAATTACGCAATTCGATTTGTGATTATTATAACGTCTAAGTTCATGACAATATTGGATCACGCATTGATTATGAACTATAAATTGATTAAAGTGCTGAATATTTGATTCGCATATGAGTTTGTGATTTGTTGATGAGACTATGTGATCGCATGTTATAGACAGCTCATGTGATCGGACTGAGCTATATATGGAAATAATGCAAGAGATATCCTACTGAGTTATAAAAGGAAAATTTGTTGTTTATATATGGAAAGTGATATATCTGTTCAGAATCTGTTATTCCTGACGAAAATCACATAAACGATTCTTTGCATGCTTTCCACTGAATTTAATGTGTAATATTGAATTAATATCTTTCCTTATGTTGATTGGAATATTATATTTATGGAAGATTTGATTTGATTGACTTTGTGGATAAGGTGCTATTATATGGTATGTGCTATAAACGGATGTGATCTCTGAAATATGGAAAGTTCTCCCATTATATGATAAATCGAATGAAGTATGCTCTGATGTGATTTGCGTGCTAAACATGGTAAATATATTGATATAATACTATGAGCTATACATGGAAGTCTTGGGTATATGATGCTATCTTGTGTGCTATCTAAGTCAGGGGGAGTGCAATAGTCATGATACTTATGTGTGTTGTTTTTGCTGGAACCTTTATGTGATATCATGGAATCAGGCGACATCATATATGCACATAGTCAGGGGGAGCAAATCGTGATAATTGGTAACTTATATCTGGTATTTGTCATTTATCCATGCACTGATTAGTAAGCATGCTCTGAATCCCAACATGAAGTACTTGCACTTAGATAGGGGGAGCATGCGCACCTTATGTGAAACTTGATATCTCTCATGCTCTATCCATGATTAAAATTGGTTCACACGTTGCATGCCTACATGTTCGAATATGCTTATTACGTTAGTAACATGTCATCATCAAAAAGGGGGAGAATGTTGACCTTTTCGGTCTTGCACTGTATTTGAGTTCTGATGATGCTATGAACTCAAGATTAGATAGGCACTACAAATTTAGCAATTCGAAATGTGTATGTATCATGTACTTATATTTGAGTGAATAGCACTTTGACACTGGGATTCCATTGCAGCGTCAAATTATGTGATACCACTGTGATCATTGATTCCACCATCCTGATATCATTATAACGTATATTTGGAAAGTGCATGCATAAATGGAAAGGCTGAATGTGATTTTGAAACTGTGTGTGGAAAATAGCACATGATTAATCTTTAGCATGCTGCACTATATTAATTAGATTAAGGATTATGCGTTAATTAGAGCAAGGATAATTATGATATACATGGTAAATATATTTCTGCTGGAACCGAGATATATATGAAAGTGATCATGACTGTGTCCTTGAATGCGTTAAATATTGATATTAATGTGTTAAGGATATCTTTTCATACATGCTTATCCATTTAGACATGCTAAAATAGGAATTATATGATACAGATACATTTCAACCCGTGCTTAGCTGTTTAAGTTCTTGCATTTATGCTATACTTGGAAAGCATACATGCTATACATGGAAAATACGTTATCCACTGGAATCTGTCCATTTTTAGGAAGAAATCATATCCATATCACTAAGAATTGCATCTTAAATGCTTGAGTCAGACAAATTATTTCCCTGTGCGAGTTTGGTAGTTTTTTGAATGGAAAATTCGTGATTAATGTGCTACATATTTGTTAAGATGTTGAGTGGAACTATTTATGGTATCTTCGTAAGTACAAGCGTGCTAATATGGATGAGATTTACCGATATGGTATGGAAAAGGTATTTAGAGTAAGATTTCATGCAAATTAATGAATATGACCGTTGCGCTACTTTGAGCTTAATTTGGCATGATATCTGTGATGGAATGATGTGCTGAACTGGTAACCGCGATCGACATTCCATATTAACTAAGTGATACTAACAGAATTATATAAGTCGAAACTTCTACATCGGGTGCAGACAACGAACGAACGAACATACACACGAGATAGCAAAAATAGAGATATGAAAATTAGAGCGTTTGATTTGCAAATTATTATTCTCTGTTAGTGCTTTGTGCTTTCATTTGCTATAGTTAAGTGCACCCTAAGCTAAAAAAACCACCATCCCAGTCTGTGAGTATGTGAACCTCACAAGGAGACAAGAGTGAAGCGTGCCTTTCGTGAAGTGAGGATTTGAGATCCAGCAGACCTTCGGGAGCGAGCTGTTTTCAGTCGGAGGATAGGGATTCTCAGGGGAAGACGTGGAACGAAACTCGGCGTTAGGCACCCTAGCCGCGGACAAGTGTTCATCTTGGTCTTGGTTGTGTAAGGGCGATCGGTCACTTCTGTAACTAACTACAGTGATATAGTGGATTGATCAAACTCTTGAGGAGCAAACCTCAAGGAGAGGACTAAACCCCACTTGGAGATATAACCTCTGTAAATCCAGGTGTCATTTACTTTTCTGTTCACTTGCACTCACACGGCTCCACTCGACAAACAGTTAAGGGAATATCCATCAGAACATTTTAATTCCGCTGTTCTCATTTTAAAGATACTTTTTATCAAAGAAGTAAAACGTTTTTAGTAGCCTATTTCGAAAATAGCTTCGCAAAATCCTTCGAAAAATAATTTCGAAAGAATAGATGTTTCGAAAGAAAATGTTTTTGAAGGATTTAATTTTATAAGTACTGATTTTCGAAAGATTAAATTTTAAAAGGGTAAGTTAATTATGTTTTAAGATTTTCGAAAGAAAAATTCGAAAGGATTTCCGGAAGAAGTTTCGCAAAAGATTTCGTAAATATCTTCGCAAAATGGTTTCTTAAATATTTCGAATAATTATTTCCAAAAGAATAAATGTGTTACAATTGTAATTACGAAAGTATGGTTTGCGAAAGATTACATTTTTGAAAGAATGAAACTGTCGAAAGGAGTAGAACTTCGAACAAATTTTCGAAAGGGTCTGGTTTCGTAAATAGTTTCGCAAAAAAGGGGTTTCGCGAAATAATGTTAGGAATTAATTATAGTGTAACGTCCCGTTTTCTATTACTTTATTCGCGCAGCTATTATATTTTTCACATTATATTTTTTCCACATAAAATTTTTCGCCTTTTTACAACCATACCTTAATACATAAACGGGCGTACATCTGGTCTCGTCACTTCCACGCATATTCTACATATATATGCACGTCATATTTATTAAACATCATATGAAAGACATTAATGGTTCTCATACTACATGCACACGATGAAATTAGGGGAGTAGGTGGAAGCATAGCCGGCCAACCTTGAATCCATGCTTTCGTATGAAGATGCACTCTAAGTTGCCTGCTAGATATCTACAGCAACTGTGGAAATAATTATTCAGAGTATGATCGCAACATGTTATTCCATAATACAAATAATAAACAAAACCGTAGCAGAAAATTAGTTTCTTCCTTACCTTTGCTTACATAGACATTTCTAAAGAATATACCATCATTTGTAGAATCTGAAGATTCAGAATCCCTATGCTGTAAACATTTTAATTCACATAATCAATCATCAAATGTTGGTCACTTAACCATAGTCCATATAATCATTCATATAATCCGTAAACCAATGCAATTCTGTATGATCATTTATTTTTTATACTTCCGTTATGAACCTGCTAGACTCGTACTATTGACCTCGTAGGGGCCCATGCATGGGACTCCGTAACCGTAGATATATTTTTGTTTGCCTGTACAGGACTCTGTAATCCCCCGATTTGTAGGAATGTAACCATAGCTGTGTATCAAGTCCGATGTCGTAGCAGTCATAACGGTTTCTCTTTTCATTATTATTCGTATGCAATGCTATACTTTCGCCTTATATGACCTATCAATTGCACGCACCATTGAATAACACATATCACCGTAACACATTATGGCCACATAATTCTTTCAAATATATTACGTCTATAAGAAAAACCATCAATCATGTAATTCACATAAAGCACATAAGAACAGAACACATGTTGCATACCATACTCACAGTATGGCTTAAAGGCTCGCTCGACTTTGTCCTTGCCTTTTTCTGAATCCTGACCTATAAAAATATATTTTTTAATAAATAAAGAATCCCTAAAATTAATACATATGCCGTGCTATGCATGTTTATTAAGTATGATCATATAGTATTAATATTATTATTATTATTATTATTATTATTGTTATTAACTTTCGTAGTATATTAATTCTTTGCCTAAGAGATGATATTTAATAAGTATCGAATGCTTTACCAACCCTAAATTATATCTTACCAAACACTTTCTTGTTAAATAATAGTATTCTAATAATAATTAGTCACACGTCTGCTTGTGTCCTTTGATAAGTTATTATTATTATTATTATTATTATTATTATTATTATTATTATTATTATTATTATATTTATGTACATATACAAGAGTAAGCATATCACATCAATATTATATATATATATATATATATATATATATATATATATATATATACAAGGTAAGTCACGAGAACTTCCTAATTAATTGTTACATGTCGAGAACTTCAAAGTGCAATAATATAAGGGATTTCGATATTTTCCTAATGAATCTCGAACTACATCTCGACATTGTAACATAAGTCGACCTTCTACCCAATAAATTTCTAGATTTCAACATGTGTGATCTCGACATCATAACAATTCAATATTATAACTCGAAATCTTTCCAATTGTGTTTCTGAATGTCGAAGTCATGTTTCAACATCATAACATGATTTCTTCCTGATCTATCTTGAGGTTGTATGTCGCAATCATTTTAGTTAATTTCGAGATTATATGTCGAGATTTGTCTACTTCATCTCGAGATCACATCTCGAGATTTACAATTCAGAAATTATAGAAATCTCGACATTCTATTCTGATTTTGACCTTCATTAGTTTTCGACATCAAATTCGAAATTCATCAAATTCCTTTCGACATCCTACCTATTATTCTTACTTAAATTGCGAAATTCTAATCCCCCCTTTCGAGATTCATAACTTAATTCCTCCGAAACTTTGGAAGCTTTCGATCAAACCCTAACATTCTCAAGAACCTCAAGAACATCATCTAACTTCATAATTTTCAAGAACACAATCGATATCGTAAGGACCTCACACACGCTCAAACCCTAGAAATCAAAATCACTATATGACATGGATGATGAAACTTTTCGTGTTTTCAACATTGTTGTAAAATTCGGTCTAGGCGGCCGCCTAGGCGCTAGTCTGAGACCCACCGCACCAAATATAGCCTAAACGGCCAACTAATCGGCAAAACAATTAATCGCCGATTATTTGGGCTAATCGGCCGATTATTCGGCCAATTACTCGGCCTAATTGGCCAATTATTCGGCCTACTTTTTTAGCCCATATCAAGTCCAAACAAAATTTTACTAGATCAAAGCCCAAGAAGCTAGACCATATTAAAATAATAAATTATTTAAAAATTTAAACTAATTGAATAAGCGAGGCACTTCATAATTATGGTGGCCTCACAGCGAAATTTTAACTGAAGCTGTCTGCTTTATAGAGACACGCATCCTAGAAAATTCCAGTGCATCAATCGGTGTGGGACTAAATTACCAATAGAAGCATAGAAAGAACTTATTTGCCGCTTCGAGTAAAAGATGTGTATAAAGAAAATACAAAAAAATACGTTTGGTCCAGTGGATGGAACTTTAAATTTAATAATCTTGTCTATACTTGACGTGGGTTCGATCCCATATAGCTTAATATATTTTGCTATTTTTTATGTATAATATAAATCATATTTAATTGCAATATAAAATGAAATCCACTTCAAATAAAAAATATTAACCTTTCTTTATTATTGCATCTTTTAAGTATTATATATTTCGATTATAACTTCATATTAATTTGATATATTGATGCAAAAATAGCCGAACCGAATAATTTTCGCCTAAAAACCGCCTAGGCCCCGCCTAGACGGCCTAGGTGCTAGGCCTCCCTCCGGCGCCTAGCTACCACCTAGCGATTTTTACAACCTTGGTTTTCAACTACATAATAAACCATGATTAAAATGCAAGGTTAAAGTGAAGATTCATACCCCTTCCTAAAGTTTATTCACGATCTGTTCAAGTTCTTCATTCCTCTCGTTTCTTCTATTTTCAAAAGTTGTTCTAATGACAACAAAGTGTTGATCTTATCTTTATTTGATTTACGTGTGAGTATAGACAAGTAATATTAACACCTGTACTTGTCCTTAGCTAATAATAATCATTATTTTAATATAAACTAATTTTTCGTTTTGACCAATTTCCATACCAAGTTACGAAACTTTTTGATTCCACCTAATCCATTCGACCTTATTAGCACTATATATATATATATATATATATATATATATATATTTTGCACTCCAAAAACTTTATTTATGGTTGTCTAAAACTCAATGAACCACGAGAACTTTATACAACTTAATCACGAAAACTTTGTAGTACTTGTCTTTATTTAATAATCACGAGAAACTTAATGTAACATCAAGAATTTTTTTTAACTTCGAAACGCATCTCGACATTCTCCTAACCAATTTCGAAACCTATGTCGAGAACTTCATGGCTCGAGATTTATTAAATTTATTTCGAAATCATATATCGAGATTTACTTAATTCATATCGATATTATACCTCTTAAGAACCTAGAACTATAATACTTTAGATAACTCATTCTACATATCCCTCTGTTTAAAAAGAATGACTTTTTATGAATGCGTCAATTTATATAAATGCATGAAATTATAATATAAGGTTTTAATTCCTGACAATTATTCCCCCCTTTAAAAATTTCGACCTCGAAATTTCGTACCTATGTCAGTGAACAACCATGGGTACTGTTTTTCCATACTCTCCACCGTTTCCCATGTAGCTTCACGAGCTGAATGATTTTTCCATCTCACTTTGACCATCGGAATCGTTTTGTTCCACAACTGTTTATCAGTATATTCAAGAATTTCCGCTGGTTCTTCTACATAACTAAGATCATCCGAAACATTCACTTGTTCCTCATGTAGAACATGAGATGGATCTGACCTATACCTCGCAACATACTGACATGAAAGACATTGTATACTTGCGACAGTTCAGGTGGTAATGCAAGTCGCTACGCTAACGGTCCAATCATTTCAAGTATTTCATAAGGTCCAATATAACGTGGACTTAACTTTCCTTTCTTTCCAAATTTTAGAACACCTTTCCATGGCGATAGTCGGCGAAATACTCTCTCTCCAACTTCAGATTCCATTTCCCGTCGATGTTGATCAATGTAACTCTTTTGTCGATCTTGAGCTGCTTTAAGCCGACTTTTAACAATTTTTATCCTTTCCATTGTATCTTGAATCAGATCTGGCCCTTCTAATACCCGTTCACCTTCCATGTCCCAACATATTGGATTTCGGCACTTTCGACCATATAAAGCTTCGTAAGGTGCCATACCAATAACTGAGTGATATGATTATTATAGGCGAAATCCATTAACATATAATCATCCCATGATCCTTTGAATTCGATTACACAGGGTCTGTATTGTCCTTTCTGACTGTCCGTCTGTCTGCGGATGAAACGCCGTACTAAAATGCAATTTAGTTCCAAGCGCTTCATGTAAACTTCTCCAAAATCTGGAAGTAGATCGGGGATCACGATCGGATACTATCGACGCAGGTACTCCATGTAGTCGGACTATTTCTGACGTATCTTTTTGCCAGATATTCCAGCGTAGAACCCCATCGAAATGGCAAGAAGTGTGCCGATTTCGTAAGTCTATCAACAATTACCCAAACGGCGTCATTTTTCTTAGCTGTTGGAGGAAGACCATATAGAAAATCCATCGTTATACGCTCCGATTTCTAAACAGGTATGGGTAAAGGATGTAATTTACTAGGAGGTGCTTGGTGTTCGGCTTTAATCTGTTGACAAGTTAAACAATTTTACACGTATTCCGCTACGTCTTTCTTCATTCTTTGCCACCAATAATGAGATTTGATGGTTTGATACATTTTTGTACTGCCCGGATGCATAGCATGAGGGGCAGTATGCGATTCATCTATTATTTCCTGTCGAATGTTGTCAATATTGGGGACACATAATTGACTATTGATCGTCATAACACCATTTTCATTTATGACAAACGACTTCGTCAACCCATGTTTTACTTTTTCTGCAATACTTGCCAATTTCTCGTCCTTAAACTGAGCTTGCTTTATTCGATCCAACATAATAGGATGAATTACCATTGAAGCACATACGACACCTACATCATTCGCTTCAATATAGACTCATCAGATTCGATAATGGATATAATTTTCGACTTAATGTGTCTGACACAACATTTGCTTTTCCCGGATGATACTCTATAGTGCAATCATAGTCCTTTAACAGCTCAATCCATCGCCTTTGTCTCATATTCAATTCTTTCTGACTCAGCAGATACTTCAGACTTTTATGATCGGTGAAAGTCTGAAATTTCGTACCATATAAGTAATGTCGCCATATCTTTAATGCGAACACTACTGCCGCTAATTCCAAATCATGTGTTGGATAGGATACTTCATACGGCTTTAACTGCCGTGACGCATATACCACTACTTTTCCATGTTGCATTAAAACACATGTCAATCCTTGATGAGATGCGTCACTATAAATCACAAATCCATCTGTACCTGATGGAATTGTTAACAGTGGAGCTGTTGTTAGTCGCTTCTTTAATTCTTCAAAACTCTTCTGGCACTCCTCAGTCCATTTGAAAACCGTCCCTTTTCGTAATAATTTCGTCATTGGAGCGGCTATTAAAGAAAAATTCTCTATGAACCGTCTATAATATCCAGACAAACCTAGAAAACTACGAACTTCTGCCACGTTCTTAGGACTTTCCCATTTGATTACTGCTTCAATTTTCTTAGGATCAACTTGAATTCCTTCGCCAAATACCACGTGGCCCAAAAATACTACTTGATCCAACCAAAATTCGCATTTTGATAATTTCGCATATAGCTTCTTTTCTCGTAAAGTTTGAATAACAATTCTTAAATGTTGTTCATGTTCTTCTTCTAGAATATACCAATATATCGTCTATGAAGAATCATGAACTGGTCCAAATAGGGTCGGAAGACATCGTTCATTAACGCCATAAAGACTGCAGGGGCATTCGTCAGTCCAAACGGCATAACCAAGAATTCGTAATGCCCATATCTTATTCTAAAGGCCGTCTTTCGAATATCATCTTTTGCAATCTTTATTTGATAGTACCCCGATCTTAGGTCAATCTTTGAAAAGACCTTAGAACCCTGTATTTGATCAAACAAATCGTCAATTCGAGGCAACAGATACTTGTTTTTCACCGTCACTTTGTTCAACTGTCAGTAGTAGATACATAATCTGAGCGTACCATCCTTCTTTTTAACAAAGAGCACAGGCGCTCCCCATATATATCCTTTGTCTAATAATTCTTTCAACTGTACTTTTAACTTGTTCAGCTCTATTGGTGCCATTGGATACGGTGGAATAGAAATTGGTGCCATGCCAGGTTGTAGTTCAATCGTAAACTCTGTATCTCGATCTGGTGGTAATCTAGACAAATCCTCAGGGAAAACATCAGGGTATTCATTTACCACGGCAATATCTTCCACCTTTAACCCATACAATCGTGTATCTATAATATACGCCATATAACATTGACACTCTTTTCCTATCAATTTGGATGCTTGTAAATTAGAGATCTGACATGCCATCCATACGTTCTTTTCTCCCTTAAACACTATATGTGTTTGATCCGAACGAAACAATTCAATTTCCTTTTTAAAACAATATAGTTTTGCTCGATATCGAGACAACCAATCCATGACTAATATTACGTCGAAATCCGTTAAGGGTAAAACTAATAAGGTCGCCTGCATCTCTACCCCATCACTAACAATTTTACATTTTGGGTATACTGTACTTATTATGACCATCTCACCCTTTGGAAGTCTAACATTTACTTTATTTTCTAGGGTTTCGGGCTTATCATGTAATAATGATGCAAATGTTTGTGACATGAATGAGTGCGTTGCGCCTGGATCGAATAAAACGTATGCATCAATATCATATATAGATAGCTTACTCGTGATTATATGTGACCCCTCTTTTGCTTCTTCACGAGTCATTGTGAAAATCCGACCCTGTGCATTATACATGGCCCCTCTTTCGCTTCTTCACGAGTCATTGTGAAAATCCGACCCTGTGTTGGCTGTCCATGAGCTTGTCCTCCAGACTCTCCTCTTCCTGCACCAGTGTTATATGATCCTCTACCCCTTCCCCTTCCACGATTAGTGGAGGGTCCGCTAACTCTTGATTGATCCACTGTAGGTTGCGTTTGTGACATTGGACAATTTCTAGCCAAATGTCCGCGTTGACCACATTTGAAGCATTCGCCAGTGAGCCATCTACAGACACCCGTGTGATTCTTTCCACAATGTTCACACACCGGTATTGGTTGAGGAATTCCGGTCCCTCGTCCAACAGTTCTTGTCCCACCCACACTGCTTCTGGCAGGACCACTCGGTGTGTTCATCGACCTCTATGGATTACCAACCTTCTTCAATTTTCCGCTCGACGATTCTTCACCCGCCCTCCTTTTACTACTTTGATAGTTTTTCGATTCTGTTTCTAACTTTTCAGCACGAATAGCTGCTGCCCTTAATCTGCCATAGGATTCCATATCAGAGGGAGTGATACGGTTTCTAATCGTATATCGAAGTCCAGATTCAAATCTTCGACACTTGTTTCTTTCAGTAGCAACCATATGAGGAGCATGGACAGTTGATTGAACAACACCTCATATTCACCTATAGATTTATTTCCTTGCTTAAGTTCCAAAAACTCCTTTTCCTTCTGATCCTTATAAACTTCTGGCATATAGGTGTCATTGAATTCTCTCAAGAAATCCTCCCAAATTAGCACTGAAGGTTGTGCCATACTATCTGGAACTGTTTCCCACCATTCATATGCATGCCCTTGTAAGAGTGACACTGCATAATCAAACTTCTCCTCTGGTGTACACTGCATCACATTAAAAACCCTTTCTTTTCTTTTTAGCCACGTTTCTGCCTCAGCAGGATCCGTTGTTCCCATAAAATCCATAGCACCCAATTTCCTAAGCTTATCATATCGCCTTTCACGGAGAATTGTCAGGGGTTTTTCACGCTCATTTCGCATAAGCGTATGAGATGAATTAGATTCAGGTACAGTCGTTCTTCCTCCTCCCCCTATCGTAGGTTCATCGTGTTCTACATGCAACGGTTCACTTACTGCCCTTCTCCTAAATATGAAAAAAATTTCAGTGCAGACCATAAAAATGCACATACCATACAAATGTCTATAGAACCTAAGACCTAGGCTCTGATACCATACATGTAACGTCCCGTTTTCTATTACTTTATTCGCGCAGCTATTATATTTTTCCACATTATATTTTTTTCACATAAAATTTTTCGCCTTTTTACAACCATACCTTTATACATAATAAGGCGTACATCTGGTCTTGTCACTTCCACGCATATTTGTACATATATATATGCACGTATCATATTTATCATACATCATATGAAATACATTAATGGTTCTTATACTACATGCACACGATGAACTTAGGGGAGTAGGTGGAAGCATAGCCGGCCAACCTTGAATCCATGCTTTCGTATGAAGACGCACTCTAAGTTGCCTGCTAGATATCTACAGCAACTGTGGAAACAATTATTCAGAGTATGATCGCAACATGTTATTCCATTATACAAATAATAAACAAAGCTGTAGCAGAAAATTAGTTTCTTCCTTTCGTTTGCTTACATAGACATTTCTAAAGAATATACCATCATTCGTAAATCTGTAGATTCATAATCCCTATGCTGTAAACATTTTAATTAACATAATCATCACATAATCAATCATCAAATGTTGGTCACTTAACCATAGTCCATAGAATTATTCATATAATCTGTAAACCAATGCAATTCGGTATGATCATTTATTTTTTATACTTCTGTTATGAACCAGCCAGACTCGTACTATTGACCCCGTAGGGGCCCATGCATGGGACTCTGTAAACGTACATAAATTTTTGTTTGCCTGTACAGGAGTCTGTAATCCCCCGATTTGTAGAGATGTAACCATAGATGTGCATCAAGTCGTCCGATGTCGTAGCAGTCATAACAGTTTCTCTTTTCATTATTATTCGTATGCAATGCTATACTTTCTCCTTATATGACTTATCAATTCCATACACCATTGAATAACACATATCACCGTAACACATTATGGCCACATAATTCACGTTCATTTAAAAAGTATTACGTCTATAAGAAAAACCATCAATCATGTAATTCACATAAAGCACATAAGAACAGAATACATGTTGCATAGCATACTCACAGTATGGCTTAAAGCCTCATTCGACTTTGTCCTT
Source organism: Craterostigma plantagineum (assembly GCA_027422505.1). Classification (NCBI taxonomy): domain Eukaryota; kingdom Viridiplantae; phylum Streptophyta; class Magnoliopsida; order Lamiales; family Linderniaceae; genus Craterostigma; species Craterostigma plantagineum. The sequence goes on from JAPQWV010000395.1 coordinate 122,163, forward strand.
GCCTTTTTCTGAATCATGACCTATAAAATTTTTTTTTCAATAAATAAAGAATCCCTAAAATTAATACATTAGTCGTGCTATGCATGTTTATTAAGTATGATCATATTATTATTATTATTATTATTATTATTATTACTATTATTATTATTATTATTATTATTATTATTGTTTTTAACTTTCGTAATATATTAATTCTTTGCCTAAGAGATGATATTTAATAAGTATCGAATGCTTTACCAACCCTAAATTATATCTTACCAAACACTTTCTTGTTAAATAATACTATTCTAATAATAATTAGTCACACGTCTACTTGTGTCCTTTATAAGTTAATATTGTTATTATTAGTATTATTATTATTGTATTTATGTACATATACAAGAGTAAGCATATCACATCAATATTATATATATATATATAATATATATATATATATATATATATATATATAAGGTAAGCCACGAGAACTTCCTAATTAATTGTTACATGTTGAGAACTTCAAAGTGCAATAATAGAAGGGTTTTCGATATTTTCCTAATGAATCTCGAACTACATCTCGACATTGTAACATAAGTCGACCTTCTATCCAATAAATTTCAAGATTCCGACATGTGTGATCTCGACATCATAACATATTCAATATTATAACTCGAAATCTTTCCAATTGTGTTTCTGAATGTCGAAGTCATGTTTCAACATCATAACTTGAATTCTTCCTGATCTATCTTGAGGTTGTATGTCGCAATCATTTTAGTTCATTTCGAGATTATATGTCGAGATTTGTCTACTTCATCTCGAGATCACATCTCGAGATTTACAATTCAGAATTTATAGAAATCTCGACATTCTATTCTGATTTTGACCTTCATTAGTTTTCGACATCAAATTGGAAATTCATCAAATTCCTTTCGACATCCTACCTATTTTCTTAATTAAATTTCGAAATTCTAATCCCCCTTTCGAGATTCATAACTTAATTCCTCCGAAACTTTGGAAGCTTCGATCAAACCCTAACATTCCTCAAGAACCTCAAGAACATCATCTAACTTCATAATTTTCAAGAACACAATCGATATCATAAGGACCTCACACACGCTCAAACCCTAGAAATCAAAATCACTATATGACATGGATGATGAAACTTTTCGTGTTTTCAAGTACATAATAAACCATGATTAAAATGCAAGGTTAAAGTGAAGAATCATACCCCTTCCTAAAGTTTATTCACGATCTGTTCAAGTTCTTCATTTCCTCTCGTTTCTTCTATTTTCAGAAGTTGTTCTAATGATAACAAAGGGTTGATCTTATCTTTATTTAATTTACGTGTGATTATAGACAAGTAATATTAACACCTATACTTGTCCTTAGCTAATAATAATAATCATTATTTTAATATAAACTAATTTTTTCCTTTTGACCAATTTCCATACCAAGTTACGAAACTTTTTGATTCCACCTAATTCATTCGACCTTATTAGCATTATATATATATATATATATATATATATATTTATTTATTTATTTATTTATTTTGCACTCCAAAAACTTTATTTATGGTTGTCTAAAACTCAATGAACCACGAGAACTTTATACAACTTAATCACGAAAACTTTGTAGTACTTGTCTTTATTTAATAATCATGAGAAACTTAATGTAACATCAAGATTTTTTTTTTGTTTTTTTTAACTTGGAAACACATCTCGACATTCTCTAACCAATTTCGAAACCTATGTCGAGAACTTCATGTCTCAAGATTTATTAAATTTATTTTGAAATCATATATCGAGATTTACTTAATTCATATCGATATTATGCCTCTTAAGAACCTAGAACTATAATACTTTAGATAACTCATTCTACATATACCTCTGTTTAAAAAGAACGACTTTTATGAATGCGCGAATTTATATAAATGCATGAAATTATAATATTAGGTTTTGATTCCTGACATATAGTGTCCTCTAATTACTTATGTCTTGAATTTATTTTGTATTTAATGGGTTATTAGTAGTTTGGGGAGACATATGATATTTGGTATACGTTAGGTGATTGGTCTTTAATACAATAATTACTTGTGGTATATAAAACCCATCCTTACCCTAATTAGGGTTTTCAAAAAAAGTTCAAAGTAAGCCACCTTGTACTTTTCCTTAGAAAAACACAAACTAACACAGACTCAAGGTGTTCTTCACGTTTTATGCATACAGGTCTTTCTTTTGTCTTTGTTTAGTAATATAAGGACCAACAAGTGGTATCAGAGCCTAACGTGGATCAATATCTTCGCCGAATCTAGTTTTGTTCGATTCCGACATGAGAAGGAGATTTAACTTGAAAAACTCATTTTCGTTTTTCACTATTTTTGGGTGTTTTAAATCGTTTCACTAATTTCTTTCTCCTAAGACATTAGAAAACTGACTATGAGTATTGTTCTGGTCTTTCACGTCGATTTCGGTCAAGTTTGAGTAGGATTTGAGCAAACACGAGTCTGAAAATCCTTTTTTTCTGGGTCTGTTCATGACTTTCGGGTAGACTTATAGAACAGTACCAAAAAATTTAAAGGTTTTGGCCAAAGCGTCCTCACTGTGCAGAGTTTTGCCCGATCAAATTCTTGGCGATTTTCACTCTACTTAACCCCAGCGCCCGATTCTTTGTTCCTGTAGATCGAATCGCTCGATCCTCTTGTTTGTTTGACAATTCGGAGGACGCTCAAATCCCCTATTTGCTACAGTACTCGATTTTAGTCAATCGAAACGCCTAATTTCCACTTTGGACCAAAATCGCCCGAAACCAAGCATCGATCATCTCTATCTCCAGATTCACGACTCTCTGAATTAAGACTGCCCGAAACCAAATTTCTTTGATCACTGTCGTCCGATTCTAGCACTTTGAAATTGAATCTTTATCGCCGGATTCAATTCGTCACCTGATTCTAGCACTATGAAATTGAATCTTTATCGCCCGACTCATTTCGTCTCCCGATTCTGGCACTTTGAAATTGAATCTTTATCGCCCGATCTTGACACCCTAGGACCTAATCGCACGATTCTCAGCACTTAGGTCAAAAATTGCCCGAACTTGCATCTATAGGACTAGAATCGATCAATTGTCAACGCTGAAAAATTAAGTCGACCGAATTTGATTTCTTAGAACTTAAATCGCCTGATCCTCAAGCCTTAGGCTAAAATCATCAGGTTTTAATATACGACAGACTACATTAGGTGAACTTGCGTATTTTGACTCAAAACTCAAAATTCCTCAAGCTTGACTATTATTGCTCGAAACTAAAACATTTCATTTCGCAGATTTATTTTGCGTTAACGATCATTACCAAACAAAACATGGACGGTCTTGCTATTGGATCTGACAATCATGCACCACTGCTAAGATGGCGAGACTACGGCATTTGGAAGCAATGCTTCATAAACTTCATAGAAAGCAAGGATGTAGACCTCACCAATGATATGAGTTCCTCTATTTTTGAGGGCCCTGCTCAACCCGATGTACTTCCTCCGATTCTAGAGAGAAGAACTCCTAAGGATCCCAGTCGATACAATGATACCGAGAGAGCACGAGCCAGAGCGAACAAGCTTGCTCGACACTACGTACTTCAAGTTCTACTAAATGATGTCTACAAGCAAGTGGACGCAATGGCACTGCAAAGGACATCTGGGATGAAGTGTCCAAAATGATGGTTGGGACAGAAGCTAGCAACTTATCTAAGAAATCGATCATCCTGACTGCCTATGATTCCTTCAAAGGTAAGGAGGGAGATGAACTTCGTGACAGTTATCTTCGTTTCCTGACCATCATCAATGAGATGAGAAGGATCAACATCCAACGTTCAAACCTTGAGCACAATATCAAATTCCTCTCCACACTTCAACCTGAGTGGGGACGGATTGCAGTTCTAGTTAAGCAACAGAACAAAGATCAAGATGCTATGGACATTCATTCGCTACATGATAACCTCTCTCAATACTCCTAGTATGCTAAAGAGATCAAGAACGAAGGAAAGACAAATATCGACATGAAACCCATTGCACTCGTGACCTCTAATTCAAGCCACAGAAGCTCGACAACATCTAACGGTAAACATGTCATACAATCTGACACATCTGACAATGCTGAATCAGATCAAGAGCTGAATCATATCAAGAATCTGAGGACGAACTTGAATTGATCAGAAAAACTAGCCATGATCTCAGAGACAGTCAATAAGATGAGCGCCAAGAAATCATCATCTTCCTTCAACAAACAACGAACCTCTGGCGGGAAACAAAAGTTCGTTGCTTCCGAAGAACCTGAAACCAAGTGACACGCTCGAATACTAGCAAGTATACTAGGTCGTGCGAGTAGTATAAAATGGACGTGAGTCCAAGTATCGATCCACTAGGACAGCGCGATTAATTTTAAGATATTAATCCGAAATTGAATTTAGACTGGAGCGATTTAAAATATGGTGTGTTTATGATTTTTTTGATATTAATAATAATCAAACCAGATAAAAGCGCAACTAAACAATTAAAGCAAATAGACGATTGGCGAATTAAAATCAATTGACGACAACGTGATCAAGGCGCATGCTCGGCACGAAATATTCCTACGTCTTCATGCAATCAATCATAAATAACCAAAAAGAGTCTCAGTCAAGGTAGAATTTCCTAAAATAATCGCGACTCGTTTGTCCCGCAATAACGATCCTATGCGATAGAGAACCAATCCCTATATTTCTATATGACTGTAGTTTCTACGCACGCATTTAATATTTATGAAATTCCTCGAGTTTAAACGCTTTCGGCGCATAAGACCTCGGAAACCACACGAACCGAATTCCATTTCTGGTCAGTTTTACGTCGTGGTGCTTTATATTTACCGTTCTAACCGGTCTAATTACTTTGTCTGTCTCATAAACCAGTCAATTATCATGCATATGTTGATCAGATACATGCAAGCATTAAACTCAAATATAAAACACATAACTCGACCTCATGCGATTAAATACGATGCGAATAACATTAAGACGAATTCATATCCGGCCTCACATGGCCTAAATCACGTAATATTTTACGCTAGCATATTAAAAGATAAAAACAACGACGAATCAAAGGAAAGCATCGTTGCCAAAGTCTAAATAAAAATACAAAATTCGCCCCTTACGATAACCGAGTCGTAATGCGTCCCCCCGGTGTCTCCCGGTGTGCGAGCGAATAACGTCTTTCTCCCGTCCTCTTGGCTGCGAAAAAGTCGCCTATGGTGGCCTCGTGCTCTATGCTCAGTTCTAAACCGTCGGTTCGTTAATATGAGTGGGTGAGGTTTTAAGTTGTGAGCTGCTTTCTCCGTAAGTTGGTGATGTGCGTGAGTTGCTTGGTTGGTGAGGTGAGGAAATGGTGAGATGGATGCTTCATCTGCTTGCTTTTTGTGCGAAGTGTAGTCTGCGTGAGAATGGAGAGCTGGTTGCTTGTATTATGTTCGTGGTGTTGCCTTGAACTCCCAGCCAATCTCCTTCATTTCTTCTATGCCTTGGCTTTATAATCGATGCTATAAACATTTATGAGCAGCCTTTTTGTTTTTTTTTTTCAAAGCTGAGCCCAAATTGCTTTTTTGACTTATGCTGCCAAATCAAACCATGCGTGAGCTCTCTTTTCAAAACACAAGACTTTGTGTTTGTTGATTATTCAACTCCTTTGTCTTCTATGGGATAAAGATACGTGTGGTTGATTAAGCAGCCCAATTCCAAATATTAATGCTTGATTTTTCTCAGCTCTTTCAATCCGAACTTCCCGCTTTTTGGTATATTTTCTCTGGTATCTGCAAATAAAATATATATTCTTAGCCGGGAAATATTCGAGCCGATTTCGATAAAATAACAAATGATAGCGCGCTTTTATGGGGTATAATATTTGTGTAAAATCATGACTTATCACCAAGAAAGCTGAAGTTTCAAAGAAGTGCATCAACTGTGGTAAACCGGGTCACTTTGCTTTAGAATGCTTCCGACCTAAGAAGAAAAACACCTAATACTACAAGAAGAAGTTTCAGCTTTCCCAACGCAAGGAGGCGGGAATTGTCCTTGTTGCTCAGGAAGGGGAATGGCTAAAGGGCACGTCTGACGAGGAGGAGGATGAAGTGGCATTCATGGTGAACAGCAATGACCATGATTCCGATGAGGAAGAACCAGACATCGGTTCGGAGAGGACGGATGTCTCTTCATCCGACCTGGAGGTATACTCCCCATCCATAAATGACATCATTACACTAGAACGTAGAATTAGCAACTCTCCACGCATCATAGGGAACACACAGAACTCCAAAGAAACTTTAACAACAGGAACAAATAGCTATTCTTCAAGAAACTGTTACCTTATCTGAATCTAAAGTGAAGACTTAATAGAAAAGATAGAGAATAAAGAAAAACAAATCAGTGATGCATGTAAGAACTTAAAAAACAGCGAAGACGAACGAGTAAATATGTCTTCCCAATACGAACTAATCACTGAAGAACGTGTTCGATTATATAAGAAATTCAGAGAATTAGAGGGTCTTCTCAACAAAAGAGGTCAAGCTGATCAAACCATATTTCTTAATCAACCTAGAGATATAGACTTCTATAATCCTCGCAAAGGATTGAGCTTTCAAGTGACGACCAACCCAAAGAAAGATGAAGTACTTCCTCTATACAGCATTAAACGCTTTGAGTTGAACCTTGAAAATCTAATGCCCTTCGTAGGATCGACAGAGGTGATCGAATCTGACGAACAAAAACGGATGAACAAAGATTGGACCCAAATTGCTTCTAATTTGATAAGTAATGATTTTACACAAATATTTTACACCATAAAAGCGCGTTATCATTTGTTATTTTATTGAAATCACCTCGAATATTTTATGCCTAAGAATATATATCTTATTTGCAGATACGAGAGAAAATAAACCAAAACAGTGGAAGTTAGGACATGGAAAGAGCCGAGAAAAATAGTATATTCTCGTGTATGAAGTATTATTGCTATGCTTGACGGTTTTCACATATAGACAAGGAGACAAAGAAACGTGCAAAGAAAATTCTTGCACATCTTTTGCACTGCTCAAGGCAAATAGTACTAATAATTCTAAAGCTCTTATGTGTCATAAGAGACAAATCCTACAATAAGGCACAAAAGAGGGAATTCTTGCAACTCAAAGATGGCTAATGGGGACAACTTTTCCATTTTTTTTACTCTTGGATGTTTAAAGCTGATAAGGATGGGTGTGCAACAGACAAAGGATGAGAAATGATTAGTCCAAACTCCCGTTATATATACTTCGATGGAGAGGGAAAACAAGGGTGTGGGGGACAGAAACCGATTAAGCATACACCTTATTTTATCAACTCACCAACCAAGCTGCTCTCGTTAGTTTCTTCTCCCATGCACATCTCTCGAAGCAAGTAGCCACCCCACATCCTACACACTTAAATTCCTCACTGACGCAGCGGAGATCCCGACGGCTAGGCGTGATCCGTTCGTCGTGATAGTCAGTGTTCGTACATTGTCTTACTCAAAAACAGGAATGTTCACCTCTATCTTTTCGTGTTTTTCGTTTATTAATATGTGTGTTTAAGTTTATTTGTGGTTAGGGCGTATTGGGCCGAATTATGATTTCATATTGATGGTACTCGTATTTTGTTAAATTGTATCAGTTAAGTTACGTGTTCTATATTTGAGTTTAATGTCTGCGTATGCCTGATCAACATATACTTTATTCTTGATTGGTTTATGAGACTGAAAAAGTGATTAGACCGGTTTAAATAATAAATGTAGTGCACCATGACGTAAAATCGACCAACGATTGAATTCGGTTTCGTCCGTGTGGTTTCCGAGACCTTAGGCGCCGAAAGCGTTTAAGCTCGGGGAAATTCATAAAGACGAATGCGTGCGGGGTAACTACAATCATATAGGAATATAGCTGATTGGTTCACTTTCGCATAGGCTTGCTGGTTACGTGAATAACGGGTAGCACGTATTAGGAATTACTACCTTAACTAGACTCATATTGGTTAAATATAGACGACCGCACGGAGACGTAGGATTAGTCTGTGCCTAATATGTGCTTTAACCACGTTTATACCTAATTAATAAAAAACGTTATCTTTATTTGCCCTTTCTTGAAATCGTCTTAAAACAAATCAAAAATATATATAAAATATATATATTTTGGATTAATATCTTAGAACTAATCGAGCTGTACTCGTGGATCAATACTTGGACTTACGTCCATTATATACTACTTGCACGATGTAGTACACTTGCTAGTATTCGACAATGTCATGTTTTTTCTCGCGTAGTAAGAAGCGTTATTAATATTATGTTTTCTATCTTAAGTTATCACCACTTTATTATTTTTACTTTTTTTACGGTATTTATTTACGTTGATTTTAATACCTTTGCAGAAATATTATTCGGTGCGTGACACGAAGCTCAAATAAAGAACCACTGCTATTTGACGCGGAAATCGAATCGATGTGCCGACGCAACAACCAAAATCTTAACCGGAAGACGGAGGATCAAGACCAAGAACACCACGAGCAACACGATCGCGAGATAGTTGCTCAACGACCTAGTTTGCTAAGTAGAGCACTTCCAGGCTATTTTGATGATAACGACCCAATCCTCATTCCCGAAAGACCACACAACCAGTTCAAGATAAAACCGATTACTATACAAATCGTGACTGGCACAGTACAATTCCACTGGCTGACCAACGAGGATGCAAATTCGCATCTTTGAAATTCTCTCAGATTTGCAAAACTATCAAGTACCCTGGCATTTCCAAAGAAGTGATACCGACTAACGTTTTTCTCTTTGACAGGAAAGGCATCAGAATTGTTCTCATCCTTGCCACACGCTTCTATTACTAGTTGGGAAGAATTGACGGAATGTTTTCTGGGTAAGTATTACCCATTGTCAAGGACTAGCGAGATTCGAAGCCAACTCGTCAAGTTTAAGCAAGAGGGTGGCGGAACTCTAAGCGATTCTTGGAGTAGATTCAAGAGTCTCCAAAGACAGTGCCCAAACCACAACATTCCCTTGAGTGTTCAAATGCAAGCGTTCTTTTTGGGGCATAGTACACAAAATAAGCGGATCGTCGATGGAGGGTGCGCACGAAATTTTATGCAGTTAGCCACGAGGACGCACTCCAAGCCATAGAGCGGATTGCAGCCTACCCCGCGATACACACGGAGCAAGATTTGGATCGACGTAATGCCGGCGTGAATGAACTAAGTGGATCCATGGAGGCACAAGTAGAGGCCATTTACCGAATGTTGGACTCAATGAAAGGAAAAGAGCACGAGACAGTTCATCACATCCTAAACAGATCAAGGAACACATACTTTAACACATACAATCCTAGCTGGAGAGATCCTCCAAATCTATCTTATGGTAACTCAAATTACTTAAAGCCATCAAATTCTCAAAATCATCAAGAACAGGTACCATTTCAAAAACATCAAGGGCAACTAATGCCATTCCGTCGAAACAAAAAGTAACTTGGGAGGAAGCATTGGAAAAAGTACCTGAACTACAAGCATCGCAAACAAATTTGCATGCCGACTTGAGTCGTTGAACATATGATCGATTTCAGAAGTTGGAAACTAAAGTAGACGCAAATTTCCAGGATATAAAGGCATCGATACAGAATTTGGTGAAAACTGTAGGACAACTTGCAAATTCAGTGACTGAACGCAAACGAGGCACACTCCCGAGCAAAAGCCATCAAGCTAAGGAATGGGAAGACACTCGAGTCAATTCCAGAGACTAAGAAGGCGGACGGATAAATCCAAATAGATGACGATAAGAATACATTAACAACCACTAGCAATGATGTCTCCGACCAAACAAAATTTAATTCGCCATCCGAAAAGAAGGCCAAGCCGCTACCACCGATAAAGATTAGACCACCATTCCCAACCGCACTACGAAAGGGGAAACCTGATAAGCAATTTCAGCGTTTTATAAATATCTGTAAGAAACCTGAGATAAATATTCCTTTTGTTGAAGCTCTTTTGCAGATTCCGAGGTATGCAAAGTTCATTAAGGAGCTATTATCGAATTGGAACAAGTTAGAAGAACATGCACGATAGCCCTCAATGAAGAATGTTCGGCCGTACTACCAAGGAAGCTGCCACCAAAAATCAAATAGGGAAAGTTTCTCTATCCCTTGCTCGATAGGCTTGCTTTCATTTACTAATGTTTTATGCGATTTACGTGCAAGCATTAACCTGTTACCCTTTTCTCTTTTTAAGAAGCTAGGTGTCGGCGAGCCGAAGCCTACATCCACGATACTACAACTAGCGGTTAGGTCCATCACATACCCACGAGGAATCGTAGAGGATGTGCTAGTAAAGGTGGGAGAACACTACCTCCCAGTTGATTTTGTAGTATTAGACATGGAGGAAAATACAGATATGCCATTGATACTTGGGAGACCATTTTTAAACACGGCAAGAGCTTCAATCGACGTCGGCAATGGTCTTATCCTACAAGTAGGGGACGAGAAGGTAGAGTTTGATGTTTACAAGGTGAAACACCCTACGGATAATCATTCATGTTCCTTTATTGATAATATTGACTCATATGCTTTTGAGTATTTTAAAGTTTTCAGGAACAAGGATGAGTTAAAAGCATGTCTAACTGCAGAATCTGTGGATAATCGAGAAGATATGGAGCATGTCATGGCAAGCCTAGACACGAATACTTCTCACCTAAAGACAGATAAACCGAGAAATGAGCCACTCAATCGACCTTTAGGACAACAACACTACCATCAATCGAAGAACCTCCGAATTATGATTTAAAACCCTTACCTAATCATCTTAAGTATGTTTTTCTTGCAACGCTGATACTTTACCAGGGATTATTTCTTCCTCACTAACAGGTCTCATGGAATAAAAACTTTTAAGAGTGCTAAGAGTGCTAAGAGAGCATAAGCGAGCGTTCGCATGGAAGGTGGCCGATATAAAAGGAATAAGCCCGAGAATTGCATGCACAAGATATTAATGGAGGATTCATATAAACCAGTCGTACAACCACAAAGGCGTCTGAATCCAACTATGCAAGAAGTGGTGAAAAAGGAGGTAATCAAACTTTTGGACGCATGTCTTATTTATCCTATTTCTGATAGTACATGGGTTAGTCCAACACAAGTGGTTCCTAATAAAGGTGGTATGACCGTTATTAAGAATGCTTCAAATGATTTGATTCCAACTAGTACTGTTACGGGATGGCGTGTTTGCATAGACTATAGGACATTCAATAATGCCACCCGCAAAGATCATTTCCCTCTCCCTTTTATTGATCAAATGTTAGAAAGGCTAGCTGGACATGAATATTGCTTCCTAGATTGTTACTCAGGTTATAATTAGATTTCTGTAGCGCCAGAGGATCAAGAAAAAACTACTTTTTCTTGTCCTTACGATACTTTTGCTTTTAGACATATGCCATTTGGATTATGTAACGCCCCGGCTACTTTTCAGATATACATGATAGCTATTTTCCATGATAGCTGTTGGAAGAAACAGGCAGAAACCGATTAAGCATACACCTTATTTCATCACCTCACCAACCAAGCTACTCTCGTTAGTTTCTTCTCCATGCACATCTCTCGAAGCAAGCAGCCACCCCACATCCTACACACTTAAATTCCTCACTGACGCAGTGGAGATACCGATGAAACTAGGCGTCATCCGTTCGTCGTGATAGTCAGCGTTCGTACATCGTCTTACTCGAAAACAGGAATGTTCACCTCTATCGTTTCGTGTTTTTTGTTTATTAATATGTGTGTTTAAGTTTATTTGTGGTTAGGACGTATTAGGCTGGATTATAATTTCGTATTGATGTTACTCGTATTTGGTTAAATTGTATCAGTTAAGTTACGTGTTCTATATTTGAGTTTAATGTCTGCGTATGCCTGATCAACATATGCTTGATTCTTGATTGGTTTATGAGAGTGAAAAGTGATTAGACCGGTTTAAGTAATAAATATAGTGCACTATGACGTAAAATCGACCAACGATTTAATTCTGTTTCGTCCGTGTGGCTTCCAAGACCTTAGGCGCCGCAAGCGTTTAAGCTCGGGGAAATTCATAAAGCCGAATGCGTGTGGGGTAACTACAATAATATGGAAATATAGTTGATTGGTTCACTTTCGCATATGCTTGCTAGTTACGTGAATAACGGGTAGCACGTATTAGGAATTTTTACCTTAACTAGACCCATATTGGTTAAATATAGACGACCGCATGGAGACGTAGGATTAGTCTTTTCCGAATATGTGCTTTAACCACGCTAGAGCTAATTGATAAAAACTATTATCTTTATTTGTGCTTTTCTTGAAATCGTCTTACAACAAATCAAGAAAATATATATTTAAAAGTTGTTCCAGTCTAAATTAAATTTCGGATTAATATCTTAGAACTAATCGAGCTGTACTCGTGGATCTATACTTGGACTTACGTCCATTATATACTACTTGCACGACCTAGTACACTTGCGAGTATTCGACCGTGTCAAGTTTTTGCGCCGTTGCCGGGGACAGCGGTATCATTAATTTTAAGTTTAGTTCCGAGTTTAATTTATTATAATGTTTTTATAAATTTTTATTCGTATTATTATTGTTTTTATTTTTGTTCTCTCGTAGTAGAAGCGTTATTAATATTATTTTTATTATAATATAATTATTTTATTTTAGCACTATTATTATTTTTATTTTTCCTTACGTAACTACTAATTTATATATATATATATATTATATATATATATATATATATACTCTATATAAGAACGAATTGGCACGGTAACCTTCACCGGTAGCAGGTCATATATTAAAGTAGAAGTGTCAATTCACTTGCATATAACTAGCGGATATATACAAAAGAAGACAATTAATGGAAAAGTTTGAAGGTTTAAATTGTATTATTTTATTTCTAATTGAATTTAGTTTGCTGTTATAATTTACAACACAAAAATTACTCTTGCTTTTCTTAAATATATATATATATATATAAGTGTCAATTCACTTATAAAGTTTCCTCAAATATAAGTATGGATTGCACTGTATCTTTCAGGTTGCCAGTAAGCATATTTATTAGTTGACTTTTAATTAAAAATTACTGTTAGTGGGCATATTACCTAGAACCGATTTGGAATTTGGATGATAGTTATTTCTAAAATTTTATATGCTGTGTAGGCTTACTTATGCCACTATTCACAATTATAGCTTGTACATGTGTTCTTTATTTTTTTATCCCAAAAAATGTGTCTTGTCCTAATCTTTATATAGATGCAAACAAAAACAGTTATTCGCTATCTGCACAGCAATAAAATATCCAACCAGTACATAATAATTATCGGCGATATCAGCTTCAAAATAGTAGGTCAGTATATCTGTTTTGGCAATATCTCTAAGTAAATAGGTTTGGCAAAATGTGTGCATGTAAATAAGTTTGGTAAACTATATACATAACTTTGATTTGAATACTAAGTTACTGCCGATATCTCTAAGTATAGACGGGTTACAATTAAAGTTTGCCGCACATGGTGCGGCCATCTACACTAGTATATCTATATGTCTATATATTATATATATATATATATATATCTCTAAAAAAGTTATTATCATCATCATCATTATTATTATTATTATTATTATTATTATTATTTTTGCAGTAGAAGTATTATTTTTTTCTATATAAATATTACTATTTTTAGTATATTATTAGCATCACTATTATATAATCATCATTTAGATATAATTTTTTTTACTTAGTATTTATTAAGTCATCACCACTTTATTATTATTATTTTTATACGGCATTTATTTACGTTGATTTTAAAAGCTTTGCAGAAATATTATTCGGTGCATGACACGAAGCTCAAACAAGGAACCAATGCTATTTGACGCGGAAATAGAAGCGACGTGCCGACGCAACAACCGAAATCTTAGACGGATGATGGAGGATCAAGACCAAGAACACTGTTAGGTCCTGATTTATCAAGTCAACGATCCTAGACTTGAATCCTAAGGTAATCGTTTAGAATTATACGAATTGAAGAACGATCGAAAACCTTTCTTTGAAGAGCTCGAGAGAGAAATCTTGTAGTGAGAGAATGTTTTCTGATTTTCTCTTGGATTTGCAAGCCTTTCGGATAAATTCTAAAAAATTATCTATTAAGCTCAAAGTTAGTACATCTATTTATACCAAACATATTGGTATAAATAACAAACTAAGTCCTAGACTAAGGACTATTACAATAAAAGCCCCAATCTACGAAGACAGCTAATTAAATCAACGCACAACTAAACTGATATCCTACATTCTCCCCATTTGTGCTTTATTCTTCTTCCGCGTTGTCTGTCTTCGTTGGGCATAGTACGATCTGCGCAAGCCTAGTGCATGCTCGAAATTCCTGAGTGTGTTCCTCAGCTCCAGTCGCTCCTCGATATCATCAAGTAATTCCATTAGGAGTGGCTGTTCTCTCACGTACCTATGGATCCTCAGCATCGTCTCTCTGTTGATCTCTTCCAACCGTTTCTCTATATTTTGCCTGATGACCTTGAGCGTCCCATCACAAAACTTTTGGACTTCAGTCTTCAGCATCAGGCTTGTCTTCTTGGCAATCGGATTATGGTAGGTGATGCCTAGGACTGAGCCGATGTGCACGTGATTGTTGGGAAGCTCTTCGATCTCAGGTCCCCTGTTGAGCGGTGCAGTCATGTTGACCTTCTTCATGTTGCTCTCCAGAGCCATTTGAAGGTCGTGCAGTGCGAAGTACTTGACTTGGTGCATCATGTACCAGTAGAGTCCCTCGAGTCTTTCTTTCTTGATAAAGCCTTGAGGACCCTTGTACTTCTCCACATACAGCTGGTAGAGGTTGTACACCTCCTCCGCAGGGAGATACGGTAGGTCGCTCTCGCTCAGTTCTTCTCGAGTCCTGTCTACCCGCTCGATGGCATAGTACGGTGTTGGAAGTCCTCCTTTGGCACAGAAGACGAGCTGACCGAATGAGAGATAGACTATTATAGTGGCTCTTGACTTGTGCTTTAGTCATCCCCAGTCTCATGTCGGGTCCATGGTGGGCCAGCATCCAGAGATATGTCATCCTCTTTTGCTGATCCCAGTGGGAGATCCTCTCAGCTCGAACTCATTCGGCTTCTTGACCTTGTTTGGTGACCTCCAAATGTGCTCTTGAATTTCTTCAAGGAAGGGGATTCTATTCTGATGTTCTCCCATGGCGTGTCGATCCGAACGGTCCCTGGCATTTGTCTTGTGGGGGAACCGCCCGTTGCGCAATCAACTCTGGAAGCCTTGGGAGCTCTTGTTCGTGATCTTCACCTTCTTGAAGCTCTTCATCTTCTATCAGCACCAGGTGCACCGAAGCTTGCTGTAAGAACTGTCGAACGTCCTTAAGTCGTTGTCTCTGATGCTCATCGGGCATGGAATGGGTCATCCACTGTCTTCCGAATGTATACTTGTCAAGGAATTCATGAGGATTGACACCATGTCCTGACGGTCCCGATTGGTCTTGAGCAGTTGAGGAGTAGCTTGGGTCTGCGCCAGGGCCACGAGCATGGCGGCAGTTGCTTCTTCTTCCGGAAGCAAGGGGCTTGTGATAATCATTGGTGTAGGTGGAGGACTCCTTAAGGTGATGGATGGTGGGTCGATTTGGGTTGTATGAGTGGTGCGGTGCGTGGTGGTTGTTTGGGTAGTGGGTTGCAAGGTTTCAGCGGCTCCAGCACTTGTCTGTGCGGCACCCGATCCTTTTCTCTGAACTCTAGCCATGATCCTACTCTTTTTCTCCCCCTCACGACGACCTTGATCATCTGGGTCATCATGTCGATGTCTAGATAGAGAGCCTTGTCCTCGGCATGATTCGGTAGGTTTAGGACGGTAAACGAGACGGCAGAAGAGATACTCTTCTTCCGGCATTCGAGTAGTCAAGTCGAGTAGGCGGGCGACTAATATCCAGTAGAGGCCACTGATGGGTATGGTGGCTGGGTTGATAAGGTTATGTGAGAAGGTGGGTGTGGCGATTGGGAAGGGTTGTGTGGATTGATTGGGTGTGAGGATAGGTTGTGAAGAAGACGGCTCCGAGACGGGTGCTTTCCCACGATCTTGGCAGGACGTCTCGTTGGCATTCGGCATGCTCTCCATTATTTTGGCTTCAAAAGAACGTAGTGCTGCAGAGAGAGCGGTCTGAAGACGGTCTTCGATCACATGTGGGCCGGTCGCCTTAGTCGATGATGGATCAGGTCGACCAGTGTCGCTTGTTGACAACCCTTGAGCAGACACCGACTCCTCATGTTGGCTCGTAGTCACTTGAGATTGTAACTGTTTGATTCCACTCAATCCTTGAGTCGAATCTTGGAGATTCTCCTCTATGGGTGTTGTTGCAGGTTCAGAGTGAACCTGTGTATCAGACACGGTGGTGGCTGGGCTGGTGATGATTGGTAGCCGAACTTCGGCCTCAACGCTTGGAGTGATGATTGGCACTGTGTCTGATGTGGTGGTGACGGTGGTGAAGAGGGAATCCAATTGGATGCTCAATCGCCTTGGAGTCCGTCTCATGAGTTGGATCTCCTCATCGGACTCGGTGTCTGATGAGGTAGCCAGGTGAGGGGAGGGTTCTCGTCCAACATGCTCTCCGGCTTGTTCCGTCACCTGAGGCTCGTTGGGTTGAATCATGGAAACCAGAGCCTCGGTCTCTGGCGTCGTAGCCAGTCGAGGTTTGCTGTGCCCCGTTTCAGCCGAGCTGTGTTGCCTGTTGTAGGAACTCCTCAAGCGATCCTTGGAACACGCCGACTACGATGGGCACTTCAGCACATAGAGGTTGTTGTGCTCTAGTTCCAACTCTTCTGCTACTGCATCAATCAACGTGGCATATTCAGCAGGAAGTTTTACGTCCTGAGTTGGAGGCTCCTGTTCTTGCTCCTCAGCCACCTGATCTATCAGTTCGGCCTCGGGGCTAGATAGTTGCGAGGGCTCCTGATCAACGTGGCGAGGGCTCCTCTGTCGGGGGCCTCTAATCATCTGTTTGGTGAGATGATTGTCTCGGCAGAATCTCTGGTATTCGGCTCCTGAGGGATCGGCAAGCCGCAGCAGCTCAAACTGAATGGCCATGGACGCCTGGTCCAAATCCGTCAGCTTGGGGTTGTGGAAGAATTTTAGCCGCGGTGGCTGGTAATTCCCTCAAGGAGGTAGACGAGGGATGCTCTGCTCGTACATCTCCATGAATTGTCTTATAATAACAGAGAACCACCGGGTGTACGACATTCCAAATCTCTTGTTCTCTCGTTGTCTAGTCTGTTCAGCTAAGTCATTCCAGATCAGATGAGCGAAATCGTAATTTCACGAGAATATAATCCGGGAAGATTCTGGGGATGTGGCCGTTTCGTTTGTCAAAGTCTGCGTGCTTTGGCGAAAGACATTTTTCGATAATCCCGAACAATGTCTTCCATGGGTGAGGGGTGCCGTTGCTCTGAAGTTGAGTAAGCTTTGTGAGCGGCGGACGGTACCCCATTGCGGCGCCCCTGACTTCCACCGCCCATTCTTATTAGTAATTCATGTGACTGCATGTGATATAAATGAAATCTATATTCGAAAATGCGTACAAAACTTTTTACTTTTATATAAGGGAAATTCTTCTGTACAATACAAAATGTTTCTAGGACATAAATACAAGGTAGAGTGCGTATGCGTGTTCGAAATAAACTATTGGCCCGCCACTCAGGTCACATCCATGTACACACTGCCACTGAAAAGTCCTCCGAAAGCTTCAAATTTGGCCTCGCATTCGTGGGATGAGCTTACAAAGCTCAGTAAGTGAAAGTCATGCATGCCATGCACGTGTCCTAATTCGCAAAAGCATCCGCGCCAATGCTCCCTAGACCTCATATTTTCCTTGTCTTGTCTTGTCATTAAGGGCCCTCGGCTATCTTGCTATGCACCATCATGGAACTCGAATCCACAGGGGATAAATAATCATATAAGTGGCAATACACACTCAAGGGAGGCTAACCCTAGGGCGTCTTTTCTATCCCAAGGTGGTTTCATACGCCACGCGGATGCTTCACACTGGTAGCCTAATCTGAGGTAGTCAACACCAGAGGTAACCTCGGTGTCGCTTACACCCTCACCTCGCATCCTCCAGGCTCCACGTTCCGCCATGAGGGCATTAGCCCTAAATTCATGTCTTGCCTTCAACATGTCATGTCTTGACGGTAACGACATACGACGTCACCATGGTAGCATAGAAGATCCGTGACTCAACTGTGAGTCCACATCAGACACCCATATCGGCGAACATTTATCGCTATCAGGCGATCTTATATCATGCACGGTCTCATATCCTGCCTTTTGTACTAACGTGCGTCCATATGCTCATGTCATGAATATGCGTGTCATCCCGTCATATAATGTAAATAAATTATGCGTGTCATGTAACGCAAATAATTACGTAGGAAGTCACATAATATCACAGAAACACAAAACACATAATTTCATGCACAAACAATTATGTGTTGTTGTTGGGACTTCCACTTACCTGGTATCCTTAGCTACTTAGCTTGTCGTACGGTAAGTCGCTAACCTTCAAACCCTAAGTATAGAAACATATAAAATTAGGGTTTGTTAGTCTAGTTACATTTATATGGAAGTGGCTTACTTTAAAAACCCTAGTTTTGAGTTCTTTATGAGTTTCGAAACTCTAAAGTTTCGAACACCTTGGCTTTGAAATTCATAGGTTTCCAAATTCCCTTCAGACATGTTTCAAAATTATAACTTCAGAATTCAGAGTAGTATATATAAGGATTTCGAGCTATATCTCGAAATCATAATCTTAGAATCTCGAAGCAACACATATATAAGAATTCGAGATTGGTTAGCAATACACAAAGATTTTAATATGGATTTCGAGATTTTATTCAATATTTCGAGATTTAAACTACACAATTTCAAGGTAAATTTCAACGTCGATGTCGAGCTTGGTTGTGGAGTTAGATCTCGACATAGTATATGCAAAAATTTCGAGACATGTTTCGATATTTTAAATTAAGATTTCGAGATGTTACACAATACATGATTTCGAAGTCAACATCAGAGTTAAATCTCGACATGGGTTTAAGCATGAATTTCGGATGAATCCTAGAATGGATCTCGAGCTTAGTTGTGGAACTTCGACATGGATCTCGACATGATTCTTAAACTTGATCTCGAGATTCATATACCATTTCGAGATTTATACCATACAATTTCGAGGTGGATTTTAACTTGGATGTCGAGCTTGATCTACAGATCTTATATCAATTCTCGACACTAATATTAACATGGATTTCGATATGCTTTTCAAGCTTGATCTCGAAATTATTCCTACCAAATTAACATGGTTTCGAGATTTATAAAAACACCAAGGTTCTCGAGACTCATCCTCAAGAACATCCGAACTAATAAGTTTGCTAATTTGAATGCTCGAAATTCATCTTACAAAATTAACCTGACTTCGAAATTCATAACCTGAGGAATCATATCACCCGAAAATACCTTTCTTGTGCAGAATTCATTTAAAACTTTTATTCGAAATATATATCTCGAGAACTATACGAATATCAAAGGAACTTCAATTAGTTTAACCCTTATCCTAACCTAGGGTTTTCACCCTCTTTCATTTATTTAATTTCCCGAGTTAGCATACTTAGCAATACAAAAGTAAAATATTGAATCATACGTTGAAGGACAAGAGAAACATATATACTAATAACAAGGTTTTACCTTTCTTAGTCGAAGATTAGATTGTTTGATTCGATTGAATTTCTATGCTACTTAATTCCTTGTTGTAGCTCGAAGTCTCCTCTGTTGTCGAGTATCTTTAGTTTGATGAAGTGTGTTTTTCTTATTGTTCACCTTATATGATATATATGAATGCATTGATACTAACAATCGATTTGACATTTACTTATTAGATGATGTATCTTTCCTTTGGTTTAAGAAATCCTTAAGCTTATCACATTATAATTGTTTCCTATAATTTAGGCCTTAGGTCATTTAAATTTGGGCCTTGGTTAAAGTCTTATATAACCTAGTTAAATTATAGCCCTAATTTGTATCAAAATTTCTTCTACCAAAATTATATACTTTATATGAAATTAGTCCTAAGTCCGACTTAATTTGCTATCCAGTCCATCGGCTTAGTTCTACAGAACACATATCATATCACGGTTAGCATGAAATCAATAAACACACATATGCAGTCACATAAGGCATATAAAATGCAGGCATATTTATTGACCAGCTTACTTACGGGACTCGGGTATTACACCCATGTGAAGGAAGTCACGCACCATCTCTACATCTGTGGGCAGAGGGTCGTAGTTGTGGCGGTACGGTAAGTCCAAGGATAGGCCCAGATCATCTTTGCTAAAGCTGACGTGCCTCGTCCCAATCACCGTGGTGAATCGGTATGTGCCGTCAACTACGAGGCTTTTGATCATCCCCCAAATTGTTGAAGTAGACCGTCGGTACAGAGGCCATCACCGTGAGAGCGTGCCAGAGGGGATGGCCTTGGAGGATTGACACTATTATCTCGTCAGGGCACCGAAAGGTGGTCGTGTCGAGCTGATGATTAGTGTCTGGTACACTGAGGTACAGATTTTGGTCATAATTGTGGGCATATGCTGGAAAGTTTGCCATCTGAAAATTTAGAATAAATGTTCCTCGGATGATATTGCGTATATCAGGTAAGCTTCGCATCATGTCTTGATCAAATGATGTGCCTTCATTGCCGAAATCTTGGGAATCTTACTACTCTTGCTTGTTCCCATGAATGTGAATGATTTGGTGTCTCCTAGGTTAAAGGTCACTTGCTCACGGTTACAGTCAATAACTGCTCCATACTTCGATAGCCAGTCCATTCCTAGGATTACTTCATAATCAGGTCAACGGGTAAGGTCCTATCGTTCACTATTACTGGGATATCTTGTAAGATTTGGTTGGTTCTCGTAGAGGTTCCGTGAGGGATGGTAACATTGTATTCGTAGCTAACTAGGTTTTGCGTAACCCCGAGTCTCGCCACGTAGTTAGTAGATGCAAATGAATGAGTGGCTCCTGAATCAATTAATATGCTGTCGGGGTTGAATGGATTAGGAGAGTACATGCCACTACATAAGGGTTATTCTCCGCTTCTTCAGAATTTAGCGTGCAAACTCTAGCAGGTACTGTAGTTGGTCTAGCTTGAATCGGTGCTTGACTTCCAGATGCAACTTCCGTGCTTGCCCTGGAAAAGTGGCGTGTCTTGCCACATTTATAGCAAGTTGCATACTGAGAGTAGCAGACACCCAAATGTCGCCGTGTGCACCTGGGACATGGATGTATGGCATCAGAGGTCTTCCCTGATTCGGACTAAATTGTTGCGAGGGTCCAGGTTGGTTTGGAAATTAGGCCTGGCATTCTTGGGGTTAAATGGCTTCTTTGGGTTACCTCCACTCAACTTCGGTCCTTGAACAAACTTTCTCTTCGCTTCATGGGCTCGCATGATTCGGAGTTCGGCTTGCTCTGCCATCAAAGCGCGTTCAGCTACTTGAGCATAGGTAGCTCCTTGAGATTCGGCCATGTTTACGTCTCTGTATAGTTCAGGTTTCAGGCCTTCCAGAAAACGCTCCACCTTTAGCGTATCTGTGCTCACCGTGTGAGTTGCAAACCGAGATAACTGTTCAAAGTGCCTAATGTATTCCGCCACTGTCATCGGTCCCTGTCGTAAATTGATGAATTCATTCATCCTTTGAGCTCTGACTGGGGCGGTAAAATATTTACTCCGAAAGAGTTCCTTGAACCAATCCCATGTCATTGTAACAGGGTCTTCAAAGGCGAGAATGGTATCCAACCAGTGGACCACGCTTCCCCTCAGTAGGAAGGCAGCACATAACACCTTTTCTTCCTCAGGAATGCAGCTGTATTGGAACATACTTTCTAGAGTTTGAAGCCAGTCCGGCCGCAGTAGGGTCAATGGCATCTTCAAACGTATGGGGATTAAGCTTACGAAATCTTTCCCCCACTATCTCAACCCTTTCTGCTTGAGAAAGTCCACTATTCGATGGTCCGCTCGTATTTCGCTGTTGCATCATTTCTTGAATTTGAGCGGACTGCTGGCGAATGAGTTCTGTAAGTTGAAGGATCACCGTACCCCGATTATCGACAGGAGTTGCGGGTTGCTTGCCTTTGTCCGCACTCCCACTACCGTCACCCCGTGTTCTACCCATTTTTTTCCTATACCCGAATAGTCCCTTTTGGCCAATAAACTACGCACATACAACACTAATAGAAACATAAAACTTACTAGCAAGGTCGCTTCCGTGCTTTTGAGTGTGTGTACATGGACAGTCTACAGAACTTGTAACCGAAAGCTCTGATACCACCTGCGGCGCCCCTGACTTCCACCACCCATTCTTATTACTAATTTATGTTACTGCATGTGATATAAATGAAATCTATATTCGAAAATGCGTATAAAAATTTTCCTTTTATATAAAGGAAACTCTTCTGTACAACAAAAAAAGTTTCTAGGACATAAATGCAAGGTAGAGTGCGCATGCGTGTTCAAAATAAACTATTGGCCCACCACTCAGGTCGCATCCATGTACACACTGCCACCTAAAAAGTCCTCCGAAAGCTTCAAATTTTGGCCTCGCATTCGTAAAGATCACGTACCGTAATCCCGTGAACCTACAACACATAAATACGTGGGATGAGCTTATAAAGCTCAGTAAGTGAAAGGCATGCATGCCATGCACGTGTCCTAATTCGCAAAGGCATCCGCGCCAATGCTCCCTAGACCTCATATTTTCCTTGTCTTGTATTGTCACGTAGGGCCCTCGGCTATCTTGCTATGCACCACCATAGAGCTCGAATCCACAAGGGATAAATAATCATATAAGTGGCAATACCACTCAAGGGAGGCGAACCCTAGGACGCCTTTTCTGTCCCAAGGTGGTTTCATATGCCATGCGGACGCTTCACACTGGTAGCCTAATTTGAGGTAGTCAACACCAAAGGTACCCTCGGTGTCGCTTACACCCACAGCTCGCATCCTCCAGGTTCCACGTTCCGCCATGAGGGCATTAGCCCTAAATTCATGTCTTGCCTTGAACATGTCATGTCTTGACGGTAATGACATACGACGTCACCATGGTAGCATAGAAGGGTCGTGACTCAACTGTGAGTCGACATCAGACGCGCATATCGGCGTATATTTATTGCTCTCAGGCGATCTTATATCATGCACGCTCTCATATCCTGCCTTTTGTACTAACGTGCGTGCATATGCTCATGTCATGAATATGCGTGTCATGCCGTCATATAATGTAATTAAATTATGCGTGTCATGTAACGTAAATAATTTATGTAGGAAGTCACATAATATCACAGAAACACATAACACATAATTTCATGCACACACAATTATGTGTTGTAGTTGGGACTTTCACTTATCTGGTATCCTTAGCTACTTAGCTTATCGTACGGTAAGTCACTAACCTTCAAACCCTAAGTATAGAAACATATAAAATTAGGGTTTGTTAGTGTAGTTACATTTATACGGAAGTGGCATAGGTTAAAAACCCTAGTTTTGACTTCTTTATGAGTTTCGAAACCCTAAAGTTTCGAACACCTTGGCTTTGAAATTCATAGGTTTTGAAATTCCCTTCAGCCTTATGTTTCGAAATTATAACTTCAGAATTCAGAGTAGTATATATAAGGATTTCGAGCTATATCTCGAAATCATAATCTTAGAATCTCGAAGCAACACATATATAAGAGTTCGAGATTGGTTAGGCAATACACAAATATTTTAATATGGATTTCGAGATTTTATACAATATTTCGAGATTTAAACTATACAATTTCAAGGTAAATTTCAACGTGGATGTCGAGCTTGGTTGTGGTGTTAGATCTCGACAAAGTATACGCAAAAATTTCGAGACATGTTTCGATATTTTAAATAAAGATTTCGAGATGTTACACAATACATGATTTCGAAGTCAACATCAGAATTAAATCTCGACATGGGCTTAAGCATGAATTTCGAGATGAATCCTAGAATGGATCTCGAGCTTGGTTGTGGAACTTCGACATGGATCTCGACATTTCTTAAACTTGATCTCGAGATTCATATAACATTTCGAGATTTATACCATACAATTTCCAGGTGGATTTTAACATGGATGTCGAGCTTGATCTAGAGATCTTATATCAATTCTCGACACTAATATTAGCATGGTTTTCGATATACTTTTCAAGCTTGATCTCGAAATTATTCCTACCAAATTAACATGGTTTCGAGATTTCTAAAAAGCACCAAGGTTCTCGAGATTCATCCTCAAGAACATCTGAACTAATAAGTTTGCTAATTTGAATGCTCGAAATTCATCTTACAAAATTAACCTGACTTCAAAATTCATAATCTGAGGAATCATATCACCCGAAAATACCTTTCTTGTGCGGAATTCATTTAAATCTTTGATTCGAAATATATTTCTCGAGAACTATATGAATATCAAAGGCAGTTCAATTAGTTTAACTCTTATCCTAACCTAGTGTTTTCACCCTCTCTCTTTTATTTAATTTCCCAAGTTAGCATACTTAGCAATACAAAAACTAAAATATTGAATCATACGTTTAAGGACAAGAGAAACATATATACTAATAACAAGGTTTTACGTTTCTTAGTCGAAGATCGGATTGTTTGATTCGATTGAGTTCTATGCTACTTAATTCCTTGTTGTAGCTCGAAGTCTCTTCTGTTGTCGAGTTTTTTTAGTTTGACAAAGTGTGTTTTTCTTATTGTTCACCTTATATGATATATATGAATGCATTGATACTAACAATCGATTTGACATTTACTTATTAGATGACGTCTCTTTCCTTTGGTTTAAGAAATCCTTAAGCTTATCACATTATAATTGTTTTTCCTATAATTTGGGCCTTAGGTCATTTAAATTTGGGCCTAGGTTAAAGTCTTATATAACCTAATTAAATTATAGCCCTAATTTGTATCAAAATTTCTTCTACCAAAATTATATACTTTATATGAAATTAGTCCTAAGTCCCGACTTAATTTCCTATCCAGTCCATTGGCTTAGTTCTACAGAACACATATCATATCACGGTTAGCATGAAATCACATAAACACACATATGCAGTCACATAAGGCATATAAAATGCAGGCATATTTATTGACCACCTTACTTACGGGACTCAGGTATTACACCCATGTGAAGGAAGTCACGCACCATCTCTACATCTGTGGGCAGAGGGTCGTAGTTGTGGCTGAACGGTAAGTCCAAGGTGAGGCCCAGATCATCTTTGCTAAAGCTGATGTGCCTCGTCCCAATCACCGTGGTGAATCGGTATGTGCCGTCAACTACGAGGCTTTTGATCATCCCCCAAAATTATTGAAGTATACCATCGGTACAGAGGCCGTCACCGTGAGAGCATGCCAGAGGGGATGGCCTTGGAGGATTGACACTATTATCTCGTCAGGGCACCGAAAGGTGGTCGTGTCGAGCTGATAATTAGTGTCTGGTACGCCGAGGTACAGATTGTGATCATAGATTTGGGCATATGCTGGAAAGTTTGCCATCTGACAATTCAGAAAAAACGTATCATTAGCTCAAAATATTTTATTTGAGTCAAAATTCGAATTTATCAAACCATAGTAATGAATCATATATTGCATGTTTGACAAATTCACATTTTAAATCATGAATTGGCACATATGTCTACGAAATGAATTATTGAAGAGAAAATGAAATTTTCGACATATGTATATATAGGTTATGTGAGTTTGGTCGAAATTTTACTAAGTGTTGAATATTCATTCCGTGCATTTTATCGCGTGACAATTGAAATTCTCAAATAGATTTCCTAAGTGCGAATTTTCAATTTCAGATCCGCGTTCTATTTTTCGATCGAAAATTTTATTCGTTGAAGTTCGCTAGAATGACAAAGACTTAGAGAAATTTTCTAAGTGTTTGAACTTAAAACGTGGTACTGTAGCAAATTTTGCGATCGAGAAAAATTTCCATGTAAATTTACGATTGAAAAAATTGATTTCGCGTAAATTTACGATCGAGAAATTTTTCGCGCGTGAATAAAAATTTTCGTTGTGAAAGTTGTCGAGCGAGAAAGTTTTCCGATTTTAAAATTTATCTTCGCTGCGAAATTTTACGATCGAGAAAATTGACAACGAGAAACTAGGTGATTCGCCGAAAAAATTTTCGATCAATTAAAATCACTGCTAATTCTTTTACGATCGAGAAATTTTATCGTCGAAGAATTGATTTTCTCGCCGCTAAAGTTTACGACGGCGAACGCAATTGAAATTGAAATTTACAGTTTTCGATATTAAGTTTTTCGCTCGAGACTTAATTGCACCTAATTTTTCTTTTTCGCTCAGTAATCTTTCGCTCGCATAAAATCAAAATTGGATTCTCGATTGTAAGTATTTTTGGATCTACGTCAGCTATCTTATCGACTTAGTCAACATTTTTACCGATCGAAGATCTTTTACTATGCAAACAGTGACTCAATCGTTCGATTGGAACTGTTTGCGATCGAAAAACTTTTTCGATTGCATTAAACCTTCAAAACTCAGTTTGGTCGAAACTTAAATATTTTCACTCTTAAACGCAGAAAATCGAAAGGGTAGAATCATCATAAACACTGAATCTATCTTAAATGCAGTCTTTAACCCAGATTAAACACATAATATGGTCATAATCGCTGAAAAATAGCATTCGACTGTTCATAGTTTTAAAATAGGCGAGAATCTATCGGAATCATGCGAAGGATCACAGAATATGGATGCAAATGAAGTTTAAACACACGCTCATCCCTAAAGAATGTCGATTCTACCTTACAAAGACGAAAATCGGTTGAAAAATTGATGATTTTGTAAGATTTTGTTTTCGTCTTTTGACAATGGTTTTTCGCGAGAGAAAAATGTTCGACTGATGAATTTTGCAATTAAGGGTTTGCGCGTGTATGTAGGGATTTTTCAACTGCAAAAGTTACTGTGTCAAATTGGTCTTATTGGACTTTTTTAAGTTCGCAAATTCTTCAGGCCCAATTTTGAGTTTTTCGCTCGAGAAACTCGGATCGAAAATTTTCATTGGGTCCCTATCTGATCGCTCGACAAATTTGGAGCGAAAATTAACATTTGGTCCCAAAATCGATTTTCGCTCGAGAAACTGCGATTGAAAATTACTAATTTCGCCCAACTTTTGAGATAGTAAGTTTTTCGAAGTCTTCAGATTGACTCTAATTTTTAGTAAAGACCACATAATTGCTCCCCCTATGAATGAAAGAAATATGTAATTAACTCCCTGTTGTTTCCGAAAAATGACATCTGGCTCCATCTTCAAATTTTGTAAATCTGCAATACTTAGAGCAAGAATGTCGAGATTGTTAGAGTTAATTTTGGAAGCAATTCTTCTATGTTAGGCTTCCCCTGAAATATTTTTCAAGATAAGTTGGTTAATTTCAAAATCAGAAAACACGTTACGATCCAGATATTTAACCATTCCAAATTCGAACCATTGCCGTGTACTCCAAGTCATGATCAACACGTGAAGTCTTCCTCATTTATTCTGCAATACTTAGAGAAAGATCATCAAAATAGTTTGGAGCTCAAGGCATTAATTTTTGTAAATGCTCCCCCTCAAATTGTGCACCAAAAATTGATTTAGTGTGAAAGCATATAGAATTAATTTCAAGTACCAAACATGTAGTACGCAATTTAGACATTCTCTCCCAGATACATGGTCCCCTAATCATGTATTCAAAATAATGCGTGAGGGTATGAGCAAGAAATTCGCATTTAATCAATTCCGCATAGATGCAAATTAAGATTGCATATTAAAATGTGCGAATTAGAACAAGATATCGCATTTAAGCAATTCAGTTCAAATGCAAAGTCATAGTGCATTCAGAATGTGCGAAAAAAATATTTATATTTATATATATATTTTTGTTTTATTATATATATATATATTAATTTTATTAATAGTACGGGGTCAGCTTATTTTGATTAGATCATTGTCACGCCTAAAATTCACAAGACACTTGAAAGATTTTATGCCGTCAAGTCTCGTCAGAATACGATTTTAGTTGTGCTTTGATTTAATTAGCTGTCCTTGTAATTAGGGGCTTTTATTATATGTGTCCTTAGTTTAGGAATTAGTTTGTTATTTATACCAAGTATGTTCGGTATAAATAGTTGTACAAACATCGAGCTTTAAGAGAAGATTGAGAAATTTGATCCGAAGGGCAGCCAATTCGATTTCCAGAGAGAGAAACATAAATATCTTCTCACACTAAGCGAAATTCTCTCTCCCGCTCTCAACAAAGGTTTTCGATCGATATTTTAATCTTTACAATTCTAATCGATTACCTAAGAATTCGAGTCTAGGATCTTAGAGTTGATAATTCAGGACCTAACAATTGGTATCAGAGCAGATTCATTCTGTTTGGAAATGAAATTGTTAGAATTGGATCAAAAATTGAGTTCGGGTACTGTTCCAACGAAGAACAGTTTGGCGCAAATTTCATTTTCGATCTAAGAGCTCAATTCTATGCTTATTTGGTTTGAGTTTGATGTTTATGTGCTCGTTTTAGTGATGTACATTGATTGCGATTAGATTCGTAGCTCTTTGAACTTCATTTTAGCATATTGCATTTAATCTGAGAAGTTACTGTTCGCGCGAAGAACAGTTTGAACACGTACTGATTTTGTTCAAATTCGATATATTTTGCTTCATGACGTGTTTAATTGTGTGTTCGTGCGTATTCATCATCTGATTACGAGCAATTACCTGTAATTTCATAGTCTAATTCATCGTCTTTGCTTGAATCAGTGTTAAGTGTATTCTGTGTTTTGTTGCGATAATTTCAATTTTTCTCGCCAGGTTCTTCAATCGGGTTAATTTCTCGATCGAAAAACTCGGCACGAAAATTTTTCTCGATCAGAATACAAAGTCAGACTTAAAGTCGTCTTTGTCAAGAACGACTTTAGTAGAAAATTTTTCGACGAAGACTAATTTTGACCTTTGTGCGCGCAAAACTTACTGTCGAAAAACTTTTCGGTCAGACTTTTTAAGTTTGACTAAGCGAAAATCATTTGCGTCCGAGAAACTTCTCCAGTCAACGAATTTATTTTGACTTTGCCAGAAACTCACTATACGTATTGTTTTTCTGCGATCGAAATAAATTCACGATTAAAAAAAGGAATTTTTCTCGACCGAAAGATTTTGAATTTTTCTTGCGCTCGTAAAATTTTTCACTGACAAGGACATTCTCGCACGACAACAGTACCTCCTACATTTTACTTCGACGAACTGATTTTCGATCAAATTCTAAAGATTGAATCGAAAATAGTTCTCGACTGCTTTAATATCAAACGCTACTAACTAATTTGCTACTTGTGAAGCACGTAACATCAATTCAAATAATCAAAACAACAAACAAAGATCCTTCATCAACTCTAGAAAAAAATGGATGCCTACTCACTTGGAAACGACAATCGTCCCCCGATACTCAAGTGAGGCGAATATACAGTTTGGAGAAGCCAGTTTCTGAACTTTACAGATCTGAAAGAACAGGCAGAATACCTTCTCTCATCACTTGAGCAAGGTCTAGCTCAGTTCTTGGTAAATGTACCCGGAGACAACACTGCTAACCCTCCAATTCTGCCTCTAGGCGACTCAAAGAGCCTAGGGAATATACTGCGGAGGAAAGAGTGAGAGCTAAATCTGACCTAATAGCCAAAAACACTCTTATGAAAGGGATCCCAAAATGATAACTATCGATAGATAGACAGCATCCCAACAGCTAAGGGAATGTGGGATGAACTGCATAAGATGATACAACGAACAGAAGTCTGCATCAAGGCCAAAAAGGAAAACATTCTAACGGCCTATGATTCCTTCCGAGCTAAGTCGGAGGAAAGCTTACACGATCTATATATCTCACTTTACTAAATGAGATAAGGAAGATTGAAATCACGAAGACGAACATGGAAACCAACATCCGATTTCTTTCCTCTCGGCCCTCCGAATGGAAGAAGATATCCGCTCAATCCGACAAAATAAAGACCTTGAGGAGCTGGATATCCATTCTATGTATGACAATCTCGCACAGCATGAGGAACATGTTAGCGAGATTCAGAAGGAGTAGAAGGGCAAACTTATCGACGACTCAATTGCCCTAGTCTCAGAGAAGAGAAGCTCAAAAACCTGAGAAAAGATCATCAAGCCTTCTACCCCCTCAGAGTCTAAGATGAAACAGATTCAGACATGGAACCTAACATGAAAGCGCTGGGAAAGCAGTTGGCATTAATTGGAAAAATGAACAAACGATACTTCAAAAAGAAGTCCTCATCATCAGCCAATCGACTATGGACCTCAAGCTCAAGGAATAAAGAAAATACACCTGAGACCTCCGAAGTCAAAGCTTCTAAAGAACCGACCAAGTGCTTTAACTGCGGGAAACCTGGTCATTTCGCCAGAGAATGCACTCTTCCAAAGAAGATAGACGCTAACTACTACTCCAAGAAGCTTCAACTCACAAAGAAAAAGGAAGCATGAGTAGCTTTAATAGCTGAACAAGACCACTGGCTCGAGGACACGTCTACCTCAGAAGAGGAGAATTTAGCCTTAATGGCTCGCCTGGACGAGCATTCAGACGCTGCAACCTCAGAACAAACGGATGAAGACCAAGCATCCGAACCTTCTGAGGAGATCCATCATGTGTGGTACCTTGCCTCTGGTCGCTCCACACACATGACGGAATAAAAGAGCTGCTGAGCAACTACAAAGATCGACCGAATGGAAAAGTCAGATTCGGGAACAATGACTCAGCCCCCATTCTAGGACTTGGGGACATCATTCTAGAAAATCTGACAATCAAAGATGTCTCTTACATCGAAGGTCTCCGCCATAACTTGTTCAGCATAGACCAATTTTGTGACAAAGGATTCCAGGTCGTCTTTCATGCTGACCGATGCAAAATATTGGACAGTCAGAACACAGAACTCCTCCAAGGACTTTGGAAATCTAATCTTTACACGATCAATCTAACGTCCGTGCGGACTACGACTGCTGTTTGCCTCATCTCCCAGACTACAATTCAGAGGAACATCCTATGGCATCAACGTGTGTCTCATCTAAACATCAAACCTCTTCAACGACTATCAACACAAAAGTTTGTTCGCGGTCTAGCAACCACTATTCTACAAAAAGAGCATCAATGTTCAGCGTGCCAACTAGGAAAATGAAGCGAGCTTCTCATCACGTCAAACTAGTTGCCTCTACTTCACGTACTTTGGAATTACTACATATGGACCTCTGTGGACCCATGCAGACACTGAGTATTAGTGGGCGCAAGTACGTGCTAGTTATCGTTGATGACTACTCTCGCTACACGTGGATGAAGTTCATCCGAATTAAGGATGAGAAAGGGGACTTGATAATCAATTTTGTGAACGCTACTCAGAATTTGCTGCAACAAACCATTCAAGTCATCAGAACAGACAATGGCACTGAGTTAAAAAACAAGTACCTCAGTGATTTCTATCAGTACATGGTATTAGTCAGCAATTATCAGCCGCAAAGACGCCTCAACAGAACGTTGTCGTTGAAAGGAAGAATAGAACGCTAGTGGAAGCCGCACATACGATGCTGATTCATTCTGGCTTCCCATATTTTGGGCTGAAGCAATAAATACCGGCTGCTTCACTCAGAACAGGAGGGTGGTTCACAAGCACTTCGATAAGACTCCGTACGAAATAATCAACAAGAGAGTACCCAATATCTCCTTCTTCAAGGTCTTCGGGTGCGAGTGCTTTGTGGCGAACGACAGAGAGCAACGTGCTAAGTTCGTCCCTAAAGCATCGAAGTAACATTTGTTGGGTATTCGTCAACTTCAAAGGCATACCGAGTATACATCAAGTCCAACCGCTCAATCAAAGAAAGCTATAACGTCACTTTCCACGAAGTCAGACATGGATCCTGCACACCTAAGTTCAGGACCCGCACCTAACCAGATGGCTTATGAGTACAATAGGTCAGAACCCGTATACACTGGTTTGTTGGCACAAAACCAACAAAAGATGGCAACAAATAAGGACTCAATGTAATACCCATAAATTTTAATACGGGATTTTTATATAATCAATTATGTAATTTGTGAAGTAGGAATATTGATATGGAACTAAAGTCTTGAGGCGAAGATATAGATTTTGCTAGCTTTGAATTAATTCAAAATTTGACCAAAGAATTCAAGATAATTTATAATGCTAGGATATATTTAATTTGGGGCTAAAATTTGTTGGGTTATATTTCAAGCGAAAGCCCAAATCATAGGAATAAATTAGGTAATGAGATTTCTTAAGGTTGAGGTAAAACTCGTCTACCAACGTGTCCCATCATTTAGACTTTCAAAAATTTCATGCTTATCCAACATATACCTTATAACAAAGAGGATTAATAGAAGAAAACCCTCATTCCCATATACGAACATAATAGCAGAATGTATCTTAGCAAGGGTAAGAAGATTTCGCCATATTGAGGGAGCTAATTTTCAAGAAAAGGTATATGAAGTAGTTAACGTGTTTAGTACAATTAATCTATGTTCGATTCATTTTTTTTTAGTCTATATATTATATATGTATATATTCTCACATGATATATAATGAGATTTAAGGGATACCAAATGCGTTAGGTAACGCTAACATAAAATCTATATAGAGTCTATGAAGCTCTTGGCATTAGAATCATGTTTGCAACACCTAGGGATATTCTGATATTGTAAGTTAATAGGAGATTTTCGATGGAACAATGAAAAGAAATGTCGAGAGGAACAATGGAACTGTCGAGAGGAACAATGGAAAGAATTCGATATGCGAAAGAGGGAAAAATCTCGAGGTGCATAAGTTAATTCGACAAAAGTAAAGTTTTCGACATTTATAATATCTCGAAATGTATATAGTCTTGTAAGAATAGTTTCGACATTTAACTAGGTCTCGACATCCTCAGTCTTATTTCGACGTTCTCAATGTTGTTTCGACATTTAACCAAGCTCGACATTTTGTAAAGATTTCGACATATAAAACTCTCGACATTCTACATAAAACATTTCGACATTTAGTAGATCTTAAGAAGTAATAGGTATCGAGATGTTTCAATAGTAATTGATCTCGACATTTTACCATGGTTTCGACTTCTTTCAAGAAATGATATTTCGACATTAGATTAGATACTTAGTAAGAATTCGATTAACTTATATCTAGGTCTCGATATTTAACTCGACATTTGTTATATAAAACGATTTCGATATGTCGACACCATAAAATGAAAGTCGACACAAGAACTCGATATTTTATTAGATGTCTCGACATTTATAGTTAGAGGGTCTCGACATTTTACAAGCCTTCGACATTTTCAATGACTAGATTTCGATATTTACCTTTCTTGATAAGTAAAAGTTTCGACATTTAATAAATTTCGGTATTTTAGGATTTTACTATTTCTAGGGTTTTCAATATTTTAGGATTTATTTATTTTTAGGAATATTATTATTTTTAGGTTTTCATAAATTTTAGGGTTTTCTATAATTAGGGTTTAGGAACTTGAAAACTTATGTAGTTTAGCAAATATACTGATATGGTAATATTTATGTATTCAGAGAATCGACTTATAGGGATTCCATCAGACCGCTTATTTAGCGATAGCGGGAGGACAGGTAGGTGGATCATCCATCTACGATACGTAAACACAATTATGTGTTTCTATGTGCTTAAATGATTTACGTGATTTACGTGTACATATTTTACGCACGTTTTATGTAGATCATGCTTTTATACGTTATCACGTTTATATGCATGGCATATGCATATCATATCAAAGAAGTGAGAAATTTACACCGTATTGAGACGGTTGACTTGAGATATTGTCGAGCGGGGTAGAATGAGATGTTTGTGATTTTTGTTGTGGACTCATTGAGGAGTCGAGGTTGGTACTCGTATGACACCTGACGGCAGACAGGCGTGATCGATATGTCTACTCGGGCGTGAACGTCCCGAGGTGCAAAACCGTCGTGATTATATTTTCAGCGGAGGGAGCGACCTGACAGGACAGTTGCGTGATCGTCAAAACGCTGTCGGCGTAGGCTACCGCTTACGGAAGAGCGACCTAGCAGGGCAGTTGCGTGATCGTCAAAACGCTGCTAGAGTAAGCTTCCGTATATTATTATTATGGGCGCGCGAGGTGTCGAGTCTGACCTGGGGCCCTGTGTTGTGTGATTTGAGACATGATTGTGGGAAAAGAAAGAGTGAACATTGCATGTGAGATATTGGGATCGGGAATGAGCGTTCACGTGCATACATGCATTTCTATTCACCTACTGGGCAAATCGCTCAGTGTTTACGTGTTGTAGGTACTGAGTCTGACGCCGATGCGCGTCAAGACTGAGGCGGCTGGTGGCGGTGCTCCACGGACTTTTGAGGGCGGGGCGGTACATGGATGAAGACCTGTGGAGCGATAATAGAGTTTTTGTTCTTTTGACATTTTTGGGGCTACGCCCGTTGTACAGATACTACTATGTAAAATAATATTTTATTTATTATATTATCTTTTAGGAAAAAGTTTTTAATTGACGGGCCTTCAGCGGCTTACGTTGCGGAAATCCGCCACTAATCTTAATTAGAAAATGAGGGTCGCCACAGGTGGTATCAGAGCGTAGGCTCTAGATTCTGAAGACTGTCCATGTACTGCCGCTCAAAAGCCTGGAGAACCAGCCTGGCCTGTAAGTTAAATGCTTGACTATGTGATTATGTGTTATCTGTATGTGTTTTATTTGAATTATTATAGAAAATAGTTGAAAAATGCCAAGAACCCGTAGTGAAGATGTGGCTGAATCCAGCCGTAGGGCTGAACCGGAGTCCCCTCCAAATGAAAGAGACTCCACTATTCTACGACTGATCGATTTACTTCAACGTCAGTCGGAACATATCAATCGCCAGTCGAGTCAAATCGACGAGCTACTCCATCATCATAGCTCGTCTGAACATCGTCCTTCCCCACAGCCAGCGCGTGTAGAAATTATAGGGGAACGGTTTCGGAAAATGGATCCCCCAACCTTTGCTGATGCTACCTAGCAGTGGCGGAAGATTGGCTGCGTACTATAGAAGATATGTTCATATATAGTCGTGTGCCTGAGAATGAAAAGGTCTTGTGCGCCGTTTCCATGCTCAGAGGAAACGCCCGATTCTGGTGGGATACCGTTAAAGTCCTAGAAGATCCGACCAATATGTCGTGGAAACGATTTAGAGAATTGTTCCACCGCAAATATTTTACTGCCCATGAACAGGAACGACGGATGCTAGAATTTATGAACCTCAGGCAAGGAGGAATGCCTGTAACTCAATATATCCGTCGATTCGAGCCGTTTCGCTCCTCACATGGTGGCAACAAATCTGCTCAAGGTGACGAGGTTCATTACGGGCCTCAAACCTGAGCTTTATCGCGACTTAAGTATCTCAGGGGCCCGACAGATGGAATTCACCCAAGTTGCAGAAAGGGCCATGGTAGCGGAGCAGGCTGAGGCTCAGATTTCCGAAGCTCAGGAGGCAAAGAAGAGAAGGGAGAGTCAGCAAGGACCTGGAAGTGACCGCAAGCGCCAATTTTTCAACAAAGGTCAAGGTAACCAAGGAAATCGCCAGGGCCAACAGAACTGGCGCCCGGCGCTGAATCAGGGGCCTGTAAATATCCAGAGCAGACCTCCAAACCCAGCACCCCAATGTAGACAGTGTGGCCGTTACCATGTCGGCCCCTGTTATCAACCCAGACCCAACCCAAACCCACAGTGTTTCAGATGCGGAAGGATGGGGCACTATGCAAGGAATTGTAACACGAACATGCCCCAAAACCCGACCCGAACACCAGTTCGACCTCCATCGGTTCCTGCACGGGTTTTCACGCTTACCAATGAGGAGGCCGAAGCGAACCCTTCTGTTGTGACGGGTACGTTAACTATCTATAGCGTGCCCACTTCTGTGCTAATTGATTCTGGAGCCACATATTCATTTGTGTCGGCTAAGTACGTGGCGAAGGTAGGAATATCCCCTACCTCCTCTGAATGCAACTATGTAGTTACTCTACCTCATGGGGATCCGACGCATACCAACCAAGTGCTGCGAGGATGCGTCGTAAATATTGAGTGTAGGAACTTGAGTGCCGACCTGATTGTAATCCCGATGAACGGCTACGATGTCATCTTCGAAATGGATTGGCTTTCAAGATATGGAGCCATCATAGATTGCAACAAGAAGGTCATTAAATTTCAACTGCCCGAAGAAGAAGCATTCATTTTTTCGGGTAAATCAGATAAGAATAGTATTCCAAGAATATCGGCTCTAAAGGCTCAACGAC
This sequence comes from Craterostigma plantagineum, assembly GCA_027422505.1. Taxonomy (NCBI): domain Eukaryota; kingdom Viridiplantae; phylum Streptophyta; class Magnoliopsida; order Lamiales; family Linderniaceae; genus Craterostigma; species Craterostigma plantagineum. The sequence goes on from JAPQWV010000395.1 coordinate 158,664, forward strand.
TCTTGAGGTCAGGTTGTGAGTCTTATCTCATATATGCAGTGAAGGCGGAGGATTTACCTCAGCCGGAACTAAAAGATGTACCTGTAGTTAACGAATACTCTGATGTATTTCCCGATGATCTCCCGGGGTTACCCCCTGATCGAGAAATACAGTTCAAGATAGATCTGATGCCAGGATCAGCCCCAATTTCTAAAGCCCCTTACCGTTTAGCACCGAACGAGTTAAAAGAGTTGAAAGAACAGCTGGAGGACCTACTATCTAAAGGGTTTATCCAGCCGAGTTTCTCGCCGTGGGGCGCACCCGTTCTTTTTGTGCGAAAGAAGGATGGGTCGATGCGACTATGCATCGACTACCGAGAATTGAATAAGATCACGATCAAGAATAAATACCCTTTGCCAAGGATCGATGATCTGTTCGATCAATTGCAAGGAGCTTCGGTATTCTCGAAAATCGACCTCCGTTCGGGATACCATCAGTTAAAGATCAGGGAGGCAGACGTTCCGAAAACTGCGTTCAGTACGAGGTACGGCCATTACGAGTTTCTGGTCATGCCTTTTGGACTGACAAACGCCCCAGCTGCTTTTATGGACTTGATGAATCGAGTCTTCAAAGACTACCTCGATCGGTTCGTTATCGTCTTTATCGACGATATTTTGATCTATTCTAAAACAAGAGATGAACACGAAAGCCATCTACGAACCGTCTTAGGAATCCTGCGAGAGAAACAGCTCTACGCCAAATTCAAGAAATGCGAATTTTGGCTTGAGCAAGTAGCCGTCTTGGGACACGTGATTTCTGGAAATGGAATCTCTGTGGACCCGAGTAAGATCGAAGCTGTGAATAACTGGCCACGACCTACGACTCCTACCGAAGTTCGAAGTTTTCTTGGACTTGCGGGATACTACCGTAAGTTTATAGCGGACTTCTCTAGTATTGCCTCTACATTAACCAATTTGACGAGGAAGAACGTTCCGTTCAAATGGACCGAAGCATGCGAACAGAGCTTTCAAGAATTGAAGAAACGTCTTACCTCTGCCCCAATATTGACAATACCATCAGGGACCGGAGGATTTGCGGTATACAGCGATGCTTCAAAGAATGGCTTGGGATGCGTGCTGATGCAGAACGGAAAGGTGATTGCCTATGCTTCGCGACAACTAAAGGAATACGAGAAGAACTACCCAACCCATGACCTTGAATTAGCAGCAGTGGTCTTCGCTCTGAAGATCTGGAGACATTATCTCTACGGAGAGAAATGTGAGGTCTTCACAGACCATAAGAGTTTGAAGTATTTCTTCACTCAGAAGGAACTGAATATGCGACAACGAATATGGTTGGAGCTCGTCAAGGACTACGATTGCGTCATCAGCTATCATCCGGGTAAGGCAAACGTAGTCGCAGATGCGCTAAGTCGAAAAGCGGTGAATGCGGAGTTACATCAGCTTGGAATAGAGGTAGTTAATTTGGGCGAAGTTGAGGAAAGACTAGCAACGCTAACTCTCCAACCCACGATGCTAGAACATATCAAGAAGACACAAGAAGAAGACGAACTCTACCTAAAAATGAAGGAGGCACTACCCGAAGATTTTAACATCCGAGAGGATGGAGCTTTGCTATACAAGAACCGTCTTTATGTACCCAACAATGAGGAGTTACGACAAACGATAATGAAGGAAGCACACGCGACCACATATTCGGTACACCCAGGATCCACGAAAATGTATCAAGACTTGCGAGCAACATACTGGTGGCCAGGAATGAAGAAAGACATCGCAGCGTTTGTAAACCGATGTATGACCTGCCAATTGATTAAAGCGGAACACCAGCGACCCGGTGGAACCCTGCAGCCTCTACCCATTCCGGAATGGAAGTGGGATCATATCACAATGGATTTCGTCGTTGGTTTACCCAAAACGACGAAAGGCCACGATGCTATTTGGGTGATTGTTGATCGCCTGACCAAATCGGCTCATTTCCTTCCAATTAGTTCCACTTTTTCCATGGAACGCTATGCGGAATTATATATTCAGGAAATCATCCGCCTCCATGGAATTCCAATTTCTATCGTCTCGGATCGAGATTCAAGATTTCTGTCTAACTTTTGGCAAAGCCTACAGAAAGCGATGGGAACCAAGCTCTCATTCAGTACTGCTTACCATCCCCAAACCGACGGGCAGTCTGAACGAACGATTCAAACTCTTGAGGATATGCTACGGGCGTGCGTGCTCGATTTCAAAGGAAACTGGAGTAAGTATCTACCACTGATAGAGTTTTCCTATAACAATAGCTTCCACGCTACTATCGGGATGGCGCCATACGAGGCGTTATACGGGCGCAAATGCCGATCCCCAGTCCATTGGGACGAAATCGGTGAGCGAACATTGTTAGGACCTGATATGATCCGAGAAATGACAGAAGCTGTGACGAAGATTCGGGAAAGGATGCGAACCGCACAGAGTCGTCAGAAGAGCTACGCAGATCATCGATGACGACCATTGGAATTTGTAGAAGATAACCAAGTGTTCCTAAAAATCTCCCCGATGAAGGGAGTAAAACGCTTCGGACGAAAGGGCAAGCTGAGCCCCAGCTACATAGGCCCGTTTAGAATTATCAGACGAGTTGGCGAAGTCGCGTACCAACTAGAGTTACCGGCCTCACTATCGCAAGTTCACGACGTATTTCACGTATCGACATTACGAAAATACGTCGCGGACCCGAGCCATGTTATCCAAAATGAGCTTCTTTATCAACAACTCAATCCTGACTTGAGTTACGAAGAGAAGCCTGTAGAGATTTTGATGTACGAGATAAAGCAACTTCGGAATAAGATTATTCCGTTAGTTAAGGTTTTGTGGCGGAATCAATCAGTTGAGGAAGCCACGTGGGAGCGTGAGGATGATATGAGAGTTCGTTATCCCGAATTATTCCAGTCGGCGTAATTTCGGGGACGAAATTTCTTTAAGGGGGGGGGGATGTAATACCCGTAAATTTTAATACGGGATTTTTATATAATCAATTATGTAATTTGTGAAGTAGGAATATTGATATGGAACTAAAGTCTTGAGGCGAAGATATAGATTTTGCTAGCTTTGAATTAATTCAAAATTTGACCAAAGAATTCAAGATAATTTATAATGCTAGGATATATTTAATTTGGGGCTAAAATTTGTTGGGTTATATTTCAAGCGAAAGCCCAAATCATAGGAATAAATTAGGTAATGAGATTTCTTAAGGTTGAGGTAAAACTCGTCTACCAACGTGTCCCATCATTTAGACTTTCAAAGATTTCATGCTTATCCAACATATACCTTATAACAAAGAGGATTAATAGAAGAAAACCCTCATTCCCATATACGAACATAATAGCAGAATGTATCTTAGCAAGGGTAAGAAGATTTCGCCATATTGAGGGAGCTAATTTTCAAGAAAAGGTATATGAAGTAGTTAACGTGTTTAGTACAATTAATCTATGTTCGATTCATTTTTTTTAGTCTATATATTATATATGTATATATTCTCACATGATATATAATGAGATTTAAGGGATACCAAATACGTTAGGTAACGCTAACATAAAATCTATATAGAGTCTATGAAGCTCTTGGCATTAGAATCATGTTTGCAACACCTAGGGATATTCTGATATTGTAAGTTAATAGGAGATTTTGGATGGAACAATGAAAAGAAATGTCGAGAGGAACAATGGAAATGTCGAGAGGAACAATGGAAAGAATTCGATATGTGAAAGAGGGAAAAATCTCGAGGTGCATAAGTTAATTCGACAAAAGTAAAGTTTTCGACATTTATAATATCTCGAAATGTATATAGTCTTGTAAGAATAGTTTCGACATTTAACTAGGTCTCGACATCCTCAGTCTTATTTCGACGTTCTCAATGTTGTTTCGACATTTAACCAAGCTCGACATTTTGTAAAGATTTCGACATATAAAACTCTCGACATTCTACATAAAACATTTCGACATTTAGTAGATCTTAAGAAGTAATAGGTATCGAGATGTTTCAATAGTAATTGATCTCGACATTTTACCATGGTTTCGACTTCTTTCAAGAAATGATATTTCGACATTAGATTAGATACTTAGTAAGAATTCGATTAACTTATATCTAGGTCTCGATATTTAACTCGACATTTGTTATATAAAACGATTTCGATATGTCGACACCATATAATGAAAGTCGACACAAGAACTCGATATTTTATTAGATGTCTCGACATTTATAGTTAGAGGGTCTCGACATTTTACAAGCCTTCGACATTTTCAATGACTAGATTTCGATATTTACCTTTCTTGATAAGTAAAAGTTTCGACATTTAATAAATTTCGGTATTTTAGGATTTTACTATTTCTAGGGTTTTCAATATTTTAGGATTTATTTATTTTTAGGAATATTATTATTTTTAGGTTTTCATAAATTATAGGGTTTTCTATAATTAGGGTTTAGGAACTTGAAAACTTATGTAGTTTAGCAAATATACTGATATGGTAATATTTATGTATTCAGAGAATCGACTTATAGGGATTCCATCAGACCGCTTATTTAGCGATAGCGGGAGGACAGGTAGGTGGATCATCCATCTACGATACGTAAACACAATTATGTGTTTCTATGTGCTTAAATGATTTACGTGATTTACGTGTACATATTTTACGCACGTTTTATGTAGATCATGCTTTTATACGTTATCACGTTTATATGCATGGCATATGCATATCATATCACAGAACTGAGAAATTTACACCGTATTGAGACGGTTGACTTGAGATATTGTCGAGCGGGGTAGAATGAGATGTTTGTGATTTTTGTTGTGTACTCATTGAGGAGTCGAGGTTGGTACTCGTATGACACCTGACGGCAGACAGGCGTGATCGATCTGTCTACTCGGGCGTGAACGTCCCGAGGTGCAAAACCGTCGTGATTATATTTTAAGCGGAGGGAGCGACCTGACAGGGCAGTTGCGTGATCGTCAAAACGCTGTCGGCGTAGGCTACCGCTTACGGAAGAGCGACCTAGCAGGGCAGTTGCGTGATCGTCAAAACGCTGCTAGAGTAAGCTTCCGTATATTATTATTATGGGCGCGCGAGGTGTCGAGTCTGACCTGGGGCCCTGTGTTGTGTGATTTGAGACAGGATTGTGGGAAAAGAAAGAGTGAACATTGCATGTGAGATATTGGGATCGGGAATGAGCGTTCACGTGCATACATGCATTTCTATTCACCTACTGGGCAAATCGCTCAGTGTTTACGTGTTGTAGGTACTGAGTCTGACGCCGATGCGCGTCAAGACTGAGGCGGCTGGTGGCGGTGCTCCACGGACTTTTGAGGGCGGGGCGGTACATGGATGAAGACCTGTGGAGCGATAATAGAGTTTTTGTTCTTTTGACATTTTTGGGGCTACGCCCGTTGTACAGATACTACTATGTAAAATAATATTTTATTTATTATATTATCTTTTAGGAAAAAGTTTTTAATTGACGGGCCTTCCGCGGCTTACGTTGCGGAAATCCGCCACTAATCTTAATTAGAAAATGAGGGTCGCCACACTCAACGTCAGAAGAAGCTCTGAGACTTGGTTGGAGGACTTGGACTCTCCATTTGAGCCCGTATATCGACAAGAGACTATTAACGAGACACCTTTAGTGGAACCCCCACTCGACGAGGCCAATGTCCCAAGCTCTTCAAATGTCCCCACCTCACCCGACTCAGAATTACCACAGATCACTGAAGAACCCGGCATAGTCAATGAGGAAGTCTCGTTAGAATCGCCCAATCTTAATGAAGAAACATACCTCAACCTAATGAACAACCTGAAATTCTTGGTAATCGCGTGCCACAAATGGCTGATGCATCTACCTCAGCTGTCCCACAAGAGTGAAAGTGGACTCGAGCACATCCGGTCGATCGATTATTGGTGGTCTTTCGAGCGGAGTAAGGACAAGACATCAGCATAATCTCTTCAGCTGCTTCTTAAGACAAAATGAGCCAACCAAGGTAGCAGAAGCGCTTAAAGACCCGGATTGGGTGATAGCTATGCAAGACGAGATCAACCAATTCGAGCGTCCTCAAGTATGGACTTTAGTACCCCATCCGCTTGGGAAAACCATCATCGGAACGAAATGGGTATTTGAGAATAAAAAGAATGGAGTTGGGGAAGTGATTCGGAACAAAGCAATGCTGGTAACGAAGGGATACAATCAACAGGAAGGCATCGACTACGACGAAACCTATGCTCATGTTGCCCGAATCGAAGCTATCCGCCTTTTCTTGGCTTATGCGGCTCACAAAGACTTCAAGGTCTATCAAATGGATGTTAAGACCACCTTCCTTAACGGCATGTTAAAGAAGGAAGTCTACGTAGCTCAGCCAGAAGGTTTTGTTAATCAAGAACACCCTGGTCACATCTATCGATTGGACAAAACTCGCCACGGACTGAAACAAGCCCCACGGCTTGGTATGATGTCCTGGACGATTTTCTTGTGAAATCTGGTTTCATCCGCGGGACGATCGATACGAGCCTCTTCATAAAATGGCAAGACAAAGACTTGATGATCGTCCAAGTTTATGTAGACGACATCATCTTCGGATCAACAAATCCACGGCTATGCAAGAGATTTGGAGATCTAATGAAGAGCAAATTTGAAATGAGTCACATGGGAGAGATACAATTCTTCTTGGGACTCCAAGTCAGGCAGCTCGAAGCTGGGATATTCATAAGCCAGACTAAATACATCAAGGATATAAGAAATTCCATCAAGATCAGAGCAAGCCTCTCAGCACTCCCATGTCACCTAGCTGCAAGTTTGATGCCGATCCCACAGAAAAAGTGGTCGACATCACATTATATCGCAGCATCATCGGCTCTCTTATCTACCTCACCTCAAGCCGGCCGGATATCATGTTTGCCACTTGCTTATGTGCCCGCTTCCAAGCCGACCCTAAAGAATCCCACGTACTCGCGGTTAAACGAATCTTACGCTACCTCAAAGGCATATCTACCCTAGGATTGTGGTATCATAAGGGCACGAATTTCAAGTTAATTGGCTATACTTAAGCTGATTATGCAGGTTACCGAATGGACAGGAAAAGCACATCTGGTGGCGCTCAATTTCTAGGTGAAAAGTTGGTCTGCTGGTCATCCATGAAACAGAACTGCGTCTCAACATCAACGGCTGAGGCTGAATATGTCGCGGCTGCCAGTTGTTGCTCGCAAATGCTATGGATGCGGACTCAACTACGCGACTATGGGTACAATTTAAATAATATACCCATTTATAGCGATAGCCAAAGTGCCATTGCGATTACGTGCAATCCCGTTCACCACTCACGCGCAAAACACATAGATATTTGATATCATTTTATAAAACATCACGTAGAAAAAGGCACGATTGACATGTACTTCGTGAAAACGAAATATCAACTAGCTGACATTTTCACCAAGGCTTTGGATGAAAAACGGTTCCAATTCCTCGTCGGAAAATTAGGCATGTTGAATCTTCCGTAAACTATGCTTTACGTGCTCCTATGCGCTTACACATGTTCTATGCTGTGTTTTCAGTACTTTAATGCTATATCTTTCGTGAAATATTTCTAAAAATAATCTAATGAAAAATCCAAAAACATCATACATATAAGTATAATATTAGGGGAATGACGATATCTTTATGATGCTCGATCTAAGTCACGTATAAATTTCATGACATACGACTGATTAATTGGTTAATTTTGTCAATCTTAAGTCGCATTCTTGTCTCTAAAAGTTATCTCGTAGAGTCCACTAGACACAAAGCCATTTTTTATGAGTGAGGTTTCTAGCCTTCTTTATGTTCTTTCTATGGATATCCTTGAGCGAGTCACACAGAATTGCTTGTCTTAACTCATGATTCTTGGCCTCATACTCACGTTGCGATAGAACGTTAGGAAGATGATTAGGACACTTAGGTAATTCCTCACTCGGCCAAATATAATTTTCAATCCTTTAAGCTAGCCTTTAGTCATCCATTTTGAGCCTTCTCCAAATTCCTTTTCCTTATTTGAAAACCCTTTGAGCCTTCAATCGATAATATAAAATTCTGGCCGGATGTTCAATCAAGAAAAAGAGGGGGAGAAAAACGAAAAAAAATAAGAAAAAGGTGACAAATGAAGGTGGAAAACGCACACGAGGAATGCTCAACGCAAAATGAAAAACAGATCAAAAGAACCTGCCTCTCAAAATCTTTCAGACAAGGGCATTGATAGTCTCGTACACGCATCAGAACGGCTTGAAAGAGGAGCACCATGAAGCGTTCTCCAACGATAATCCGGTCTTTCATATTTTCTCGAGCGAAAATTGATTTGGGACAAAGTGGTAACTTTTTGCTTTCATATTAACGAGCAAAAATTAAACAGGAACCGAATGGAATTTCTCGATCGGAATTAGTTGAGAAAAAATTAAATAGTAACCCGAGGAAATTTCTCGATAGTAAGTTTCTCGATCGTAAATAGTAATGGGCCGAGAAATTATTAAGTATCAAAACGTCTAATCAACCCTTTAACGAAATTAATGCTTGTAGTCGAAAAACCCCAAATATACGGAAAACCCTCGATCTTACATATGTTCACCAAATCTTCGTCTTTGCGAGGTAGATTCGACATCCTTCAGGGATTTTTGTGTGTTTGAACTCTATTTACATCTATTTTCCGCAATCTCTCGCATGATTTTGTGAATATTTCTCGTCTGCTCATAGTATGGAAACTCGAATGCTAGTTTGCAGTGTTTACAGACCAGTCTCTAAGCATAATCTAGGTTAAAAACTGAATATTAAGATAGTTTAGAAGTTTCGTGAACGGTTCGATGGTAGGTTATTTCGATTTTCTGCGTTATCATAGTTCGATTGAAAGAAAGAATAAACTGGGTTTTAAACGTTTGAAGACGTCGAATAACTTTCTCGCTCGCAAACAGTGATAATTGAATTTTAATTAGATTAAGTTATTGTTTGCATCGTAGAAGATTCTCGATCGCAAAATCTTTTGACTTAGTCTTTTAAACAAATAAAGGAGATCGAAAAATAATTACCATAGAGAAATTGCAATTTGATTTTATACGACCCAAAGATTACTGAACGGAATAGTTTAAATAGATGTCTTTAAGTTTCGAGCGTAAAACTTACAATCGAAAACAATAATTTCGATTTCAATTTTGTTCTCGGTCGAAAATTTTAGCGGCGATAAAATTAATTTTTCGACGATAAAATTCTCGATCATAAAAGCACGCAGCGACAATTTTGATCGATCGGAAATTTTCTCGATGTCTGACTTAGCTTCTCATTGACAATTTTCTCGATCGTAAAATTTCGCAGCAAAAATTTCATTTTAAGATCGAAATACTTTCTCGCTCGACAACTTTCACAGCGAAAATTTTATGCTTGCGCAAAAAATTTCTCGATCGTAAATATACGCGGAAATCTAATTTCTCGATCGTAAATTACACGGAAATTTTTCTCGATCATTAAATCTCTTAGCACAGTACCACGCGTATAACGTTCAGTACTTAGTAAAATACTCGAAGTCTTTTTTCCGCTGTAGCACTTTAGCGAATAAAATATTCTCGATCGCAAATTAACATGGAGAATTGATTTAAAAAATTTGCACTTAGACAATTTAATTAAGAACTTCAATTCTCGCGCGATAAAAAGCACGGAGTGAACAGTGCCTAAACACTTAGTAAAATTTTCAAACTGCACCTTTTATAGGACTTATATGCTTATGTTGAAATGAAATTATCCCTTCAATATTCACTTTTTATGATCTATCTATGACATGATCCATTATTATGGTTTGATAAAATCAATATTTGACTCAAATTAAAAATTCCTTAACTAATGATTTACATTTCTTATTTGTATTTCCGATGGATCATTACCAAACATACAATCACATATACGAGAAGGCCCTGTTACCTCAACGTTCATGACACCAATTACCAACTCGACGTGACTACCTTCAGGTGTCCGGACGAGATCATGGTGTCAATACTACAAGGCCATCCCATGTGGCATGCTCTAATGGTGACGGCCTCGGTGCGGATGGTCTACCTCCAACAGTTCTGGGGGATGATCAAGAGCCACGTCATTGAAGGGGCGTACAGTTTCACCACGGTGATAGGGACGAGGAACATCAGCATGAACAAGAGTGACCTTGGACTGTCCTCGACCTCCCCTACAGGCCAATTACGACCCCCTTCCTACTGATGCGGAGCTCGTGCGTGACTTTCTTCAGATGGGATACCGTCCTCCGCTGACCAAACAAGCTCAAGTTCAAAGCAACGGGATCCCACACCATTGGAAGACACTGTTTGAAATCATCAACAAGTGTCTGTCGCCAAAGCACGCAGGCTTCGACAAAGGCAACGGCAACATTCTCCGTATCTTCCACAAAATTGCCTTCTCGAGGAATTACGATTTCGCTCAACTGATCTGGAATGATCTAGCAGAGCAGATCAGACAGAAGGAGAACAAACGCTCGAAGAATGTGTCGTATGCTCGGTGGTTCTCCGTAATCATTAGACAACACATGGAGATGCACGAGCAGAATATCCCTCGTCTACCTCCCGGAGGAAATTACCAACCACGACGGCTCAAGTTCTTCCATCACCCAAAGCTCACGGACTTGGATCAGCCTTCGATGCTGATCCCGTTTGTGCTACTAACTATAATGCCGGGAGAATCATCTGACGGAACAGATGTTCAGAGGGCCCCGACAGATTTTGCGGTCAGCTCTCAACAACAACAACACTCAAGCCCTGAGTACACAATGATCGATACAGTGCCCAGGAGCTTGAACAGGATCCCTCAGTCCAAGAAACTCAGCTACTAGATCTGGATGCCACGATGATCGACGAGGTGGCTCTCGAAATGGAAGCTGAAGATCAAAATCAGGAGCTCCAAGCGAAAGTGCCCATCCATGTAGGCTTGCTCGAAGAGCCCATTGAGGAGGTTCTTCATCAAGAAGCACAGCCCGAGGTTGAAGCAGAGCAAAGCTCACTTCCACATGTGACGGAACATGCTCGTGAGGACGTTGAGCGTGAACCTTCTCCTCACACAGCCACCTCATCCGACACGGAGTACGATGAGGAGATTAGACTAATAAGACGGACTCCCAGAAAACTAAGCATACAACTAGAGTCCCTCTTCACCACTGCCACCACTACGTCAGACACAGCGCCGATCATCACTCCAAGCGCTGAGGCCGAATTCCAGCTGCAAATCACCACCGGCCCAGCCACAACGGTGTCTGCAGGTTCACTCTGAACGTGCCACAACACCCACAGAGTAGAATCTCCAAGACTCAACTCAAGGATTGGGTGGAAGTCTCGAACCGTCACAACCTCAAGTGACTACGAGCCAACCTGAGGAGCCGGTAACAACAGGGACATCAGTCGAGCTGGTCCTTCATCGACGGAGGCGTCCGTCTCATATCTGACCGAAGACCGTCTTCGGGCCGCTCTCTCCACAACACTATGTTCTTTTGAATACAAAAAAATGGAGACGTGCGAAATGTCATCGAGACGTCCCGCCAAGATCGTGGGAAAGCACTAGTCTGGGAGCCGTCTTCTTCACAACCCATCCTCACACTCACTCAACCTACACAACCCTTCCCACTCGCCACACCCATCCTCTCACACAACCTCATAAACCCAGCCACCATACCCATCAGCGACCCCCACTCCATATTAGTCGCCCACCTACTCGAGTTGACTACTCGAACTCCGGAAGAAGAGGACCTCTTTTGCCCTCTCGTGGACCGTCCTGACCCTATCGAATCGTGCCGAGGACAAGACTCTCGCTCCAGACGTCGACATGATGACCCAGATGATCAAGGTCATCCTGAGGGGGAAAAAAGACGTAGGATCCTGACTACAGGTCAGAGACAAGGCTCGGGTGCCGCACAGACAAGTGCTGGAGCCATTGAAACATCGCAACCCACTACCCAAACAACCACCACCACGCACCGCACCACTCATACAACCCACAAAACCCGAATCGACCCACCATCCTTCACCCTAAGGACGCCTCCGCCTACACCTATGATTCTCACAAGCCCCTTACTTCCGGAAGAAGAAGCAAGTGCCGCCATGCTCATGGCCCTGGCTCAAACTCAAGCAATTCCCTCAGTTGCTCAAGACAATCGGGACCATCAGGACATGCCGTCAATCCACATGAATTCCTCGACAACTATATCTTCGAAGGACAGTCGATGACCCATTCCATGCCCGATGACCATCAAAGACAACGGCTTAAGGACGTTCGTCAATTCTTACAACAAGCTTCGGCGGACCTGGTGCTGATAGAAGATGAAGAGCTTCAGGAAGGTGAAGATCACGACCAAGAGCTGTCAAGGCTTCCAGAGCTTATTGCGCAACGGCCGATTTCCCCCACAAGACAGATGACAGGAACCGTCCGGATCGACACGCCATGGGAGAACATCAGAATAGAAATCCCCTTCCTTGAAGAAATTAGAGAGCTACATTTGGATGTCACCGGACAAGGTCAAGAAGCCGAATGAGTTCGAGCTAAGAGGGATCTCCCACTGGGATCAACAGAAAAGGATGACATATCTCTGGATGCTGACACACCTTGGACCTGACATGAGATTGGGGATGACAAAAGCAGAAGCCAAGAGTCACTATAAGAGTCTATCTCCGATCTGTCAGCTCCTCAGCGTCTTTTGTGCCAAAGGAGGACATCCAACACCGTACTACACGATTGAGCGGGTAGACAGGACTAGAGAGGAATTGAGCGAGAGCGACCTATTGTATCTCCCTACCGAGGAGGTGTACAACCTCTACCAGCTATATGTGGAGAAATACAAGGGTCCTCAAGGCTTCATCAAAAAAAAGGACTCGAGGGACTCTACCGGTACATGATGCGCCAAGTCAAGTTCTTCGCAGCGCACGACCTTCAGATGGCTCTGGAGAGCAACATGAAGAAGGTCAACATGACCGCACCGCTCAACAAGGGACCTGAGATCGAAGCACTTCCCAACAATCACGTGCATATCAGCTCAGTCCTAGGCATCACCTACCACAATTCAATTGCCAAGAAGACAAGGCTGATGCTGAAGACTGAAGTACAAAAGTTTTGTGATCGGACGCTCAAGGTCATCAGGCAAAATATAGAGAAACGGTTGGAAGAAATCAATAGAGAGACAATGCTTAGGATCCATAGGTACGTGAGAAAACAGCCGCTCGTAATGGAACTACTGGATGATATCGAGCAGCGACTGGAGCTGAGGAACACGCTCAGGAATTTCGAGTATGCGCTGGGCTTGTGCAGATCTTACTATGCCCGACGAGGACATACAGCGCGGAAGTGAAATCAAGCACAAAGGGGGAGAATGTAGGATATCGGTTTAATTGTGCGTTGATTTAATTTGTTGTATTCGTAATTTGGGGCGCTTATTGTAATAGTCCTTAGTTTAGGATTTAGTTTGTTATTTATACCAACTATGTTTGGTATAAACAGATGTACTAACATTGTGATAATAGAAGGATTTAGAAAATTGATCCGAAGGGCTGCCAATCCAATCTCTAGAGAGAGAAAGTCAGAAATCTTCATCTCACTAAGCGAATTCTCTCTCAAGGTTTGAAATGAGTTTCTCGATCGACTTTGAATTCTAAACAATTCTAATCAATTAACTAAGGATTGAAGTCCATAATCTTAGACTTGATAATTTATGACCTAACAGGTGGGTGTTTCGGTGACGGTTGCCTGCTTCTACTGAGGCTGAGGTACCTCTCCTTGCGTTCTTCTCCCCCTCGGGATGGGCATCATCTTCTGGGTCATCATGTGATTGATTGGACGCCTCGGCTTCGCCTCAGTAGGTGAACCGAACCTCAAGCCACCTAAGAACCTCCTCTTCCCGTGCGCTGAGACTTGGTGCAGTGCGAAGTCGGGCCAGTAGATGCCAATTAGTCCTTCAATTGGTACACCCCACAGGACGCGGCGTCTGTGTCAGCGGAGAGATCAGGTGCATCTATTTCCTATTCAATGACAGGGGCTTTGCCTTTGTCGCGAGTCGAAGTAGCAAGTGCATAGTACACTTGGGTCATCATGGAGTCTTGGAAACGTTTTGCGAACTCGTCGAGTCGAGCAGTTAGCTTGGCCTCCATCGTGAATGGGGAAAATAGCTGGTCGATGTCACGAAGACGTTCCGTCGTCACAACATCAGAGGAAGAAGGTGCTGATGTGACGCCTGTTTGCACATGGCTTGAGAAACCGGGGCCACTCAGGCGCACCATTGACATCAATGTTGAGACTTGCTCAGATCGATGGCCCAATGCAGCAGCTGTAATTGTGTTGACCGTCGTGGGGCTTCAGCTCAGCCCCTAACTAGCATCTTGTATGGAGACATGGAAGAGCGTTCGGCACAGGTCACCAAGACCTGTCGGTGCAAACGAAAGTGTATGTGTCATAGAAAATGGAAAATATATTGGTGGTGAGGAGACTACACTCGTCGTGATCAAGAAAAGTGCAGTCTGAGGCTGAGGACTGCTTGATTCAACATTAATCGGCTCCGAGTGAGGCAGTGATGGCTGACGTGGCTCCTCGTGTGTATGTGAAACAGTCACCTGTTGGGAAAAGATTGAGTGGCTAGGTGGGGTACTTTGCGCGATTGTACCCGATGTTGCGACTTCTACTCGGGGGAAGACAAAGTCGTCCCCCTGTACCTATGGGCTGGGCCCGACTTATTTGTGGACTTGAGGACTAAGGATGACGGTCGTGTTTGCGTTTGGTACGCCGTTTCTGTTTGCTGCTTCTGTCATCCCCTTTCGATTTTCTCTTTTGTTTTCGATTTGGAGATGCGGTTTGGATCAAAGAGTTGAAGCAGGTAGTCTAGTAAGATCATGGCCTTCTGATGAAGCTTGCTCTTTGTTGATTGTATAGCTTGATATGATAGCCCACAGCCTGGGGACGTCGCTCGAATTCTGATGGAGGTCCACGAAATGTTGGACGATGACAGGATGGTTTGTGTCCCATGAAGAAAAGTCAGGGAGGTGAATAGAGTTGGGGCGTTTGTTTGTGTCCCATGAAGAGAAAAACTCTTATTAGGTCATCATTAGAAGGTGTGTGTCATAGAGAAGTGAATGTGGAAGGTTTAGTAATGACCGAAGGATGGTTGGGGTCAAAACGACAATGGTATTGTCAATTTTGGCGGAGAGACGGGTTGCCTTAGAGAAATAATTGTATTTAGTATATGATTTAAATTAGATTTAAATCTTTATTATTATCTTAGAGAAATAATTATTTAATTTGGAAATAATATATATCATATATATATATAAGTTTTGAATTTTATTAGATAAAATTTCAAAATTTATTAAATATATTTATACTGGATATTATTTATTTAAATATAATAAATATGGTATTTTAATTAATTAAGATATTGGATATTGAATTAATTAAATTTAAAGTTTTCATTTTGAAATCGTTACTTGGTAAAACGAAGACTTGGTAAAGGGGAGGTGTGAGGAATTTTCTCCTACCACCTCAACCTATTTTTGGCCAATCCTAAGTGGTACAAAAGGGATTTTCGAGATCCTAGAAGAATCCAATTTTCGAAATTTGAGTTCAAGAGAGGAAAAATAAGAGTTTTCTCATCTCATCATTTTCTCTCTCGCACTCTCTCTCTCGGGGGCAGAAGCACCTCGTTCTTAGCCTAGCCACACTTGAAAGAACAACTTTGATGTTCGTGAGATGCCGGCTTGGCGATCTTGTGTAAAGAAGGCGTCTCGTTTGTGTGCTTCTGGCGTAGGAGAGGGGCGCTACGCCTCGGGGATTCGAAGGGTTCGAAGCTAGCCATCGTCAAAAGGTTTCGACGAGGTATCATGGCTGATCCCTTATTTTTTTACTTCATTACTTTCTTGTGTTTGTAACAGAGCGATCTTCGATAGGCGAGGAACCCCGTAAAATTGTAAAATTCCGCCATTCTAGAAACGTGGGTCTGGGGACCCTCGAGGATTCCTAATAGTGGTAACAGAGCCATAGGCTCGGTTAAAGACATGGGACTATGACAAAAGACCACGAAAACCCCGAAAGCCTTAGTCGTGTTGCATGGCGCACACGGCGCTCGGGCTGCCCGCAAGCACGCCGCGCGGGGCTGTGTCTAATCGCATGCGGTGCGCGACTCCGAGCGGGACAGCATGTGGCCTTTTCCTAGCCATGCGCATGGTGCGCACGACGCACGGGCAGTCGGCGCGCAAGGCGCGTGCAGTGCGCGACTCAAGACGGGCTGGCCGTGCACGGTGCATAGTGGATACGGCTGACCGGATGCTGGGAATGCGGCACGAGAAGCACGGGTCGCGCGCGTGAGTGCATATGGCGCTCGGGAAAGCCACGCATTTATGCACGGAAAGTAGGTATGACCGCGCGCACGGATCGGGGCTGGCCGCATGGTCCGCGCGGCACGGGGCTAGTAGCGCAAGCGTCCCCAACACAGGCCCGGAAGGCCTGGTCCAGTCCATCCTACGGACGGCCAGGCCCGACCCATTTGAAAGCCAAAATTCGATTTCGGCTCGAAAATGTATTAGATTTGTCATGATGCATGTTAATTGAATATTGTGTTGATTGATTGGTGATTAGGTTCTATTTTTTTGTCGAGTGATATGTTAAGGCTGACAAGGTCCCCCGAGTAGTATTTTGCAGTTTTTATTAGATAAGACGGGCAGTTTTATTCGGGATAGATTCCCCGTCATAGGCTATTCTAGTTTTGTTGTGACGGCCGTACCAGTGTCGACCGAGAGGAACCCGAATTAACGAGCTGGTAGCCGAGGCGTCCGTTCGAGCAAAGCCCGACGGCGTAGAGTCTTATTGTTTTGTACAATTACGATAGAACTATAAATATCCCTGATCTTTCACATTTACTTTAATAGGTTGAAACTAGGTTTACTATTAAAGTCCATTATGTGTGCGTCGGTTTCGAACGTGATAATGTACATAATGTGCTCTTGTTAAAGCTGTGAGGATTCTCCCGAGGTTAGACCTTTAATATCAAGTGAGTAAAGGGGCTAGGCTCCTGCCTTCTATCAAATCCAAAAATGTTACGACTTCGAGGTACAGTTGCGGTTGACTGATACGGTGCCAAAACCCTCGCCTTTGTGTGAACAGGATTGGATGCAATTATGAATTGCCGCTGACCGACCACTCTTCACCCTCTAACAAAGAGTTACTGGGGGATGAAGTTCACAAAAACGTGGAATTTGAGCAGGACGTTGATAGGTTGCACTTGGACAGTTATTCCCAACATGTTCCGGGTTACGGCTGAGGGACCCTGGCTGAGACGAAGACATTGAATCTTCTATGTGACGGAAACGTATGGGACACGACCTCGGCTAACCAAACGAGCCAATATGCTGTTAAGTTGAGGCTAGTTTAATGTAGCGCGGGTAACTCAACACCCTATGAAACCACTCAACAAGGTTTCCGAAATACCTAACGGGACAAGGGGTTTCAAGAAAAATAGTGGGAGCCAGACGAAAATTTAATGCCCTAATTTAGGCTGATTAAACACTGCAAACCCCAACAATCTGTTTAGTTTCTTCTTTATTAGTTACAATGACAAACCCATTAATTGCACTCTTGGAGGAACATTGTTCGGTGGGACCGAACTAAGTAGACTGGCTGAAAAATTTGAGGATCGTCCTCAAATTAGAGAAATTGGATTATGTCTTGGACATTTAGGAGCCAGAGTGGTCCACAGCTGAATCCACTGATGAGAAGATAGTACTCCAGGATAAGTAGATTAGGGATTCAGCGAGGTGCACGCTACATGCTTGTTGCGACTTCTAGGCCCAAGGGATCGAAGAAGTCGAACAAGACAGGCGTGGCTAAGGGTAGAGTCGCCAACAAGGCGAAGACCAAGAAGGTCGAGAGGTCGGGCACAAAGCCCACGAATAAGTGCCTCCATTGCCAGCTGCTGGGCCATTGGAAGCGTGACTGTTCGAAGCTGGAGGCGCTTGACGCCTCAGGAAAGCAATTAATTTTTGAAGCTAATTGTTCTATGTATCTACTTCGTAGATACTTGACTAAGGGGCTAGTTCCCACATTTGTGTTTTGAACCAAGGTTTAGAACTAAGTAGGAAGCTTCGAGTTGGCGAGGTCTCGATCAACGTAGGTAGTGGGCATAGTGTACCAGCTACACACGTGGGATTGAAGACCTTAGACTTATGTCATTACATTGTTTAGAACATTCTGACATTTTGGTTTTGCCCAAGGGGCTTAAAAACATTATTTTAATTCCTGCTTTGAGCAGACTGCTTATGAGTTTCGACAATGTTTGCCATAGTTATTTTAGAAAAAAAATGTTTAAAGTGCGACGCTAATAAATGGTTTTTATTATGTCAACTTAAAAGACAATGTAAAAACTGTAAATACAATCACCAAGTCATCGACTGGGTCGAACGATTGATACATCTGACACCTACGACTAGGTCACGCAGCAGAAGCGAAGATTGAACAGATGGAAAAGGACGGCCTAATTAGCACAGTGCGACATACCTGATTCCTACGTGTCAGTCTTGTATCTTAGGGAAAATGACCAAATCTCCCTTCATAGGGACTTTCACTAGGGCCACAGAAGTGTTGGATTTGATCCACACTGACGTATGCGAACCCATTAAAGTAATGGCACGAGGTAATTGCCGCTACTTCATAACATTCACGGACGATTTCTTCCGCTACGGGAATGTCGATGTGATGAGACAGAAGGCCGAAGCTCTTGAAATGTTCAAAGAGTATAAAGCGTTATTGGAGAAGCAAACTGGCAAGGTCATTAGAGCCGTTCGATCAGATCGACACGGCGAGTACATGAGCCTTGACTTGAATGAATTTCTTAGAGAAAATGACATTCCTCGCCAGGCACGTTGCAATTGAATGGCGTGGCCGAACGGAGAAACCGAACGCTTTTAGATGAAGTTCGCTCGATGATGAGTTACACAGATCTCCCCATTTTGATGTGGGGATATGCCTTAGAGACAGCGGCCTGTATCCTTAACAGGACACCTACCCACTCTACCGATAGGATTTCTTACGAGGCTTGGCATAATCGTAAGTTGAGTTTGAATCACATAAGGGTATGGGGTTGGCCCGCCTTTGTGAAATGTTAATGGCAGATAAGATTGATTGAGACCATTAATGGGAAGATTCATCGGACATCCCGAGGACCCAATGGGCTACGTCCCAAACGAGCACAAGGTGTTTGTCGCTTTGCGCGCTACTTTCTTGGAGGAAGAATTCGTAGGCGAAGGTGGTAAAGGACGAGAAATAACTCTAATAGAGTTAGAGGACGAATCGACTCCTATTCCAAAGTTGTTAGACGACATTCCAAAAAACTCGGCTCGGCTGCAATTGCACAGGTCTAGTAGGATAGCTCATATGCCTGAGAGATATGGTATGGTACACATCGAGCATGGGATCCTGTCGACTGAGGGATGCGTCGGGGACTATCCCGTCACCTACGACCAGGCAATTGTTGGTACAGACTCCCTCAAGTGGCTTGAGGCTATGCAGGACGAAATGGACTCGATACACAAAAACCTAGTTTGGACTCTTGTAGACCTGCCTAATGGTTTTAGACCAATTGGCAATAAATGGATCTAGAAGAAAAGGATTGGATCTGATGGACAGGTGGAGACATACAAAGCTAGGCTTGTAAGGAAATGGTATAGTCAGAGGGAATTGACTGTGAGGAAATTGCTCACTTGTCGCGATGATAAAGTCCATTAGAATCATGCTTGCCATAGCAGCACACTATGACTGAGATTTGGCAAATGGACGTAAAGACCGCTTTCGTGAATGGATTCCTGCAGGAGAAGATCTATATGGAGCAGCCCAAAGGTGTAATGTCAGAAGCAGATGCTCGAATAGTGTGCAAGCTGAATTGGTCCATTTATCAACTGAAACAGGTTTCAAGGAGTCGGAATGTTTGGTTCGATGAAGTAGTTAAGAACTACGGATTCATAGAAAATGAAGATGAGCCCTGTGTTACAGAAAGGTTAGTGCGAGTAAGGTGTCGTTTCTAGTATTGTACGTAGATGATATCCTTTTGATAGGAAATGACATTGGGATGCTCTCAGAGGTCAAAGCGTGGCTTTCGACTGAATTCTCCATGAAAGACCTGGGAGAAGCAACATATATTCTAGAAATACGCCTATTTAGAGATAGGTCGAAAAGGTCAATATGATTGTCCCAAACCTTTTACTTAGACAAAGTCCTTAAAAGGTTTGAGATGGACGGCTCTAAGAAATGGTTCCTACCTATGAGGCATGGGATTCATCTCTTAGAGGCTTGTCTCGTCAGAAAAAAGGTACAAAGACAAGAGATGAGTGGAGTCCCCTATGCTTCAGCTTTGGCTAGCCTGAGCGATGGTTGCACGCTACCGAACATAGCGTACGCTGTGAGCATATTGAGTAGCCCTGATAAGGAATATTGGGTGGCAGTAAAGATAGTTTTGAAGTACCTTAGATGGACTAAGGACTTGACACTGATTTATGGCACATGAGAATTAGAAGTAGATGGATATACATATTCGGACTTCCAACCAGATGTGGATGACCTAAAGTCTACTTCGGGTTTTGTATTTACGCTCAACGGTGGCGCAGTGTCTTGGAAAAGTTCCAAACAAAGCACCACTGCTGATTCCACCATTGAGGCGGAGTACATCGCAGCTTCAGAAGCTGCCAAGGACGGTGTTTGGATATGCAAGTTCTTGGAGGAACTACAAGTGGTACCTAGCATAGTGGATCGCCCGCCGCCATTGTGGTGCGACAACAGCGGGGCAATCGCACAACCTAAGGAACCACGTGCTCACTGTAAGTCCAAACATTTACAGTGAAAATACCACGTATGACGTGGGTTTGTTGAAAATGGCTCGATAGCCATGCAGAAAGTTGCCTCTGCAAAGAATGCAACAGAACCGTTCACGAAGCCACTACCACATGCAGTGCTTGATCGACGCCTCGATAGAATGGGGTTGAAAGATCATAGCACGTGACATTGGTGCAAGTGGGAGATTGTTGCTGTATATGCCCTATATGTCGTATGAGGACAGGGAGTACGAGGGCAATTTGGTAATTGTGTAGTGTTTAGTGATTTAATTCGATTACTTATATTAAATGAATGATTTATTCATCATTAATTAATCATTGGATAAATAAACTAAAAGGCAGATTATTAATTAGTCTAAAAATTTTACCTTGCAGTCTGGGTGAATACGACAAATTAATAAATCCAAATATTGGCAGTTCAATTACTGATTCTGTGGGGACAGAGAGGGGCCCCAGTAAGCCGAGATACTACAATAGCCCACAAGTCTAAGTCTCAAGTAGGGTGACTGGATCGACAAGTATGACTTGTTTGTCGATGAGTCCAATAGGTTGTGCCAACCCTTCACTTGGGAAGTGGGAGCCTGTGACAATGATACAAGATGAATCAGGGGATTATCTGTATTTGGACACTGACTCGTAGTCGAATGATCACATGCTTGGGTTGACCTTGACCGATCGATTGAGTGTAGTAGTATGCGTGAACCTTGACCGAAAGGGTTAACGTGGGGTTGGTCTTCAGGTCTTGACTTGTCACTAGCTTGCTAGGCCCGTCTTTCCGGTGGCATGGGTCGGCGGTGAAATGCGGTCTTGACTTTTCGATGTGATTTCTGGTTGAACCGTGCAGCGGGATTTACGGTCTTGATTAAATTCGAGGTTAATGTTCTATGGAAAGTTTAAATGTGCGGGAGTTAATCCAAGTCTCTGGCCAGAGCATATAGCTGACTCGTGATGGTCGTGGAGGGCAGTTTAGGTATTTTCACCGACATAAGCGAATAGAATCGAGTTATGTAAGTTTGACTATGGGTGACTTTCACTCGACTGGGACAAATACGTATGATGAAAATTTACAGTCGGTTCGTCGACTATGATTAGATGCAATTCGTACTCAACTTGGGATCTGTTCCATACCACGAGGTTGTATAGGTGAACACCGAACTCCAAGATACCTCCTAGGTCGGTTGAGACGAACCAAGAGAGTCGGGCTTAAAAAGGGCAACCGACACAACGTCATCATCACAAACACACACACAGAGAGAGAGAGAGAGAGAGAGAGAGAGAGAGAGAGAAGACTAGGTCCTAGATTGAGACATTAGGGTTTGGGCCTTGGCCAAAATCCTGATCGGCCAAAAATACTAAGTTTGACCAGTGAGGGGTAAAATGGTCTTTTCACCTCACAAGTGTAATACACGTAAAATCAAATTACGAGATTTACGATATAATTAGAAACGGAAGATACTTAATTAGAGATGTATGATTTGAATGATGATTATTAAGACTTAGAAAATTTTGGCGAACACGTATACGCAGCATGGACTAGTGTTCGCCAATAAATATGTGTACATATTATATGACTTACGTGACTGCGTGAGACATGTTTTGTGACTTCTATGTGCTTAAATGATTTTATGTTATATGCCAACATGACATGTATAAATTGGGAAGTAGACTTTGAATTTAGGTTAGTCATTTATTTTAGGGTTTCTAATACATGGTATGCTAACTTAGAAGATTTGATTTTGTATATTAAGTATTGATACCACGTTTTGGGGAGCACAAATTGGTAGGAGTAATTTCAAAACACATCTCAAGATCTCTAAATTTGCAAGAGAAGAATTGTGAGATAAGAGAATTTCGAACAATTAGCGCTTCGAAACCTTTGGAGCTCGAGATTGATAAAGCTCGAAATCCTTGAGCTCGATATCTTTAAAACCTTAGAACGAAAAGAATAATGGAAGATGTCAATAGATGAGATTAGTCTCTATTATTCTTAGCTACAAAGAAAGATGTATATAGTATTAATATAATACAAAAACGAGATAAGGACTAATTACTTAACCATAAGGGAAGTTACATTGCTAACATGTCCCATCAATTCCACTTTTAATAATTTAAGGTTATCCAAAGCTTACGATAGTACCAGACCATTTAGCAAAAACCATAAGCAAAAGAAAAACAAATCAAACGAGAGCTAAGCTAAGAGGAAAGGAAGAGAACTCACATAAAATCAATCAAATTTCAACACCAGGAAGAGGTATATCTTTTTACCTTATTATATATGATAGATGCATGTATAAGTCCATTTCAAAGCCTAAGAATTAAAGAACATGAAGGGAGAACTGGGATGTATCCTTTTTCTAAGACATGATAGTTTTTAAGGAAGACTTCGATTTTAGATTATTTTACGGATTTTAGGGTTTTGAACCTTAAGTATACTAACATGATTGATGTAGAGTGAAGTATGTTATGGTTAGAAAGATTCATATGATAGGAATCGTAGTTAAGGAGAAGTAGGTAGTTTGATAAGATTTCGAAACCCTGGTAATTCTGTAGGGATGATTTCGAAATGTTCATGAAGGTTTAAAATTATTGAGGTCAAACTCGAGATGGAACTTCGAAGTGAAGTTCGAAATCCATTAAAAGATCGAATTCGGAATGTTGTGTGAAATCTCGAGATCAAAGCTCGACATTCATCTCAAAATCTATGTCGAGACTTAATTTAAAAGTGACTTCGAAATTCTGTATAAAATCTCGAGGTAAAACTCGAAATGCATGTCGAAATCAATTCTTAATAGTGACTTTGTATAACATGTCGAGATCTTTGTTAATAAATTTCAACATACATCTCTCGAAACATGTCGAAATATTCAAGACCCATGTCGAGATCTATTCTTGAGAATGATCTCGAAATCCCACCATAAAGCTTAAAATATATGTCGAGATCCACTTTGGAAATTTACTTCGAAATCATGTATGGTGTAACATCTCGAAATTTTGTTAAAGTATCGAAACATACATCTCGAGATTACATATTGAAATTTCCTATAAAGCCCAAAATCCATTCTTGATAGTAACTTCGAAATTAGGTCAAACTCCATCTCGAGATCCATATTGAAATTCACTTCGAGATTTTAGGTATCAATTAACAAACTTCGAAACACTTTACAAAACATCTCGAGACCCATATCGAGATCTATTTCAGGAACATGTCCGAGATCCTTATGAATCTCGAAATGATATTCTTCAAGTTCAGGACAAAGTTCGAAACAGTAGGGTTTCGAAGCCTAACGCGGATCAATATCTTCGTTTTGAATCCAGTTTTGCTCGATTTCGACGTGATGAAGAAGTTGCTTGAAAACTCATTTTCAGTTTTTTTCATTGTTTTTAGGTGTTTTCAAGTCGTTTTTTGTGATTTCTTTCCCTTAGACGCTAGAAACTGATAATGAGTACATTTATGGACTTTCACGTCGACTTCAGTCAAGTTTGAGTAGGATTGAGCAAAAACGAGTCTGAAAATCTTGTTTTTACTTAACTGTTCATAACTTTCGGGTACGGATAGAACGGTACCATCGAATTTGAGGTTTCGACGAAACCCCACTGTGAGGAGTTCCGATCGATTTGAGTTTCGGCGAATCTTCGCTAATTTCACAGTTTCGACCGACACTTGAATCGCCCGAGAGCTATAGTACAAAATCACCATTTCGCCCGATACATTTCTCGGCGAAAGTCCAATTCATATTAACTGTATCGCCCGATAAGCCAAATCCATTTTAGTCAATCAAAACGAAACCTATTTTGGACCAAATTTGCCCGAAACTTCCTTCTCTATCGATCGAATGAAATATTCATCGAAATCGCTCTTTCGACCGAAACAACCGTTTTCAAACTCTTTCGCTCGATTCTCATACAGTCGTCCGATTTAAAATTCTGAATTGAGTTTCAATCGCCCGATTCTCAGCACTTAGGACCAATCGCCGAGCTTGCTCTCTAGAAAAATTAGAATCGATCAAGCATTTAAATTTTGGTAGACCGAAATTTAATTTCGCATTACTCCTACCGTTCGATCCTCAAGCATTACACAAAAATCATCAAATCTTTAAATTGCGACAGAATTCATTAAGTGAATTTTCACACTTTGACTCAACACTCGAAATTATTCGAACTTGACTATTCTCATTCAAAACTAAAGCATTTCATTTCGAAGATCTGTTACGCGTAACGATCATTACCAAACAAAACATGGACGGTCTTGCAATTGGATCTGACAACAGTGCACCACTACTAAGATGGAAGAGTACGGTATATGAAAGCAACGATTCATCAACTTCATAGAAATAAGGATGGGTACCACGCAAACGACAGGCTTTCCTCCATTTTGAGGGACCTGCTCAATTTTGGACCATCATCCCTGCTCAACCCGATGCGGTTCCTGCAATTCCAGAGAGGAGAACTCCTAAGGACCTAGTCGATGCATTGATGCTGAGAGAGCACAAGCCTGAGTGGACAAGCTTGCCCGACACTACGTACTTCAGGCTCTACCAAATGATGTCTACAAGCAAGTCGACGCAGTGGTCACTGCAAAGGAAATTTGGGATGGAGTATGCAAAATGATGGTTGGGACAGAAGTTAGCAATCTGTCTAAGAAGTCCAGCATCCTCACTTCCTATGACTCCTTCAAAGCTAAGGAAAGGAAGAACTTCGAGATGTTTACCTTTGCTTCCTGACCATCATCAACGAGATGAGAAGGATCAACATCCAACGCTCCAATCTCGAACACAACATCAAGTTCCTTTCCACACTTCAACCTGAGTGGGGACAAATTGCTGTTCTGGTCAAGCAACAGAAGAAATATCTGGATGCTATGGATATTCACACCCTACACGATAACCTCTCACAATACTCCCAGTATGCCAAAGAAATCAAGAACGAAGGAAAAACAAATGTCGACATGGAACCAATTGCACTCGTGACCTCTAAATCAAGCAACAGGAACTCTAGAACTTCTAAGGGAAAGCAGGCCGTACAATCTAACACCTCAGACAACGCAGAATCTGACCAAGAATCTGAGGACGAACTTGAATCAGTCAGAAAGAATCAGAGACGGTCAATAATATGAGCACCAAGAAATCATCCTCCTCCTCCAACAAGCAACGAACCTCGAGCGGATCAACTAATAAGTAAAACGAATACTGACAACTATCCTACGCTCAAAAGGCAATTGTACCTACCGAAATAGTATAGACTTAGCAAATATTCGAGTATTAATCGCAAGAGAACTATGTACCTTAGAAAAAATTTGCTTAAGTGTCCTAGTAGATATTTTTTTATGGTTGAAATGGTAAATAAAAATTCTTAGAAAATGCGACTTAATAAAATGGTTCGGAGAGGAAACCCTTATGGAAACAAACGTATTTGGGACATCGAATCTCCTAGCTCGATCAAAACAATATCAAATTTACGTAAATCGTGTAGATTCCTACTACATGCATACGAGTTATATAGCTGACGAAACTGCGCCTTAAAATGCAATGATGGTAAACAACTAATCAACGATTAAGCGCTGGGCAAACTTCCCTAACGACTTAAACGAAGATTGCATTAAGGATCGATGAATCCCGCTATTAGATTGACTCTAATCCGATGGGTAGTTCAACCTATCTCTAGTGATGAGTTTATTCCGCTCGTTTATGAGTGGTCTAATCGTTCGCCCCTCTCTCGAGCGTAGCGTACGATTCCCCGGACTACGTTAACTTAAACACATAGACGTGACCAAGCTAACTAGATGATTTGAATCACATAGATATAATCAAAATCATATGCTTCATAAACGAGTCATGACAACAACAAAACATCAAATACACTTAAACATACGATCGATCGCGCTAGGGTTCATCTCGTCTGTTAGGTCCTATGATTAACAACTCTAGGATCCTAGGCATTTATTCAAAGCAATTCGATGATTATGATGATCAATGAAATTCGATCGAAAAACTCAAATGTAGAACGTGAGAGAGACTTCGAGTAGAGTGAGGAAGTTACTGCTGTTTCTCTCTCTAGAAATTTAATTGCAAGCCTTTCGGATCAATTTTCAAACTTTCTCTATTCAGCTCAAATTCTTTACATGTATTTAACAAGCTTGGTATAAATATCAAACTAGTCCTATTCTAAGAACTACTATACAAAACGCCCCAAGTTACAAGAACGACTAATAAATCAATCACAATTAGAAATAGTATTCTACATTCTCCCCCCTTCGTGCTTGATTGCGTCTCCGCGCTGTTCGTCCTTCTCGGGCGTAGTATGATCTGCGCAAGCCCAGCGCATGCTCATAGTCTCTAACCTTTTCCCTGAGCTTCAGGCGCTCCTCGATGTCATCCAGCAATTCCAACTGGAGCGGCTGTTCTCTCACGAACCGGTGGACCCTCAGCATCGTGTCTCGGTTGATCTCTTCCAAATCTGCTCGATGTTTCTCCTGACGACCTTGAGCATTCCGTCACAAAGCTTATGAATCTCTGTCTTCAGCATCAACCTAGTCTTCTTGGCAATTGGATTGTTGTAGGTGATGCCTAGGACCGAGGTGATGTGAATATGATTGCTTGGAAGCCCTTCGATCTCAGGTCCTTTGTTGAGTGGTTCGGCCATGTTGACCTTCTTCATATAGCTCCCCAGAGCCATCTGAAGGTCGTGCGCGGCGAAGTACTTGACTTGTCGCATCATGAATCGGTAGAGCCCTTCGAGGCCTTCTTTCTTGATGAAGCCCTGAGGACCTTTGTACTTCTCCACGTACAGCTGATAAAGGTGATATACTTCATCGGTGGGGAGGTACGGCAGGTCTCTCTCACTCAGTTCCTCTCGGGTTCTATCCACTCGCTCTATAATATAGTGAGGTGTTGGAAGTCCTCCTTTGCACAATAGACACTGAGGAGTTGGCAAATTCGGGAGAGTTCCTTGAAATGACTCTTCAATCATTTCTTTGGGATCCCCAGCCTTACGTCCGGTCCTAGTTGGGTCAGCATCCATAGATATGTAATTCTCTTCTGCTGATCTCAGTGAGAGATCCCTCTCAGCTCGAACTCATCCGACTTCTTGACTCTATCCGGTGACCTCCAAATATTTTCCCTGACTTCTTCTAGGAAGGGTATCTCTATTCTGATGTTTTCCTACGACGTGTCGATTCGAACGGTCCCTGGCATCTCTCTGTTGGGGGACACTGCTCGTTTTGCGATCAACTTAGGTAGCCTTTTGATAATCTTCACCTTCCAGAAGTTCATCGTCTTGTCTCTGATGCTCCTCGGGCATGGAATGGGTCATCCACTGTCCTTCGAAGATATATTTATCTAGGACCTCGTGTGGATTGACGCCATGTCCTGAGGGACCCGGTTGGTCTGGAGCGACTGAGGGAGTTGCTTGGGTAGCAGCTACTGCCACGAGCATTGCTGCACTTACTTCTTCTTCCGGAAGCAAGGGGCTTGAGTAGATCAGCGGTGTGGGTGGATGCATCCGAAGGGTAAAGGTAGGTGGGTCGTTATGTGGTAGAGTGGCTGTGCGGTGCGTGGTGTGGGTGGTTTGTGTTTGGGTTTGGGTTTCACCAGCTCCAGCACTTGTCTGCGTAGCGCCCGAGCCCTGTCCTTGGCCAGATGTAGATGTCCTCGGTCTCTTCTCCCCCTCATGATGGTCCTGATCGTCAGGATCGTCATGTCTGCGCCGTGAGTGGGAGCTTTGGCCTCGGCAAGTGTTCGTCGGTAGCTCAGGGTGATCCACCAATCGCCGATAGAGGGATTCTTCTTGAGGCGATCGGATGGAAAGGCCTATCAAACGGGCGAGGAGTATGTCGTGGAGCTCGGTGATGGGTATTGTGTATGGGTTGATGAGGATGGAGGACGTGGCTAAAGGGTCGGTGGGTGTGGGTTGTGGAGGTGTGGGGTTGGTTTGTGACTAAGGTCCTTCTGAGACAGGTGCTTTCCCGGTATCTCTTCGGGATGTCTCGATGGCTTGTGGTACTCTCTCTGTGCTCTTGTCTTCCATTGACTGTATGGGGGCAGAGAGAGCGGCCTGAAACTGCTCGTTCGTCACAAAGGGTGTGGACGCCTCCGTGGTTGGACCAGGACGACTGATGTCGCCTGTTATCAACCCTTGAGTAGACACCGACTCTGCGGGTTGGCTCACAGTCACTTGAGGTTGTGACTGTATGAGACTTCCACCCACGAGTCGAATCTTGAAGATTCGCCTCTATGGGTGTTATGGCAGGCTCAGGTTGCGCCTGTGAACCAGACACCATGAGAGTTGGTTGTGGCTCAAGATTGAGCGAAGAAGTGCCAGCAGCACTTGTAGATGCGATCAGCGTAGTATCTGGTGCGGTGGTGACGCCGGGAAGAGGGACTCCAGCTGAATGCTAAGTCTCCTGGGAGTCCTCCTTATCAGGCTAATTTCCTCGTCAGACTCTGTGTCAGACGGCGTGGTGGTGTGAGGAGTAAGGTCTCGATCGACATTCTCCAATGCCTGATCCATCACCAGTGGAAGAGAGGTTTGCCCCAATTCGACCTCGGGTTGTGCTACTGTTTGAAGAACCTCCTCAACGGTTTCTTCGAGCACGCCAACATGTATGGGTACTTCCACTTGGTATTCGTGTGCAGGAGCCTCGAGCGCCATCTCGGTAGCCACGACGTCTATCAGAGTATCTTCTATGTCGGGCATTGGTTCTTCGACCAAGGGAGACTCTTGTTGAAGCTCCTGAGCGACAACATCGATCATCGTGTCGTCAGGGCTTGGCTGGTGTTCCGGTTGGGGAGGGCTCACATGGTAATCTGCCGGTGGCCCTCTGATCATTTGCT
Organism: Craterostigma plantagineum; assembly: GCA_027422505.1. Classification (NCBI taxonomy): domain Eukaryota; kingdom Viridiplantae; phylum Streptophyta; class Magnoliopsida; order Lamiales; family Linderniaceae; genus Craterostigma; species Craterostigma plantagineum. The sequence continues at coordinate 188,371 of JAPQWV010000395.1, forward strand.
CCGTTAAGTTGTGTTCCCCGCAGAATCTCTGATACTCAGTTCCCTCGAGGTCGACGAGCCTGAGTAGGTTGAGCGGAATCGGCATCGACGGTTGGTCCAGGTCCGTGAGCCGTGGGTTGTGGAAGAACTTTAGCCTTGGCGGCTGATAGTTTCCACCGGGAGGCAGCTGGGGGATGTTCTCCGCATGTAACTCCATGAACTCCAACCATCGAGCATAGGGCACGTTCTTCGACCTTCGGTTCTCCTTCAGCCTGATCTGTTCAGCTAGATCATTCCAGATCAGCTGTGCGAAGTCGTAGTTTCTGGCGAACGCGAGACTTGAAAGATCCGCAGTATATTGCGGTTGCCCTTGTCGAATCCAGCGTGCTTGGGTGATAGACACTTGTTCACTATCCCGAACAATGTCATCCAGGGGTGAGGGATACCGCTGCTCTGGACCTGAGCTAATTTTGTGAGTTGCGGTTGATATCCCATTTGCATGAAGTCGTGGACCATCTCTGCGTCCGACGGGAGCGGGTCGTAGTTGTCGCTTTGGGGCAAGTCCAATATCATGCCGAACTGGCTCTTGCTCATATGAATATGCCGCGTCCCGATTCGCGTCATGAAGGAGAATGTCCCATTTGCTACAGCTCCTTGTATGCATCCCCAGAATTGCTGGAGATAGACCATCGGCACTAAGGCGGTGACCGTCAGCGCGTGCCAAATAGGGTGGCCTCTCAAGATAGATACGATGATCCCATACGGGCACCGAAATGTGTTCAGATCGAGCTGGAAGTTCGTATCCCGAACCTTGAAGTATAGATTGTAATCGTATATATGATTGTATCGTGGGTAGCGATCCATCTGAAGAGCAGTAAAGAGATATAAAAGTTCATTAGTTCATAATTTTTTATTATAGTCGAAAATGCATCAAATTTCATCAAACTATAATATTCTATCAATTTATGACATGTTTGATGAATTTTGAATTGAAATCATATGATATGCATATAGGATACTCGATTTTGAAAAAATGTAATGGCATGATTGTAATTTCATATTAAACACTTAACGCTTGAGAAAGGGTTCGAAAATTTTTTAAGTGTTAAGTCGCGGGTAAGGTCATTGTTCATGCCGAGAAATTTGATGAAGAGGGTTTTGTCTTCGTTCCTCGTATGAATCCAGACTTCACGAGGAATTCGCTCAGGACATCGTACCAAGCACGTGGGGCTTGTTTTAGTCCATAGAGAGCTTTGTCCAAGCGATAGACGTGATCGGGATTCTTGATCAACGAAACCTTCTGGCTGAGCGACGTAGACTTCTTCTTTTAACACGCCGTTGAGAAAGGCGTCTTAACATCCATCTGATAGACTTTGAAGTCTTTGTGAGCCACATAAGCCAGGGGAAGGTGGATAGCTTCGATTCGGGCAACAGGAGCATATGTCTCGTCGTAGTCGATGCCTTCCTGTTGATTGTATCCCTTCCCAACTAGCCTTGCTTTGTTCCGTATCACTTCACCATCTTCATTTTTCTTGTTTTTGAATATCCATTTAGTTCCGACAATTGTTTTCCCATGTGGACGGGGTACCAAGGTCCACACTTGAAGACGTTCGAATTGATTGATTTTCTCTTGCATCGCAATTGTCCAATCCGGGTCTCGAAGTGCGTCTGCTACCTTAGGCTCATTTTGGCTCAGGAAGCAACTGAAAAGACTGTGTTGACGACGTGTCCTCACACCATCCGAAGGATCGCCAATTATCTGATCAACCGGGTGACCTCTAGTCCACTTGCGCTCATAAGGCAAGGCTGAAGTCGATGCGTCAGCCATCTGTGGGCCTAGATTTCCTATAGTCTCTGATTGATCAATTGTCTGAGGAAGTACCAATTATGTACTTGGATCGATCGTCTCTGATGATACTTCCTCGAGGACCACTGTAGGTTCGACATTGTTCTGTGGCAATTCTGAATCGGGTGGGGTAGAGACGTGAGATGAACTTGGTACGTCGGTCTCGTTGGGTGGAGAATCCACAGTAGGTGTAGTAGTGCATGACCGATATACTGGTTCGAAGAGAGAATCCAAATCGTCTAATACAAGTCTCGTTGCTTCATCTGACATTGACTTCAAAGTTGTTTCCATCTTCTATTGGTTTTGTGCCAACACACCAATGATTACGGGTTCTGAGATGAAGTCTTCAGAAACCAACGGGTTGAGCACGGGTCCTGAACTGAGTTGAGCAGGAACCATCGGGTTAGGTACGGGTCCTGGACTGAGGTGACCATAAGCCATCTCTGCCACTCATGGAAAGTGACATTATGGCTTTCCTTAATTGTTCCATTGGACTTGATGTATACTCGGTACGCTTTTGATGTTGAAGAATACCCGACGAAAGTTGCTTCGAATGCTTTAGGGTCGAACATGGCACGATGCTCTCTGTCGTTCGCCACAAAGCACTTGCACCCGAAGACTTTAAGGAATGAGATGTTGGGCACTCTATTATTCACAATCTCATACGGAGTCTTGTTGAACCGTTTGTGAACCACCGTCCTGTTTTGGGTAAAACAAGCGGTATTGACTGCTTCAGCCCATAGAAAGTGTTGAAGTCCTGAATGGATCAGCATTGTACGAGCAGCTTCCACTAGTGTTCGGTTTTTCCTTTCAACGATCCCATTTTGTTGAGGTGTTTTGGCGGCTGAAAATTGTTGACTTATTCCAAGTTTCCGATAAAACTCACTGAGGTGCCTGTTTTTGAACTCAGTGTCGTTATCTGTTCGAATAACTTGAATGATCTGCTGCAGCAGATTTTGAGTTGTGTTCACAAAATTGATATTCAAGTCATCGGTCTCATTTTGGTTTGGAGGAACTTAGTCCACGTGTAGCGAGAGTAGTCATCAACGATAACTAGCACATACTTGCGTCCATTGATACTCTGTGTCTGCATTGGTCCACAAAGGTCCATGGGGATTAATTCCAATGGGTGAGAAGTAGAAGCAATTTGCTTGACATGATGGGACGCTCGCTTCATTTTTCCTAAGTGACATGCCGAACATTGATGCTCCCTTTGTAGTAGTATAGTTGGAAGACCGTGAACCAACTTTTTCGTGGAAAGACGTAGGAGAGCTTTCATATTCAGATGAGACAGTCCTTAATACAATAGGCTGTTCCTCTGTAAATCAATCTGAGAGATGAGGCATACAGCTGTCGAGGGCCGCACGGACGTCAGGTTAATCGTGTAAATGTTGGATTTCAAAAATCCTTGAAGGAGTTCTATGTCCTGACTATCCAAAATTCTGCACCGGTCAGCATGAAAGACCACCTGGAATCCTTTGTCACAGAACTGGCCTTTGCTGAACAAGTTATGGCGGAGGCCTCGACGTACGAGACATATTTTATTGTCAGATTCTCCATAATGATATCTCCAAATCCAAGAATTGGAGCTGAGTCATTGTTTCCGAATCTGACTTTGCCGTTCGGTCGGTCTTTGTAGTTGCTTAGCAGCTCTTGTTTACCAGTCATGTGTGTGCAGCAACCAGAGTCGAGGTACCACACATGATGGATCTGCAAAAACAAATTAGAGAGCTGTAGGTACCCACTTAAGCATGGGTCCTCTCAGATTAGCATATTTAATTTTGGTTCCGATATGATTCCTAAATTCTTATTCGGAGGAGTTTTAATAACCCATTCCACTTTTGGAGAAGCGGGTTTGGGTTTTGCCTCTATAGTAGACTTGGCCTTTTTGGCTTTTGTCGTCCTAGGCGGAGATTTAGGAACCCATTTTGGTTGAACCTTGCAGGGAAGGTTAATTTCAGCACGTACAAATGTTTTGGAAGTTTTGACCGAGGAAAAGATCTTTTCTTTTGATAATCTCCTAAGGTGCTTGGGGGACACAATCTTTACGGGATACCTTAGGTGAGTACAGGCGTGTACAGCGCCATAAGCTTTCTTTATGGCTGGATCTTGTTTCCTACGCGTCTTCCTTGGGGCATTTGTTTCAGAATGATTAATAGTAATTTTCGAGGTAGAGCCTATTTTGAATTTTTCGCTTCTAAACGTGATCGGCTGAAGTGAACAAGTATGAAGCAATTATTTTGAACGTAGAAATGACTCTTTTATTACTACGAGTGTCTTTTATTTTAACAGAAGGAGTAACAGTTTTAGAAACATGCAAATCCACTGGCTCCTTCTTTATTTTAGAACTAGACACTCTCGCCTTCATTTTCAGTGCTGGCCCTACGCTCCCTCTGGGCGTAGGTGAAATAGAATTAGTCTTAGCACTTTTAATAGAATTATTAATGCTTTTGATCTTTCGAAGGCGATTTTTCAATTTTCACGCTTTTTAAAATAGCGTGAGAGGTAGTTTGGGAGGATGAGGAAGCCTTGAGATTTTCCATCCCCTTATAGAATTTTTTCTTTTCAGCTTCGAAATTCTCTCTTTCTTTATCTAGTTTTGCCCGTGACTCCTCTATCTGTTTTATGATAAGGGGTTTGTAGAGAGAATTTTGATAATTAACCTTTTTGACTTCCTCGTGGTGTTCTTCAGAGTCAGGAGGTAAAACTTGAACTACATCACTGACGGGTGTTAAGGATGGTTTCCTATTTTTGTCCTTTTCATTTAGTTCATTATAGTCAAAGGGGATGTCAGGCCCATGAGAGGCTTGTTTAATGGATGAATCGAACGCATTTTCATACGTTGATTCCGTAATGTTTCTAAGAGAGGTTGCAGCTAAACCCATGTTCTTAATATCATACATTTCCTTTTTCTGTAAAATGTGTGGGTTAGTGTAACCTATGCCTTCTATTGGATTATAGAACTCTATATCCTTGTGCTTGTTCAAGAATATCGTCTGTTCGGAATATCCTCTACGTGTAAGAAGATCATCTAATTTTTTTAATTTTAGCATATAACTTCCTGCGTTCCTCGGTTAGTAGAGCATAATTATTTTCTACCGTTAGTTTAGCGGCTTGACAGGCATCTAGTTCCTCGCTAAGCTCACTAACCTTAGCATTTGATGTTTCTAACTCAGCCTCTAAGTTAGTGATCTTAGTGGTAGCTTCAGTTATCCTACGATTTAAGGTGACTTTCTCGTTGAGATTCCTAACCAAACAATTGTAGTTATTTACTAGCCTATCTTCTAATTCTTTAATCTTTACACTATGCTGTCCTAATTGAGGTTGACTAGTCTCTCTAGAATGTAAGCTCATAGTAAGTTCTTCTATTTTTGCACTAGAGCTCCTAAGTTCTGATCCGAGACGATCTATCTTCTCCTGAGATCTCTCAAGTTTATTATCTACTTCCTTTATACTTTTCTGTTCACGTTTCATGTTAGCATATTGAGTTTGATATGATTCTAACATGGTCAATAATGTGGAAGAAGAGACTACCTCTTTTGACGAAGTGGATGCTTTGTCGTCTTCCGTCTGAGTGGATATTTCGGCGTCTGATTCATTGTCGAGACAGGCCACGAGAGTTAGATTCTCTTCTTCAGAACTCGATGTGTCCTCGAGCCATTGGTCCTGCTCGGCCATGAGAGCTACTCCAGCTTCCTTCTGTTTCGTCAATTGGAGCTTCCTGGAGTAGTAGTTTGCATCTCTTCTCTTTGGAAGAGTGCACTCTCTGGCGAAGTGACCTGGCTTGCCACAATTCAAGCAATTGTTAGCTTCCTTAGGATTCTTGACCTCGGAGCTCTCTGGTGCACGTTCTTTGTTTTTAGAGCTTGTAGTCCGAAGTCTATTGGCTGAGGTTGAAGACTTCTTCTTGAAGTACTTTTTGCTCATCATTTGGCCTATGAGAGCTAACTGCTTTTCTAGAGCTTTCAAATTCGGCTCAACGTCTGAGTCTGACTCTTCTTCCGACTCTGAAGGTGAAGAAGCCTAACGATTTTTTTCTTTCTTGATCTTGAGCTCCTCTTCTCAGAGACTAAGGCAACAGTGTCTTCAGTCTGTTTGCCTTTCTGCTCTTTGAGAATCTCGCTGATATCATCCTCATGCTGAGCGAGATTGTCGAACACGGCATGGACATCCAACTCCTCTAGATCTTTATTTTATCGAATCTGAGTGGATATTTTCTTCCATTCCATGGCAGAGAAGATAGAAATCCGATGTTCGTCTCCATGTTGGACTTCGTTATTTCTATCTTCCTCATCTCGTTGAGAAGAGCGAGGTATCTTTGGTAGATTTCGTATAGACTCTCCTCCGGCTTTGCTTTGAAGGAGTCGTAAGCAGTGAGAATGTTCGCCTTTTTGACCTTTATACCAACTTCCGTCCTCTACATCATCCTATGCAGCTCATCCCACATCCCTTTAGCCGATGAGAGGCTATCAATTTGTCTGTATATATTGTTGGGGATGCCCTGCATGAGGGTATTCATGACTACGAGATCAGCCTTAGCCCGAGCTCTTTCCCCCAGAGAGTATTCCGTAGGCTCCTTTAGTCGCCTATAAGGTGGAATTGGAGGAGTAGCTGTTTCGTCCCCGAGTACATGGACCCAGAATTGTGCCGGTCCCTCTTCAAGAGACTGCAGCAGATTTTCGGCTTGATCCTTTAGAGCAATGAAATTTAGGAAGCGTCTCCTCCACACGTTGTATTCGCCTCTTTGCAAAATCGGCGTTCGGCAGGTTGGATGTTTATACTAGCCTCTTTAGAGCAATGAAATTTAGACTAGCCGATCTCGCGAATTTATCCTCTACTTCCTTAATACTGTTCCGCTCACGTTTTATGTTAGCATATTGTGTTTGATATGATTCTAACATGGTCAATAATGTGGAAGAAGAGACTACCTCTTTTGACCAGGTGGATGCGTTGTCTTTGTCCGTCAGGTTGGATGTTTCGGCGTCCGATTCATTGTCGAGACGGGCCATGAGAGCTAAATTCTCTTCTTCAGAACTCGACGTGTCCTCGAGCCATTGGTCTTGTTCGGCCATGAGAGCTACTCCAGCTTCCTTCTGTTTAGTCGATTGGAGCTTCCTGGAGTAGTAGTTGGCATCTCTCTTCTTTGGAAGAGTGCACTCTCTGGCAAAGTGACCTGGCTTGCCACACTTGAAGCATTTGTTAGCCTCTTTTGGGTTCTTGACCTCGGAGCTCTCTGGTGCACGTTCTTTGTTTTTAGAGCTTGTAGTCCGAAGTCTGTTGGCTGAGGTTGAAGACTTCTTCTTGAAGTACTTCTTACTCATCAATTTTTTCCTATTAGAGCCAACTGCTTTCCTAGGGCTTTCATGTTTGGCTCGACGTCGGCGTCTGACTTCTTCCGATTCTGAAGGAGAAGGAGGCCTAACGATCTTTTCTTTTCTTGATCTGGAGCTCGTCTTCTCCGAGACTAAGGCAACAGTGTCTTCTGTCTGTTGTGCGAGATTGTCAAACACGGCATGGATATCCAACTCCTCTAAATCTTTATTTTGTCGAATTTGAGTGGATATTTTCTTCCACTCCGCGGTCAGAGAAGACAATAATCAGATGTTTGTCTCCATATTGGTCTTCGTGATTTCTATCTTTCTCATCTCGATGAGAAGGGTGAGGTATCTTGGGTAGATCTCATATAGACTCTCCTCCGGCTTTGCTTTGAAGGAGTCGTAAGCAGTGAGAATGTTCGCCTTTTTGGCCTTTGTGCCAACTTCCGTCCTCTGCATCATCCTATGCAGCTCATCCCATATCCCTTTAGCCGATGAGAGGCTATAAATTTGTCTGTATATTTCGTTGGGGATGCCCTGCATGAGGGTATTCATGGCTACTAGATCAGCCTTAGCCCGAGCTCTTTCCTCCAAAGAGTATTCCCCAAGCTCCTTTAGTCTCCTAGAAAGTTGAATTGGAGGAGTAGCTGTTTCGTCCCCGAGTACATGGACCCAGAATTGTGCCGGTCCCTCTTCAAGAGACTGCATCAGATTTTCGGCTTGATCCTTTAGAGCAATGAAATTTAGGAAGCGGCTCGTCCACACGGTGTATTCGCCTCTTTGCAAAATCGGCGTTCGGCAGGTTGGATGTTTATACTAGCCTCTTTAGAACAATGAAATTTAGACTAGCCGATCTCGCAAATTTATCCTCTACTTCCTTAATACTCTTCTGCTCACATTTCATGTTAGCATATTGTGTTTGATATGATTCTAACATGGTCAATAATGTGGAAGAAGAGACTACCTCTTTGGACCAGGTGGATGCGTTGTCTTTCTCCGTCAGGTTGGATGTTTCGGCGTCCGATTCATTGTCGAGACGGGCCATGAGAGCTAAATTCTCTTCTTCAGAACTCGACGTGTCCTCGAGCCATTGGTCTTGTTCGGCCATGAGAGCTACTCCAGCTTCCTTCTGTTTGGTCGATTGGAGCTTCCTGGAGTAGTAGTTGGCATCTCTCTTCTTTGGAAGAGTGCACTCTCTGGCAAAGTGACCTGGCTTGCCACAGTTGAAGCATTTGCTAGCCTCTTTTGGGTTCTTGACCTCGGAGCTCTCTTGTGCACGTTCTTTGTTTTTAGAGCTTGTAGTCCGAAGTCTGTTGGCTGAGGTTGAAGACTTCTTCTTGAAGTACTTCTTACTCATCATTTTTCCTATTAGAGCCAACCGCTTTCCTAGGGCTTTCATGTTTGGCTCGACGTCGGAGTCTGACTTCTTCCGATTCTGAAGGACAATGAGTCCTAACGATCTTTTCTTTTCTTGATTTCGAGCTCCTCTTCTCCGAGACTAAGGCAACAGTGTCTTCGGTCTGTTGTGCGAGATTGTCAAACACGGCATGGATATCCAACTCCTCTAGATCTTTATTTTATCGAATTTGTGTGGATATTTTCTTCCATTCCGCGGGCAGAGAAGACAGAAATCAGATGTTTGTCTACATATTGGTCTTCGTGATTTCTGTCTTTCTCATCTCGTTGAGAAGGGTGAGGTATCTTTGGTAGATCTCATATAGACTCTCCTCCGGCTTTGCTTTGAAGGAGTCGTAAGCAGTGAGAATGTTTGCCTTTTTGGCCTTTATGCCAACTTCCGTCCTCTGCATCATCCTATGCAGCTCATCCCATATCCCTTTAGCCGATGAGAGGCTATAAATTTGTCTGTATATATCGTTGGGGATGCCCTCCATGAGGGTATTCATGGCCACTAGATCAGCCTTAGCCCGAGCTCTTTCCTACAAAGAGTATTCCCTAAGCTCCTTTAGTCGCCTAGAAAGTTGAATTGGAGGAGTAGCTGTTTCGTCCCCGAGTACATGGACCCAGAATTGTGCCGGTCCCTCTTCAAGAGACTGCAACAGATTTTCGGCTTGATCCATTAGAGCAATGAAATTTAGGAAGCGGCTCCTCCACACGGTGTATTCGCTTCTTTGCAAAATCGGCGTTTGGCAGGTTGGATGTTTATACTAGCCACTTTAGAGAAACGAAATTTAGACTAGCCGTTCTCGCAAATTTATCCTCTACTTCCTTAATACTCTTCTGCTCACGTTTCATGTTAGCATATTGTGTTTGATATGATTCTAACATGGTCAATAATGTGGAAGAAGAGACTACCTCTTTTGACCAGGTGGATGCGTTGTCTTTCTCCGTCAGGTTGGATGTTTCGGCGTCCGATTCATTGTCGATACGGACCATGAGAGCTAAATTCTCTTCTTCAGAACTCGACGTGTCCTCGAGCCATTGGTCTTGTTCGGCCATTAGAGCTACTCCAGCTTCGTTCTGTTTAGTCGATTGGAGCTTCCTGGAGTAGTAGTTGACATCTCTCCTCTTTGGCAGAGTGCACTCTCTGGCAAAGTGACCTGGCTTGCCACAGTTGAAGCATTTGCTAGCCTCTTTTGGGTTCTTGACCTCGGAGCTCTCTGGTGCATGTTATTTGTTTTTAGAGCTTGTAGTCCGAAGTCTGTTGGCTGAGGTTGAAGACTTCTTCTTGAAGTACTTCTTACTCGTCATTTTTCCTATTAGAGCCAACTGCTTTCCTAGGGCTTTCATGTTTGGCTCGACGTCGGAGTCTGACTTCTTCCAATTCTGAAGGACAATGAGTCCTAACGATCTTTTCTTTTCTTGATTTCGAGCTCCTCTTCTCCGAGACTAAGGCAACAGTGTCTTCGGTCTGTTGTGCGAGATTGTCAAACACGGCATGGATATCCAACTCCTCTAGATCTTTATTTTATCGAATTTGTGTGGATATTTTCTTCCATTCCGTGGGCAGAGAAGACAGAAATTAGATGTTTGTCTACATATTGGTCTTCGTGATTTCTATCTTTCTCATCTTGTTGAGAAGGGTGAGGTATCTTTGGTAGATCTTATATAGACTCTCCTCCGACTTTGCTTTGAAGGAGTCGTAAGCAGTGAGAATGTTTGCCTTTTTGGCCTTTATGCCAACTTCCGTCCTCTGCATCATCCTATGCAGCTCATCCCATATCCCTTTAGCCGATGACAGGCTATAAAATTTATCTGTATATATCGTTGGGGATGCCCTGCATGAGGGTATTCATGGCTACTAGATCAGCCTTAGCCCGAGCTCTTTCCTCCAAAGAGTATTCCCTAGGCTCCTTTAGTCGCCTAGAAAGTTGAATTGGAGGAGTAGCTGTTTCGTCCCCGAGTACATGGACCCAGAATTGTGCCGGTCCCTCTTCAAAAGACTGCAGCAGATTTTCGGCTTGATCCTTTAGAGCAATGAAATTTAAGAAGCGGCTCCTCCACATGGTGTATTCGCCTCTTTGCAAAATCGGCGTTCGGCAGGTTGGATGTTTATACTAGCCTCTTTAGAGTATTAAAATTTAGACTAGCCTATCTCGCAAATTTATCCTCTACTTCCTTAATACTCTTCTGCTCACGTTTCATGTTAGCATATTGTGTTTGATATGATTCTAACATGGTCAATAATGTGGAAGAAGAGACTACCTCTTTTGACCAGGTGGATGCGTTGTCTTTCTCCGTCAGGTTGGATGTTTCGGCGTCCGATTCATTGTTGAGACGGGCCATGAGAGCTAAATTCTCTTCTTCAGAACTCGACGTGTCCTCGAGCCATTGGTCTTGTTCGGCCGTGAGAGCTACTCCAGCTTCGTTCTGTTTAGTCGATTGGAGCTTCCTGGAGTCGTAGTTGGCATCTCTCTTCTTTGGAAGAGTGCACTCTCTGGCAAAGTGACCTGGCTTGCCACAGTTGAAGCATTTGCTAGCCTCTTTTGGGTTCTTGACCTCGGAGCTCTCTGGTGCACGTTATTTGTTTTTAGAGCTTGTAGTCCGAAGTCTGTTGGCTGAGGTTGAAGACTTCTTCTTGAAGTACTTCTTACTCGTCATTTTTCCTATTAGAGCCAACAGCTTTCCTAGGGCTTTCATGTTTGGCTCGACGTCGGAGTCTGACTTCTTCCAATTCTGAAGGACAATGAGTCCTAACGATCTTTTCTTTTCTTGATTTCGAGCTCCTCTTCTCCGAGACTAAGGCAACAGTGTCTTCGGTCTGTTGTGCGAGATTGTCAAACACGGCATGGATATCCAACTCCTCTAGATCTTTATTTTATCGAATTTGTGTGGATATTTTCTTCCATTCCGCGGGCAGAGAAGACAGAAATCAGATGTTTGTCTACATATTGGTCTTCGTGATTTCTATCTTTCTCATCTCGTTGAGAAGGGTGAGGTATCTTTGGTAGAGCTCATATAGACTCTCCTCCGGCTTTGCTTTGAAGGAGTCGTAAGCAGTGAGAATGTTTGCCTTTTTGGCCTTTATGCCAACTTCCGTCCTCTGCATCATCCTATGCAGCTCATCCCATATCCCTTTAGCCGATGAGAGGCTATAAATTTGTCTGTATATATCGTTAGGGATGCCCTGCATGAGGGTATTCATGGCTACTAGATCAGCCTTAGCCCGAGCTCTTTCCTCCAAAGAGTATTCCCTAGGCTCCTTTAGTGGCCTAGAAAGTTGAATTGGAGGAGTAGCTGTTTCGTCCCCGAGTACATGGACCCAGAATTGTGCCGGTCCCTCTTCAAGAGATTGCAGCAGATTTTCGGCTTGATCCTTTAGAGCAATGAAATTTAGGAAGCGGCTCCTCCACACGATGTATTCGCCTCTTTGCAAATGGGCGTTCGGCAGGTTGGATGTTTATACTAGCCTCTTTCGAGCAATGAAATTTAGACTAGCCGATCTCGCAAATTTATCCTCTACTTCCTTAATACTCTTCTGCTCACGTTTCATGTTAGCATATTGTGTTTGATATGATTCTAACATGGTCAATAAGGTGGAAGAAGAGACTACCTCTTTTGACCAGGTGGATGCGTTGTCTTTCTCCGTCAGGTTGGATGTTTCGGCGTCGGATTCATTGTCGAGACGGGCCATGAGAGCTAAATTCTCTTCTTCAGAACTCGACGTGTCCTCGAGCCATTGGTCTCGTTTGGCCATGAGAGCTACTCCAGCTTGGTTCTGTTTAGTCGATTGGAGCATCCTGGAGTAGTAGTTGGCATCTCTCTTCTTTGGAAGAGTGCACTCTCTGGCAAAGTGACCTGGCTTGCCACAGTTGAAGCATTTGCTAGCCTCTTTTGGGTTCTTGACCTCGGAGCTCTCTGGTGCACGTTCTTTGTTTTTAGAGCTTGTAGTCCGAAGTTTGTTGGCTGAGGTTGAAGACTTCTTCTTGAAGTACTTCTTACTCATCATTTTTCCTATTAGAGCCAACTGCTTTCCTAGGGCTTTCATGTTTGGCTCGACGTCGGAGTCTGACTTCTTCCGATTCTGAAGTAGAATGAGTCCTAACGATCTTTTCTTTTCTTGATTTCGAGCTCCTCTTCTCCGAGACTAAGGCAACAGTGTCTTCGGTCTGTTGTGCGAGATTGTCAAACACGGCATGGATATCCAACTCCACTAGATCTTTATTTTATCGAATTTGTGTGGATATTTTCTTCCATTCCGCGGGCAGAGAAGACAGAAATCAGATGTTTGTCTACATATTGGTCTTCGTGATTTCTATCTTTCTCATCTTGTTGAGAAGGGTGAGGTATCTTTGGTAGATCTCATATAGACTCTCCTCCGGCTTTGCTTTGAAGGAGTCGTAAGCAGTGAGAATGTTCGCCTTTTTGGCCTTTATGCCAACTTCCGTCCTCTGCATCATCCTATGCAGCTCATCCCATATCCCTTTAGCCGATGAGAGGCTATAAATTTGTCTTTATATATCGTTGGGGATGCCCTGCATGAGGGTATTCATGGCTACTCGATCAGCCTTAGCCCGAGCTCTTTCCTCCAAAGAGTATTCCCTAGGCTCCTTTAGTCGCCTAGAAGGTGGAATTGGAGGAGTAGCTGTTTCGTCCCCGAGTACGTGGACCCAGAATTGTGCCGGTCCCTCTTCAAGAGACTGCAGCAGATTTTCGGCTTGATCCTTTAGAGCAATGAAATTTAGGAAGTGGCTCCTCCACACGGTGTATTCGCCTCTTTGCAAAATCGGCGTTCGGCAGGTTGGATGTTTATACTAGTCTCTTTAGAGCAATGAAATTTAGACTAGCCGATCTCGCAAATTTATCCTCTACTTCCTTAATACTCTTCTGCTCACGTTTCATGTTAGCATATTGTGTTTGATATGATTCTAACATGGTCAATAATGTGGAAGAAGAGACTACCTCTTTTGACCAGGTGGACGCGTTGTCTTTCTCCATCAGGTTGGATGTTTCGGCGTCCAATTCATTGCCGAGACGGGCCATGAGAGCTAAATTCTCTTCTTCAGAACTCGACGTGTCCTCGAGCCATTGGTCTTGTTCGGCCATGAGAGCTACTCCAGCTTCCTCCTGTTTAGTCGATTGGAGCTTCCTGGAGTAGTAGTTGGCATCTCTCTTCTTTGGAAGAGTGCACTCTCTGGCAAAGTGACCTGGCTTGCCACAGTTGAAGCATTTGCTAGCCTCTTTTGGGTTCTTGACCTCGGAGCTCTCTGGTGCACGTTCTTTGTTTTTAGAGCTTGTAGTCCGAAGTTTGTTGGCTGAGGTTGAAGACTTCTTCTTGAAGTACTTCTTACTCATCATTTTTCCTATTAGAGCCAACTGCTTTCCTAGGGCTTTCATGTTTGGCTCGACGTCGGAGTCTGACTTCTTCCGATTCTGAAGTAGAATGAGTCCTAACGATCTTTTCTTTTCTTGATTTCGAGCTCCTCTTCTCCGAGACTAAGGCAACAGTGTCTTCGGTCTGTTGTGCGAGATTGTCAAACACGGCATGGATATCCAACTCCACTAGATCTTTATTTTATCGAATTTGTGTGGATATTTTCTTCCATTCCGCGGGCAGAGAAGACAGAAATCAGATGTTTGTCTACATATTGGTCTTCGTGATTTCTATCTTTCTCATCTTGTTGAGAAGGGTGAGGTATCTTTGGTAGATCTCATATAGACTCTCCTCCGGCTTTGTTTTGAAGGAGTCGTAAGCAGTGAGAATGTTCGCCTTTTTGGCCTTTATGCCAACTTCCGTCCTCTGCATCATCCTATGCAGCTCATCCCATATCCCTTTAGCCGATGAGAGGCTATAAATTTGTCTTTATATATCGTTGGGGATGCCCTGCATGAGGGTATTCATGGCTACTCGATCAGCCTTAGCCCGAGCTCTTTCCTCCAAAGAGTATTCCCTAGGCTCCTTTAGTCGCCTAGAAGGTGGAATTGGAGGAGTAGCTGTTTCGTCCCCGAGTACGTGGACCCAGAATTGTGCCGGTCCCTCTTCAAGAGACTGCAGCAGATTTTCGGCTTGATCCTTTAGAGCAATGAAATTTAGGAAGTGGCTCCTCCACACGGTGTATTCGCCTCTTTGCAAAATCGGCGTTCGGCAGGTTGGATGTTTATACTAGTCTCTTTAGAGCAATGAAATTTAGACTAGCCGATCTCGCAAATTTATCCTCTACTTCCTTAATACTCTTCTGCTCACGTTTCATGTTAGCATATTGTGTTTGATATGATTCTAACATGGTCAATAATGTGGAAGAAGAGACTACCTCTTTTGACCAGGTGGACGCGTTGTCTTTCTCCATCAGGTTGGATGTTTCGGCGTCCAATTCATTGCCGAGACGGGCCATGAGAGCTAAATTCTCTTCTTCAGAACTCGACGTGTCCTCGAGCCATTGGTCTTGTTCGGCCATGAGAGCTACTCCAGCTTCCTCCTGTTTAGTCGATTGGAGCTTCCTGGAGTAGTAGTTGGCATCTCTCTTCTTTGGAAGAGTGCACTCTCTGGCAAAGTGACCTGGCTTGCCACAGTTGAAGCATTTGTTAGCCTCTTTTGGGTTCTTGACCTCGGGTTTTTAGAGCTTGTTGTCCAAAGTCTGTTGGCCGAGGTTGAAGACTTCTTCTTGAAGTACTTCTTACTCGTCATTTTTCCTATTAGAGCCAACTGCTTTCCTAGGGCTTTCATGTTTGGCTCGACGTCGGAGTCTGACTTCTTCCGATTCTGAAGGACAATGAGTCCTAACGATCTTTTCTTTTCTTGATTTCGAGCTCCTCTTCTCCGAGACTAAGGCAACAGTGTCTTCGGTCTGTTGTGCGAGATTGTCAAACACGGCATGGATATCCAACTCCTCTATATCTTTATTTTGTCGAATTTGAGTGGATATTTTCTTCCATTCCGCGGGCAGAGAAGACAGAAATCAAATGTTTGTCTCCATATTGGTCTTCGTGATTTCTATCTTTCTCATCTCGTTGAGAAGGGTGAGGTATCTTTGGTAGATCTCATATAGACTCTCCTCCGGCTTTGCTTTGAAGGAGTCGTAAGCAGTGAGAATGTTCGCCTTTTTGGCCTTTATGCCAACTTCCGTCCTCTGCATCATCCTATGCAGCTCATCTCATATCCCTTTAGCCGATGAGAGTCTCTCAATTTGTCTGTATATATCGTTGGGGATGCCCTGCATGAGGGTATTCATGGCTACTAGATCAGCCTTAGCCCGAGCTCTTTCCTCCAAAGAGTATTCCCTAGGCTCCTTTAGTCGCCTAGAAGGTGGAATTGGAGGAGTAGCTGTTTCGTCCCCGAGTACATGGACCCAGAATTGTGCCGGTCCCTCTTCAAGAGCGCAGCAGATTTTCGGCTTGATCCTTTAGAGAAATGAAATTTAGGAAGCGGCTTCTCCACACGGTGTATTCGCCTCTTTGCAAAATCGGCGGATGCTTGTCATTTCCGAGCGAGTATGCATCCATTTTTGTATTGTAGTCGAGTTGTTGAAGGATTTCGTAAATTGTTTTGAAGGTTTGAAGATGACGTAATGTGCTTCACAAGTGACAAAATTCGTTAGTAGAGTTTGATTCGAAAAATTAGAAAGCGAATTATTTTCGATTCAATCTTTAAAGTTTGATCGAAATTAATTTCGTCGAAATAGAATGTACTGAGTACTGTTCTCGAGAAATTTTGTCAGCGAAATATTTTACGAGCGAGATAAATTGCTCAAAATCATTCGGTCGAGAAACATTTCTTGATCGTGAATTTACTTCGATCGTAAAGAAACAGTACGTTAGTAAGTTTCTCGACAAGTCAAAATAAATCTGTTGACTAGAAAAGTTTCTCGCGTGTAAATGATTTTTGCCTGGTCAAACGTTAACTGTCACGTTTGACTGAAAAAGTTTTTCGAGAGAAAGTTTTTACGCATGCAAAGTCAAAATTAGTCTCTCTCGGAAAAGTTTTTTGCTGAATAATGCTCGAGAAATATTTCTAACTAAAATCGTTTTGGTGATGACGATTCCAGCGCGGACTTCGTATTCTGACCGAGAAAAATTCTCGCGCCAAGTTTTTCGATCGAGAAACTAATCCGATCGTAAACCTAGCGAGAAAAATTGGAACAATCGAGAAAAATTCACAGAATACGATTAATCATAGATTCGAGCAAAAACAAGGAATTAGACAGTGAAATTTCAGGTAATCGCTCGCAATCACTAGCTAACTACGCACGAACAAGCAATTAAACACGTTATGAAGCAAAATATGTCGAATTTGAGCAAAATCAGAACGTGTTCTTCATGTTCTTCTCAAACAGTAACACGCAGAATCAATTCAATCCTCAATTCGAAGTTCAAATAGCTACAGATTTGATCGTAATCAACATTTAGCACTTAACTGAGCACAGAAACATCAAATTCAAGTCAATTAAGCACAGAATTATGCTATTGATTGAAAACAAGTTTCACGCCAAACTGTTCTACGATGAACAGTAACCAGATAAATGAATTTCGATCCAAATCTAACAATTTTTTATTCAAAACAGAACGAATCTGCTCTGATACTAATTGTTAGGTCCTATGATAAACAACTCTAAGATCCTAGGCAGGAATTCAAAATAATTCGACGATTATGATGATCAATGAAATTCGATCGAAAAACTCAAATGTAGAACGTGAGAGAGAATTCGAGTAGAGTGAGAAAGTTACTGCTGTTTCTCTCTCTAGAAATTGAATTGCAAGCCTTTCGGATCAATTTTCAAACTTTCTCTATTCAGCTCAAATTCTTTACATGTATTTATACCAAACAAGCTTGGTATAAATATCAAACTAGTCGTAATCTAAGGACTACTATACAAAACGCCCCAAGTTACAAGAACGACTAATAAAATCAAGCACAATTAGAAATAGCATTCTACAGCGTCTCAAAAACAATAGATTTAGCTACTCATTACGATCACAACAAAGCACGTAATTAACATCGAATACATCATAAATGCTTTCCTGATTTTGGCTCGAAGTTAATCTTAGCTCTTCACTGAGTACTTTGATCGAACATGTGGTGGGAAGCTAAGTAGATGTTCTTGGGTTTCGAAAGGCAATATGTATATATGGATATGAGCTTAAATTGTGTATCTTTCACGAACCTTTTTCCCTCTCCCTCATTTCTTCTCATTACATTGGCTCTTTATATAGATGTTTTCCGTTCTTTCTTATGCATTTTCTTCAACGTGAGTTCCAAGGAGAAGAATTTTGATAAATCTTTAGCCTCCAAAGTCTTAATTGCAGCCCCCAAAAACTTATTCATGTCTGTTATTAAGTTGAATGGCTTGGCTTATGCAGAGAATTGGTCCCAAGCTCTTAAGTGTGTGATCTTTCCTTTGACAATTGTGGCATGTTTCGATCTGCCTTCTTTTAACATGGTCATGGAAACATTCACAGACTCGTTTACATATCTTCACGGTCGTGACACCATTGGTACTGAAGAAAAAATGTCTCTGCCCGCTTTCACGGCCTGGGGTCTTCAAGTTCACGACCGTGAAGAGTTCGGGCTTAAAAATTGGCTTTCTGCCTGCATTCATGGCCTCTTGCACACCCCATTCACGGCCATGAATGGTGCTTCACAGCTATGTTGGTTAGAGCTTACGACCGTGACAAAATCGGGCAAGAAAATGGCTTCTGGTGCCCTTCACGGCCTCAAGCACAACCTTCACGGCCGTGAAGGTATTTTCTGCAAAATAACAGCAAGTTCAAATATTCATATCTCCCAATCAAGAGATTGGATTGAAAATCCCATTGGTCAGTATCAAGATTAACGAGTTTCTATCTATGGCTTAAAATTCAGCTCCATCGGACGTCGTTTACCCCATGATCATTGAGAAATACGAAACTGTCGTAAAATTACCGTAAAAACGTTTCTTTTGGCTGTGAAATCAAATATAACCCTAAAATTGTCAAAACGACTTTACTTATCATGTAAATGACTTAAATCTAACAAATATAAACGCAAGAAAATACGTTTATCAAATATCCCCGCACTTAAGCGTTTGCTTGTCCTCAAGCAAATAACTGGAAATGACATATAAAAGGATAAAATCATTCAACGTATCAATCAAGAACGAAATCACGTAGGAGATAATGCAAGTAAAGTCGGAAAGCAGTTCGAAATCAACGACTAACTACACGATTTTCTTAGCAATGCCTATCAAGATCCGCACCTCACAAAGATTCACTCAAATAACTAAGTGTATGGGGTAACTTGTCGGTGAATTCGCTCAGGTCATGCACTAACCTAGTCTCCATCATAACCTTGCAAGTGATTCGTAAATCTACCTCTTTCAGTGATCAAGCGTGAATCGGAAGGTCATTTATCGGGTTATAATATAGCTGAGATATGTAAGAAATGTAAGGAATAAGCGTAATAAGGATATGAGCTGTAGCTGTGTCGAACTCATGCCATCATCTTGAACGCACCCATGATTCGCCCCTTTTTCAACTTTTTTCCTTCTTTCGTCGTTCTTTTTTCTTGTTTCTTTTTACTAAGCCATTCTTCTTTCAACCTTTCCATCAAGAAAATAGGTAATATGCTTTTGAGAGTGAAAGATTTTCGGAGGAAGAGTTCTTAGTCGACTAATTTTTTTTTCTTCTTTATTTTCGACGCTCAGCTGTAGTGTTCATCGGGAAATTGGCTTAGGTTGCACTCATTGATTTTGTCATTCACCCTCCACTTCCACCATGCTCCGAAAGATTTCTTTCTGAAGGCTTAATAGGGTCAGCTATTTATAATCCGTTTTTTTCACAAATAAAAAGGCTCAGGCTCAAAGTGGATACGGTGATCAGGCGTGGTCGGATACTCTGGCTATGGACTGAATTCCTAGTGCCTTCATCATTTTCACGAATCACACTTAAAGTAGTATCAAAACGTAATACACAAGCAAGCTCTGAAGAGAAATAAATTATGCATGATTCACAAAACCAAAGAAATGAGCAAAAAGCTCGTATGCTCAAAAATCTCACAAAAATTGGGGTATGTGTACGAATCTATCAGTTATCGCTAAGTCATCATGTAAGAAAGAGGTCAACACGCATATGTATCCTAATTACTCACACATGTCTAACATGAAATCGTCCTTTGATCGAGAAGAAACATGATTTTTGAAAAAAATCATGCCAATTTTAAAAAATTCTATACCAAAAATCTAGTCATGCACATATAAAATATTCGCATCACTTTCGCAGAAATTCCCTCCCCACACTTAAGATTTACGTTGCACTCAACGTAATAATTATGTAACACAAAGAAGAGGAAATACTTAGATAAGCAAACTTCCCTGAATAGTCCAATGTGCATGCTTTGTATGGCTCTTCCCCCACAGTTGAGATTTTAAGTTCCCTGTGATCATCGAAAGACAGAAACATAAAACTAAAAATCACGTAAAGGAATATATTTATATATATTATATATATAGGATAGGCTCGGGTTGCCTCCCATGTAGCGCTTTCTTTAATGTCTTTTAGCTAGACATTGTTCGATGGTTCATGTTAGGAATTAAATATAGTGTCCTCTAATATCTTAAGTCTTGGGTTTATTTTGTATTTAGTGGGTTATTAGTAGTTTGGGGAGACATATGTTATTTTGTATAAGTTAGGTGACTAAGCTTTAATATACTAAATACTTGTGGTATATAAAGCCCAAACTTACCCTAATTAGGGTTATCAAAAGAATTCCAAAAGTAAGTCACCTTGTACTTTTCCTTTGCACACAGTTACACACACTCAAGGTGTTATTCACGTTTTGAGCATATTAATCTTTATTTTGATCCTTTTTTTTTGGTAAAAAGGAGATTTTATTACCAAAGACCAAGGCCCAATTACAATAACCCACAGCCCAACTTTATTTTGATCCTTTTTGGTAATATATGTTGGGGTAATATATGTTGGGTTACCCAGTGTCTCCCAAAGACGCCACGTCCCCGAGTACGGTGCGGAACAAAAATTTTCTGGGTTCCCTTATTGCCCTTGTTGCTCGGATAAGAATAGTAACACATAGACATGTAATAGGCCGAGTCAAACCCGTAGAGAATTACCAGTTGAAGAGAGTGGCAGCTCCTCGTCCTTTTCTTCAAGACTTCATCGATGGTGGTGGATGGCACTAGATCGTCACACCGACCACGCAGTGTACCACGGAATCAGTTCTCTAAAGATGGCTAGAGAGAACCGAGCCATCGCGTGAGAGAAAAGTGTTTTTGTTCGGTGTGTGTTTTGTGCGTTTGTTATGAACGAAATTTTCACTTACAATTATGAAATAGGGCTGCCCTATTTATACTATGATATATTTGGAAATCCCTAGGATATCTCAAAGATATGGTTTTGATTTTGCTCTTCAAGTGGAGAGATTTTGCCATATCTTTCTCTCCCTTATTTAATTCAAAATTCATATAAGGATACTTACCATAATTAGACAACTAACTTAAATACTAAGTCAAACTAAGTATATTTAAATATGGCATAAAATTCGAAACTTAATCCAAGATTAATTTCGAAATTTTCACCTTAAAATAAATAATATCCCAAATACATTATTTCCATATTTATATTTAATTTTCGAAATTAATTCCCAAGGCATAATTCGAAAATCAGCTTAGGGCCAAGCCCAAGTCTCAAAGTTAGTTTCATACGAAGTCCGACTTCGGTCCATTAAACGGCCGAGGCCCACTAAGGCGCGATTCAATCCCTTGATTCGACTCGCATCACAAGTCATGACCCCCACTTCCAAGCGGGATATCGGCACTCGATAGGTCATCGACAAATAAGCCGTAATCGGTTATCCAGCACCCAACTGGAGCCTAAGGCTTACGGCCTTTTAATGATCGAAGTTAAGAGTCCACTGGTGCCTTCCTCTCTCGTGCCCATCGAGAACAGTGACTCAACTCGACACATTTGGATTTGTACATTTATTGCTTTACCGGATGCTTAATAAAGTACTCTTATATCCAATAAACGAACAATGCCTTTCAATAAACACATAAAAAATATCTTATTACATAGAAGGTCGAATGATAAATAAGCTAATGCCCAATACAATCTAACCCTCGTATAGCATTCGAGGGCATATTCCTAACAATCTCCCACTTGCACTCAACGCCATGCGCTGCAGTATCTAATACCCATCTTTTCGAGATGTCTAGCCAGCACTGCCTGTGATAGAGGCTTGGTGAACGGGTCGGCCACGTTTTCCGCAGTCGCAATCTTCTGCACGGCTATGTAGCCATTCTCAACGAATCCACGTAACACGTGGTACTTACTTTCTATATGTTTGGACCTACTGTGAGACCTCGGTTCTTTCGCCTGAGTAATAGCGCCAGTATTGTCACACTACAATGGCAATGGCCTATCTGCTACAGGAACGACACCAAGTTCTTCCAAGAACTTTCTCATCCAAATACCTTCCTTAGCTGCCTCTGAGGCCGCTATATACTCTGCTTCGCAGGCGGAATCTGCAGTAGTGCTTTGTTTGGAACTTTTCCAAGACACCGGTCCACCGTTGAGCGTAAAGACGAATCCTGAAGTGGATTTTCGATCGTCCACGTCAGACTGGAAATTCGAATCCGTATACCATTCCACTTCCAATTCTCCATTACTGTAGACCAGCATTATATCCTTAGTCCGTCTGAGGTACTTGAGAATAGTCTTGACTGCTGTCCAATGTTCCTTACCAGGGTCAGCCTGAAACCGACTGACTACGCTCACAGCATACGCCAAGTCAGGTCACGTGCATAGCATCGCGTATATCAAGCTACCGACTGCGGATGCATAGGGGATTCCATTCATCTCTTTCCGCTCCAACTCACATTGAGGGTTCGTAGCCTTGGAAAGGTGAATCCCATGCCGCATAGGCAGGAACCCTTTCTTCGAGTTGTCCATATTATATCGCTTCAGGACATTCTCTAAGTAAAGGGCATGGGAGAGTCCTAACATACGATTCGCTCGATCTCTATAAAGGCGAATCCCCAATATAGGTAGCTTCTCCCAAGTCTTTCATGGAGAATTCGATCGAAAGCCACGCTTTCACCATCGAGAGCATTCCAATATCATTTCCTATCAAAAGGATGTCGTCCACGTACAATACGAGGAAAGATATTTTGCTCCCACTGCTTTTCTTGTAGACGCAAGGTTTGTCTTCGTTCTTTCAGAATCCATGGCCCTTGACCACTTCATCGAACCGAATATTCCAGCTTCTGGAGGCTTGTTTCAGTCCATAAATGGACTTGTTCAGTTTGCACACCTTATGAGCATCTCCTTGCGATGTAAAACCCTTGGGCTGCTCTATCCTCCGGTATCCATTTAGGAACGCAGTTTTCACATCCATCTGTCAGATCTCATCGTCATAGTGCGCAGCTATCGCAAGCAATGTTCGAATGGACTTCATCATAGCAACAGGCGAAAAGGTCTCCTCATAGTCAATGCCCTCTTTTTGACTGTACCCTTTTGCCACAAGCCTAGCTTTGTATGTATCAACCAATCCGTCATATCCTATCTTTCTCTTGTAGATCCATTTACACCCAATGGGTCTGAAACCATCTGGGAGGTCTACTAGAGTGCAGACTTGGTTTTCCGCATAGAATCCATTTCGGCTTGCATAGCTATAAGCCATTTATCCGAATCCTTATCCCTGATTGCCTGGTCATAGGAGTGGGATCGTCTCCGACGTGCCCTTCCATCACAGCAACCTCGTGCTCGATGTGGACCATCCCGTATCTCTCAGGCTGGCGAGATACTCTACCCGACCTACGCAAGTCAGGTTGCATGTCGGACTGCTCTACGGTGTCACCCGACACTGGAGTTTGTGAAAGCGCTTCTGAATACTCTCCAAGAGTTACTTCGTGACCCGCTCCACCTTCTCGAACGAAATCTTCTTCGAGAAAGTGAGCCTGAAGGGCTACAACGATTCTCTGATCGTCGTGGAAGTAAAACTGGTATCCCATGGAATCCTCAGGATACCCGACAAAACGTCCTTTCACAGCCTTCAATTCCAGTTTATCTGTCTTGAGCTTTTTCACAAACGCGGGGCAACCCCAAATTCTAATGTGATTCAAGCTCGGTTTTCGTCCTGTCCATATCTGATCCGGAATACGATCGACAGACTTTGTAGGACATCTATTCAAAATGTGTGCCGCTGTCAACAGGGCATGACCCCACAACGATATGGGAAGGTCTGTATAGCTTAGCATAGATCGAACCTTATCCAACAGAGTCGATTTCTGCGTTCGGACACACCGTTCAACTGCGGTGTTCCGGGCGGTGTCACCTGTGAAATTATCCCGTTCTCTTTCAAGAACTCGTCAAACTCGAGGCCCATGTACTCACCACCTCGATCTGATCGAACGACTTTAATTTTCCAGTCTGATTTTCCACCAAAGCCTTGTACTATTTGAACCATTCAAAAGTATCAGACTTATTCTTCATGAGGTGCACCTTGCCAAAGCGAGAGTGATCATCAGTGAAGGTAATGAAATAATAGAAGTTACCGCGAGCCGCTACCCCGAACGGTCCGCAAACATCCGTGTGGATCAAACCGAGAAGTTATGCGGCTCTCTAAAAGTTGGATAGGGATCAGTCCCAGGCGGCTTTATAACGCCGGTTCTCTCCAACTCAAGATCTTCTGTTCTCCAGCGTGACCGAGTCGAAGATGCCACAGCAGTCTCGAGTTCGACTCCAATTTTCATTTGTTGGTGACTATATTCACAATTTTTATTTTATCTTAGATATTTAGGTAATACAACCCATTCAGTAAACTTGCACTTCCGACGCAATTATTTCCATAATAAATATTGCATATATTATTACTAAAATGGAACTCATAACCATTTCCGCTCGAAACGAGAATAGAAACAATATTCTTAAGCCCTTGGGCAAAACCAAACAATCGGAAAGCAGTAAACTATGTCTAGTAGATAAAACGAGAGTTCTTCATCCAATGTGGGTTGCCGGTACACTATGTCCGCTCCCTACGTTGATCATGATCTCTCGATCCGCCAGCTTCCTACTTCGTTCCAGACCCTGGTTTGAAACACAGATGTGGGCACTAGATCCATGAAGCGGAATATACTGTCATAGAACAATTTGTTTCCAAAACATAAAGTTCTTTACCTGAGGCGGCTAGCTTCGGGCAATCGCGCTTCCAATGGCCAAGCTCATTGCAGTGAAGGCACTTGTCCGTCGGCTTGGGGCCTTTGAACACGTTCTTCTTGGCCTTGCCTTTCGAAATTCGTCCTTTGGGCTTAGTGGGCTTGTCCGACTTTTTCTTTGTACTCGACCCTCGAGTCTTAGCATTCGTAACAAGAACAACTTCTTTTCCTTTCACATTCTTCATCTGAGTTGCCGACAACTGGTTCATTAACCCAGTCAATGTCATCTCGGCCTTGTTCAGATTAAAGTTCACGATGAACGAATTGAAGGAAGGTGGGAGCGACTGAAGTATGAGATCGTTCTGGAGTTCGTTATCCATGATAAAGTCCAGTGCCTCGAGTCTTTCGATCCAATCGATCATCTTGAGCACGTGCGCTCCGACGTCACTACCTTCAGCCATTTTGCAATGAAATAGTTGCTCCGTCAGGGAATAACGAGCACTCCTGGAATGTTCGCCAAAAAGCTCCTTCGAATGAAGCAAAATGGCGCCCACTTCCATTTCCGAGTGAGTGCGCTGCAACTCATTGCTCATGGAAAGAAGTATATAGCCCTTGACCTTTGGCTCGTCTATCTACCATTTGGCATACGAAGCCCGGTCTTCGTCACTCGCATCAGTCCTTGGGACTTGCGGTACGGGGGAATCGAGGACATAAGTCAGCTACTCCATACCTAGGACTATACTCAGGTTACGGAGCCAGTCCACGTAGTTTGGTCCCACCAAACAGTTTCTCTCAAGCAGCATAGTAATTATGTTCGTCATCGCAGTAAATAGAAAGAAACGTAAAGCTGTAGAAAATAAAGATCTAATTAGGTTTATCTTATCATTCATCAAGCGCAAACAAGCACTTTTCGTTTCGCTTGACTCCCACTATTTTTCTCGAAAAACTATCCTCCCGAGAAGAGTTTCGAAAACCTCGTTGAAAGTTTCATAGTGGAGTTGATGTCCCAGACTCGACTAGACTCGCCTCAGCCTTTAACGCAATATTTGGCTCTCTAATCTTATCGAAGTCACGTCGAACGCGAACTTATCCAATAAGAGTTTCAACTATCTTAGTCTCAGTCATTGACCCTCGCGGCTAACTCTGCTTATAGGGTTTAACTGCCTATGTGTGACCTATCAACCTATGCTCGAATCGTACAGAATGTATCGCCCCTTACTGCCATACGCTTCGTGGGGGCGCACTGGTATGACGAGCGGCATCCAAGACGCACCCAAGACGCTAACACTGGGGCAAGATATACGACGCCAACTTACTCGGAACAAATCGCAGAACTCCCCAATGCTAGACATCTCAAGCATGATAGAAGACAGGAATCCACTTCCTTTACCCACTTAGTATTTGTCAAACGGGAAAATAAACCATCTCACATAAGAGCACATAAAACATGCATATCATTTCAAAACCAACACCGCACGTAGGTAGTAAATTGACCCTAGGAAAATAAACTGCAAGACTACACAAGCGGGTTATTTCTAGCATATCCCTATTACATGCGTCTTCAAAAGACCTCGGGTCGTCGCACGGGTCTTGAAGTCGTCAAACGTCTTTCGTCACTCGAACGGCCTCAAAGTCACTGAACGTCCACCACCTTGTCATCGCCGGGGGGTGCCTTCCATCAAATGGGACCTCGTCTTTGTACTCAAGTCTAATCTAATAAAACGGTAAATTACAACACGGGGGGAATCATGAGTCCCGAACAACCCGTATAAAACAAATACAACCCGGGGGATGTGACCCTTAACAAATGACTCGGAAACCAAATTCCTAAACCCGTAAGTGTGCCTTAAATGACATTCATAACGAGCATGTTGACAATTACATGATTTTAAAAAGAAACGAAAATTGGGCCTTAAACGGGCCAAGTCCATTAAAAGGCCCATTAAGGCTTTGAGCATGAAGCCCTAACATAGCTGCCGCAAATCACATTGCTCAGCCGTCAAAACACGCCGGAGAGCCATGGCAGAGAAGGCCGTCGGCGTGGAGTCCCGGCTGGAGCCGGTGCCGCCACCGCCGGCGACGCCACGCCGCGCAACACGTGCATGCTCAGCTCGCGGCAGAATACTGCCGCGACTCCCTCATCGCCTCAGCCCCTTCGTGCCGAGTCACTACCCCCCCGGGAGAGATCGCCGCCGCAGCATTCTGACCGAGCCGGAGTCGCTGTGGATGTCTTGCGCAGCGCGCATCGTGCATGCCATCGCAGTCCGCGGCCAAAGCCGCGGACGATCTCAGCCGGGCCGCCGCACCTTGCGGCGGTGCAGCCCGAGGATGGCGCCTAAGCCACCATGGTTGGCTTCAGACCCAAAGTTCGAGGCTGATCGGGCCTGCTCAAAGTAGCCCGATACCGCGGCTGTACCACCGTTACGGCACACGCACCCGGGCGCAATGCGCGGCTGCCCGGGTCCCGCCGTCGTGCAGGTCCCTGTCCGGTTCGTGGTTCATTGTCGGTCTGTACAGCACGAGTTGGTGGCCGTGGGTTGGCAAACGACGCATCGGCAGCCCAACGACGGTCGAACCGTGTCGGCTTTTCGATCGTCTCCCACGCGCCTCGTTTCAATTTAAACACGTTATGATTCTGATCACGAGCGCCCGCTCTGATACCACTGTTGGGTTCCCTTATTGCCCTCGTTGCTCGAATCAGAATTGTAACACATAGACATGTAATAGGGCGGGTCAAACCCATAAAGAATTACCAGTTGAATCGAGTGGCAGCTCCTCGTCCTTTTCTTCAAGACTTCGTCGATGGTGGTGGATGGCACTAGATCGTCATGCCGACCTCGCAGTGTACCACGGAATCAGTTCTCTAAAGATGGCTAGAGAGAACTGAGCCGTCGCGTGAGAGAAGAGTGTTTTTGTTCGGTGTGTGTTTTGTGCCTTTGTTATGGACGAAATTTTCACTTTCAATTATGAAATAGGGCTGTCCTATTTATACTATGATATATTTGGAAATCTCTAGGATATCTCAATGATGTGGTTTTGATTTTGCTCCTTAAGTGGAGAGATTTTGCCATATCTTTCTCTCTCTTATTTAATTCAAAATTCATGTAAGGATACTTACCATAAGTAGACAACTAACTTAAATACTAGGTCAAACTAAGTGTATTTAAATATGGCATAAAATTCGAAACTTAATCCAAGATTAATTTCGAAATTTTCACCTTAAATTAAATAATATTCCAAATATATTATTTCCATATTTATATTTAATTTTCGAAATTAATTCCCAAGGCATAATTCGAAAATCAGCTTAGGGTCAAATTCCAATTTTACCCTCAAGCCTTTTAAGCACATGGCCAAGCCCAAGTCTCAAAGTTAGTTTCATAAGAAGTCTGACTTCGGTCCATTAAACGGCCCGAGGCCCACTAAGACGCGGCCCAACGGGCCAAGGTCCGTTAAGGCCCAAAACACTTTCTCTCCTTATCAGTACACGTTGATGATCCTTTTTAAGCCCGAATTTCTAGGTTCGACTCAGTCGGCAAGGGAGGAATCCAAGAGTCCGGCAGTTACCTAGCCAATCCCGCAGTACTGGACCGTAACCCGATTGGAGTGCGAATTTCAACTCAGTCTTTATTCGAGAACCTTACTATAGATTATAGTACTACGTATAACCCTTCACCTGTGTCCCAAGTGAGAGCCATGGTCTATGTCAAACTCACTATACTCGATTCTATGATAAAACGGGGACGAGGCAAATTACCAAAACTACCCTCCATGTCTAACATGAGTTAGTTCAATACCTTGGCCAATGATTTCATAATTTCCCGTCGCCATTCTCATAGGACACTTATCTCGATTACTTGCAATATTGTGAGTCCGTACTCGGCGGTCTAAGCCCGGCAATCACAAATCGTCATCAAGACCGCATCTGGCCTACTGACCCATGCAACATCAAATCGGGTCGAGGGGAACCAGTGACAGTCGAGACTTCGAAGTCAACTCCATCAAAGCCCCTTTCGGTCTAAGGTTCTATAGTGTTGTCGACGGTCATTGACACTCCTTGAGTAAGCCATGTTCGACCGTACGACTCGTATCACAAGTCATGATTCGACTCGTATCACAAGTCATGACCTCCGCTTCCAAGCGGGATATCGGCACTCGATAGGTCATCGACAAATAAGCCGTAATCGGTTATCCAGCATCCAACTGGAGCCTAAAGCTTACGGACTTTGAATGCTCGAGGTTAAGAGTCCACTGGTGCCTTCCTCTCTCGTACCCATCGAGAACAGTGACTCAACTCGACACATTTGGATTTGTTCATTTATTACTTTACCGGATGCTTAGTAAAGTACTCTTATATCCAATAAACGAACAACGCCTTTCAATAAACACATAAAAAATATCTTATTACATGAAAGGTCGAATGATAAATAAGCTAATGTCCTATACAATCTAATCCTCGTATAGCATTCGAGGGCATATTCCTAACACTACAAGGACCAACAACTGGTATCAGAGCCTAACGTGGATCAATATCTTCGATTTGAAGCCAGTTTTGCTCGATTCCGATGTGATTTGAGGATGATTTTGCTTGAAAACTCATTTTCGATTTTTTCTCTATTTTTGGGTGTTTTCAAATCGTTTTCACTTTTTTCTTTCCCCTAAGACATTAGAAAACTGAGTATGAGTACTTTTCTGGTCTTTCACGTTGATTTCTATCATGTTTGAGTAGAATTTGAGCAAAAACGAGTCTGAAAATCTGGTTTTTCTGGGTCTGTTCATCACTTTCGGATAGACATATAGAACAGTACTAAGAAATTTGTAGGTTTCGACCGAAACAAACCCACTCTGAAGAGCTTCGACCGATTAAATACTCGGCAATTTTAAGTCAATTTAACTCTATCGCTCGATGCTCGATTCGCCCGAAAGGCTATAGTAACAAATTCTTGGTTTCGCCCGATCAATTTCTCGGCGATTTTCATTCCATTTAACTCTATCGCCCGACACTCAATCGCCCGATAGGCTACAATTTTAGTCAATCGAAACGCAATCTATTTGGACCAAAATCGCCCGAAACTAAGCTTCGATCATCTCTATAGCCCGATTCAAGACACTCCAAATTAGAATCGCCCGAAACCAAACTTCTTGAAACTCTGTCGCGCGACTAAAGCCTTTAGGATCTATATTGTCCGATTCATACTATCGCTCGATTCTAGCACTCTTAAATTGAATTTTTATCGCCTGATTTTGACATTTTAGAATCTGAATCGCCCGATTGTCACCACTTAGGACCAAAATCACCGAACTTGCTTCTATAGGATTAGATATCAATCGATCACCAAAAAAATTTGGTCGGCCAAATTTTGATTCGTAGAACTCTAATCGTCCGATCCTCAAGCCTTACACAAAAATCATCTGATTTTAACATACGACAGAATACATTAAGTGAACTTGCGTATTTTGACTCAACACTCAAAATTCTCAAACTTGACTATTTCTCATTCGAAATTGAAACATTCATTACGCAGATCTATTTCGTGTTAACGATCATTACCAAACAAATCATGGATGGTCTTGCTATTGGATCTGACAACCGTGCACCACTGCTAAATGGGGAGAGTACGGCATATGGAAGCAACGGTTCATCAACTTCATAGAAATCAAGGATGTAGACCTCGCCAATGACATGCTTTCCTCCATTTTTGAGGGACCCGCTCAATTTTGGACCATCATTCCTGCTCAACCCAAGCGGTTCCTCCCATTCCAGAGAGGAGAACTCCTAAGTACCCCAGTCGATACAATGATGCCGAGAGAGCACGAGCCAGAGCGGACAAGCTTTCTCGACACTACGTACTCCAGGCTCTACCGAATGATGACTACAAGCAAGTTGACACAATGGTCACTGCAAAGGAAATTTGGAATGAAGTATGCAAAACGATGGTTGGGACAGAAGTTAGCAACCTGTCTAAGAAATCTAGCATTCTCACTGCTATGATTCTTTCAAAGCTAAGGAGGGGGAAGAACGTTATCTTTATTTTCTGACCATCATCAACGAGATGAGAAAGATCAACATCCAACGTCCCAACCTTGAACACAACATCAAGTTCCTCTCCACACTTCAACCTGAGTGGGGACGGATTGCAGTTCTAGTTGAGCAACATAACACATATCTAGATGCTATGGACATTCATTCCTTACATGATAACCTCTCTCAATACTTCCATTATGCAAAGAAATCAAGAATGAAGTAAAGACAAATGTCAACATGGAACCATTGCATTCGTGACCTCTAAATCAAGCCACAGGAGCTCGAGAACTTCTAAAGGAAAGCAAGCCATACAATTTGACATATCAGACAACACTGAATTAGACCAAGAATCTGAGCACGAACTCGAATCAATCAGAAAGAAACTATCTATGATCTCAGAGACGGTCAATAAGATGAGCGCCAAGAAATCATCATCTTCTTTCAACAAACAACGAACCTCTGGCGGGAAACAAAAGTTCGTTGCTGCCAAAGAGGCTGAAACAAAGAAAGTTGATGAATCAAAGAAGTTCTTCAAATGTGATAAACCGAGTCACTTCGCTTCAGAATGCTTCTGACCTAAGAAGAAAACACCAAGTAGTACAAGAAGAAGTTCCAGCTCTCACAACGCAAGGAGGCAGAAATTGTTCTTGTTGCTGAGGAAGAGGAATGGCTAGAGGACACATCAAACAAGGAGAAGGATGAAATGGCCTTCATGGTGAAAAGCAATGACTCTGATTCCGACGAGAAAGAACCAGGCATAGGCACAGACAGGACGGATGTCTCTTCATCCGACCAGGAGGTATACTCTCATTCCATAAATGATAGCATTAAACTAGAACATAGGATCAACGAACTCTCCATGCATCGTAGGGATCATACAGAACTCCAAAGAAACTTTGACAAAAAATATGCTTTACTAGGTAAACAACAGGAAGAACTAGCTATTCTTCAAGAAACCTTAACACTGTCTGAATCTAAAGTGAAGACTTTAATAGAAAAGGTAGAGGATAAAGAAAAACAAATCAATGAGCTATGTAAGAACTTAAGTGACAGTGAAGACGAACGAGTAAATGTGTCTTCTCAATACGAACTAATCACTGAAGAGCGCATTCGACTATATAAAAACGTCAGAGTTAGAGGATCTTCTCACCAAAAGAGGTCAAACTGATCGAACCATATTTCTTAACAAACCCAAAGATGTGGAATTCTATGATCCCCGTGAAGGATTGGGGTTTCAAGTTACGAGAAACCCAAAGAAAGATAAAGTATTTCCTTTGTACAGTACAAAACGTTTTGGGTTGAGTCTTGAAAACCTAATGCCCTTCGTAGGATCGACATAGGTGACCGATCTGAAAACAGAAGTGGAGGAACAAAGATTGGGCCCAAATTGCATGGGGTTATATAGAACTAAATAATAGCAGCAAAACTAAAAAGACAACGCTCTCTGACGATTGCATGTCTCCATTTGGCCGTGAAATTCAGGAAAGCACTGCCGAACAGGCTAAACCCATTTATCCATCTATATACATTCCAGAGATTATTCGCAAAATAGGCGACTTAACAGCCTCTCCAGAATCAGAAAAGAAACCCCACGAATAAGAGAAAACTATTTTGTTAAGCAAAATTTATACTCTTGAAAACTTCCTGACGCTTACAAACCTTCCACCTCCCGTCCTGTCCCCGAACCCTCTACATGTAAATGCAAGCAAACTACGAGGAAAACTCATTTATCTCACACTAACTTTGTATCACATGTACCCACGGATAAAGGCGTGAGTTCTGAGGAAACTAAGAAGGTTCGATCTGGGTCAGCAAAGAAGACAACAATCCCTGATAAGAAAAAGAGGCCAGTCTCAAACCTTACTTCTCATGTTTTCAAATCTTTTGCATTTCCAAAAGTGACTTCTTGTAATGTCGCAAATCGTGTTTCATTATTCTATGCTCAGAAATATATTGTCATGTAAACAATGATGTATTTTCACATCCTCATGGCGATCTATTCAGCGAAAACGCTTCCACGTCACATAGCCCTCTTTCTAAGGGCATATCTCCCAAGCTCAACAATCATACTATCAAATCTAAGAGAAAGAAATAAACCACCTCCAAGATCAAGCAGAACAAGAAATTAGGTCAAAAACAAATCTGGATTCCAAAATCCCAACTGCATCCCATAGGCAATTGTCGTGTTTGATTCTTAAATCAGTTATCCAACAATCTGACAAAGAATTCATCTAACAACAAATACGTTGGATTCTACACCAGCTATCAAATATGTGCCCATCTGTAGAAGGGTACCTAAGCTTACTTGATTCCTTTTTGCAGGTCCGTCTTGTGTGGTACTTAGATTCCGGTTGCTCCTGAGACATGAATGAAAGCAAAGAGCTGTTGAGCAACTTCTCTGAAGGATTTCTCGGGAAGGTCTACTTTGGAAACTGTCAAATGTGTCTCCTACGTCGAAGGACTGAGCTACAATTTATTCAGCATTGGTCGTTTCTGTGACAAAGGCTGCAAGGTGAATTTCGAGCCTAACAAATGTAGCGCCACCGATGACAATGGAAGAGAAGTACTCACTGGCCACAGAAAGACAAATCTCTACTCCATTGACCTCAAGACTGTCCGACCGACGTGCCTCACCTCCCGTGCCTCTCTACATCAGAACGACCTCTGGCATCAGCGACTCTCTCATCTCAATTTCAAAGACCTTAACAAACTGCGATCAGAAAATTTGGTCAAAGGACTTTCCTCGTTCAGATATCACAAAGAGCATCTCTGCTCGGCGTGTGAAATGGGAAAGATAAGAAAAGCATCCCACCGGACCAAACATATAACCTCAACCTCAAAACCATTTGAACTCATTCACATGGATCTGTGTGGACCTATGCGCACTCAGACCATCAATGGGTGAAGATATGTGCTGGTTATTGTGGATGATTTCTCGCGCTATACATGGACCAAATTTCTCCGAACCCCAGGACGAAACCCCAGGTCTAATAATTGTGTTATCAAAACCGCACAAAACTCTACCAACTAAGTGTCCAAATCATCAGAACTAACAATGGAACCGAATTCAAGAACAAAAAGCTCAGTGACTTCTATGCGTCATGTAATACCCGCAAAATTTAAAGCGGGATTACGATAAGAAATTTCAACACAATTAGGGGAGAAAATATTAGGAATAAAATTCCCAAGATATATTTTTGTCTATGTTCGAAACTAAGAGAATTAATTTTTCGGACAAAGCGGATTTTTTTCAGAATCGAGCCGAAGATATTAATTAGGCCCAAGAGTTAATTAAAATTAGCCAAAAAAAAATTAGAAAGCCCAAGTAGGAAAAATAAGGGTTTAATATGTAGAGGCTAAGGGAAATTAACATGGCCCAAACGAAATAAACAAAAAGCCCAATCTAAGTAATATGGCCGAAAGGTATGTATGGCCTTAAATAGAATTTCCTTCATAATCAAGAAAACCACGTCAAGTTAATCCACATGCTTTGGGTTAAGAGCTTCGCCACCTTAAGCAACCAATCATAGGTGGGTGAGGATAAATAAAAAAAAAAAAAAAAAAAAAAAAAAAAAAACGTTACATCACCTTAAGAGAACTTACTTGGTTATCCCCTTACTATTTGAGCTGTAAAGAACGGTTAGAAGTGAAAAATAAAAACGTGAGAAGTGAGGAAGCAAGGAATTGGATTTTCGGCCAAGCTTGATCAGAATTACTATTTAGGAATTAATTCCAACCTAGAGTAAAGAGGTGAGAATTCTATTCATAAAATCTTCTCCAAAGTTCACGTATGTTAATACTTTACGTTGGATGGTGAATTAATTGGAGTTCTAAGGTATATCGTTTCTTTTTGGAATTAGTATAATCTTGGAAAATGATTTTAATAATAACTGTTCTTAGGGTTTTCGATATGTGGACAGTAAAGTAGAACAGAGACTTTCGACCATATATGATGCGATTTTAGGGTTTCCGGGAAGATCATGAATGTTAGAACAATCTCGATATTGCGTGTGTCTTCAAATATTTTAATATGTCGAGTTGTATGTAAATGTCGATACATGATGAGGATGGGAAGATGTCGAACTGCTTAGTGAATAAAAGTCGAGATATATGTGTGTAATAAGAAATCTCGAAATGTAATGACTCTCGACATTTGTAGGGGTCTCGACATTGTATAAGTCTTCGACATTTCCCTTTCAATTTAATGATCTCGACATTTATTAGATGTCAAGAGGTGATAGATATCGACATTCTACATATTTCGACATTTATCACAAAAGTCGAGACATATATGATAGTAATAGGAAAATGTCGAGACTAGCATAGAAAGTCGAGATGTATTAATAGAAGCCATTTAGTAAGTTGAGATGACTAGATGTGTATAAATGTCGATATATGATGGTGATAGTAAGATGTCGAACTGTATAGCCGATAGAAGTCGAAACATATATATGTAATAAGAAGACCTCGATATGTATAAGGTTTCGACATTTTTTAAGATATCGACATTTGCATAATTCGACATTTTTAATATGTCTCGACATTTTGGCATCAAAGATATCGAGATGTACCTTGTGAGACATTCGACATTTATAAACTCGATAGCTTCGACATTTCCCTTTAGCACTCGACATTTATTAGGTATTTATATATGATGGATCCCGAGATTTTTGTATAAATATATATGGAGGTTTCGACATCTATAGGATGTCGATATAGCTCAAAGAGCTCGACATTTATTAAGATATAGATCTCGACATTTTCTATTATGCTAAAACTCGACATGTCATTTTTAGTCGAGGTCTCGACATTTATATTAAGGACCCCGATAATTGTATGAATATTTCGACATTGTGTTAATTAATAAATTTTCGGTATTTCAGAACTTGCTATTTCTAGGGTTTAATTATTTTTAGAAACTTCGTTATTTTTTTAGGTTGTCATAAATTTTAGGGTTTTCGAGAACTAGCACATATACTAATAATATTTATTTATTTAGAGGTTCGACCTTTACGGAATTCCGCCAGATTCCTTGATTGACAATAGCAGGAGGACAGGTAGGTGGATCATCCATCTACAATGCGTAAACACATATGTGACTTATATGATTTTATGTGATTCTGTGATTTATGTGAAATACGTGTTTTATGTGTGTTTACATATATTTCATACATATGTTATTACGCATATATGCATGGCATGACACGTGCATATCACGTGAGGGCGAGAGATGATTTCCACCGTATTGAGACGGTGATGATTCGAGGTATTGTAAGTGGGGTAGATTTGAGATTATTGTGACGACTTGTTAGGCTCACAGATTACCTGGCCGAGACAGACGTGATCGATCTGTCTACTCGGATGTGGTCGTTTCGAGGTGCAAAACGCCATATGATTATATATATATATGGATACGGGCTTTATCGCCCATGATTTATTGTGGAAGAGACGACCGGGTAGGTGGCCATTGACGTGATCGATCAGTGCACTACCGGCGTAGCTTACCGCTGATTACGGGTGGAATCACGTGACCACCCATGATATTTATTGCGCGCGTGAGCCTAACCATGGGCCCCAATATTGTAATATGAGATAGGATGTGAGAAAAGAAAGAGTGTGCATGGCATGTAAGATATTGGGATCGGGATTGAGCGCACACTTGCATACATGCATTTTATTCACCTACTGGGCAAAATTGCTCAGTGTTTACGTGTTGTAGGTACTGAGTCTGACGCTGCTATGCGTCAAGGTTGAGGCGGCTGGTGGCGGTGCTCCACGGACTTTTGAGGGCAGGGCGGTACATGGATGCGACCTGTGGAGCGATGTTAGGTTTTGGAACGTTTTGACATTTTGGGGGCTACGGCCCTTGTATAGTGATGACTATGTAGACAAATGTTATTGTAATATATTTTATTGTAGGAAAAATTTTTGTTAGACGGGTCTTCCGCGACTTACGTTGCGAAAATCCGCCACTAATCGTAATTAGAAAAGTAGGGTCGCCACACGTCACTTGGAATCACCCAACAGTTCGCAGCGGCAAAAATACCCCAACAAACGGCGTAGTTGAGCGCAAGAACAGGACCTTAATTGAAGCAACTCGAACACTCCTTATTCACTATAGATTACCTCACTTCTTGTGGGCTGAAGCAATGAACACAGCTGGTTCAACTCAAAATCTTGCCTCTCTTCACAAGAGGTTCAATAGAACTCCCAACGAGTTGATCAATCGCAGAGTGCCAGACGTCTCTTTCCTGAGAGTTTTTGGATGCAAGTGCTACGTGGCCAACGATCGTGAAGATAGAGGCAAACTCGAACCAAAAGCATTTGAAGGGATACTGGTGGGATATTCGACAACCTCCAAAGCCTATCGAGTATACCTCAAGGAGAAAAGATCGGTTATGGAAAGCACTAACGTGACATTTGATGAAGTAGACCGAGTGGTTTCTGCACAAATCAGTCCAGAACCCGGACTGATTTGATGAAAGATCAACCAAGCACCTCTTCGGTGGGCGAACCTTCAAATTCCAAATTACTGAGGGATATGGAACTCGATCTTTTATTCGAGGATCT
Source organism: Craterostigma plantagineum (assembly GCA_027422505.1). Taxonomy (NCBI): domain Eukaryota; kingdom Viridiplantae; phylum Streptophyta; class Magnoliopsida; order Lamiales; family Linderniaceae; genus Craterostigma; species Craterostigma plantagineum. Next base: position 225,643 of record JAPQWV010000395.1, read on the forward strand.
CTTCTCAAGACCTTCGCCACCCACTGCTCCAACAACTTATGTAGCACCAAGCAATAATGATTCTACAGAGCCTAGCAATGACAATTTCTCCTCCTACGTTGGAAAATCTCCACGTTGATGACGACAGTGAACTTCCAACTGATACTGAGATCATCTCCAGCTCAGCAGCAGAAACGCATCAGCCCACTAATTCGACAATAGAAATTTCTTCAGGAGAGTCAGTACCACCCAACCTGCAGAACCTACGGAACAACATTCGACAGTAGAAATTTCTCCAGGAGAGTCAGTACTACCTCAACCTGGAGAAGCTACGGAACATCAGGTTGTTCAAAGTGAAGAAGCAATGGCAGGTACCAATGTAGCTAAATCATCACAACCTCATACAAGAAAGTGGACCCGTGCACATCCAAACTCACAGATAATTGGCGACCCCTCCACTGGCGTAACAACTCGAGCGTCAACGATAAATAAAGGAGCCTGCAAAATAGCTGAAGCACTTGACGACACATATTGGATAATCGCATGCAGGAGGAAATCTACCAGTTTGAAAGGCTGGAAGTCTGGAACCTAGTGCCTAGATCGGCTGGGAAAACTATTATAGGTACTACTGTGAGGCCGTAAAGCTGGCCATCCAACACATTAAATAGAGAACTATTAAAGGATACATAAAAGTGTGGGACACCATTTGTTTCCGGGACCATAAATGCAGGAAGAAAACGTTTCTTATCCATTGATTATTTAATCTATGCACTATGCGAAGATACAGTGGATGATGAAAGAAAATTGCATTGAATGCACAAACGAATGCCTGTTGGAATGCCGTATTCAAAGAAAACACTTGCAAAAGCATCGAATTCCGAAGCCATAAATGCAGAGACCTAACGTTTCTTCTACATTGATACATTAAATATAGAGACGTATAATGAACGTTATAGAGAATCACTACATTTTACGGTGGCATCGAACGACCCTTGGAATACTCTCAACAAAAAATAGTAAAATATCACTGAAGGATATGCAAGACTGAAGACTTTTGGGATGCCGTTCTGCTAAAAAGAAAGAAATAAAATCAACCACAGCATGGCACGTCAGCATTTCAGCATCGGGGAGCCCAACAGTCACATGCACTGAACGTGGATACACGAAAATAATTCGAAAAATAAATAAAATACTTTCTCGCACTCTGGTAGGCTGGAGGCTTGCACTGATGACGTGGCTGCACCAGGAGAGACCCTATTCTACTTCATATATATATATATATATAATTATAGAAATCAAGAGGAATTTATGGTGCTCACCTTATATGGTGCTCACATAGGTGAGCACCTTATGTGGGCACCTGTTGATGTGGCATCGATTCGTGCCATTTCAACATCTCACATCAACATCTAAGATTATGCCGTCTTAATTAACACCTTATGGGATCCATTCATCGATATTTCGGACGCTGATGTGTCATATTGTACGCGATATACTTCGTTGACACGAAAAACGTCGATATGCCACATCAGCGTCCGAAATGTCGATTAATGGATCCCATAAGGTCTTAATTAAGACGACATAATCTTTGATGTTGATGTGGAATGTTGAAATGGCGCGAATCGATGCTACATCAACGGGTGTCCACATAAGGTGAGAACCATAAAATTCATATAGAAATCAATATGATATTACTAATAACAAACAATTATATTCAATTTGCATCTCTGCTCTGGGAAAGAACACCAACTAAATAACGCGTAATTCTTTGTTGGGAAGCTTTCTCGTCCTTCAATTCAACTAGTGTTTGGTAGGGCATTTCACCAATCACCTTTTACGTCTCTCCTACCAATTGCCAGCTATTCAGAAGAAATCATCAGATTTGAGCAGTTGATTGTCAGCGTTCAGTTCTTTGTGTCTGTATTAAATTTTTGGTGCCGATCCGTCTGAAGATTGGCGTAAAAGATGAGAAATTTTAGATTAGGTTTTGCTGTGCTTCTTTATTTCATAGTATGTGGGAGGATTGAAGCTTTCAGGTTCCATATTACTCCACACACCGAGAGGATCTCTGGTAAGAGCTTTTCTGCACTTTGTTTTCCTTGTTTTTTGTAAAACCTTACTTTGCTGACGTTTAGACGAGCGACTTGTAATGTTCGATACCAGATTTGATTGATGTTTAAGTACGCTATTTCTTTAGAAAGGTTATTACGATTGAGAATTTATTACTGAAATTCAGCCGTCTTTGGCTAATTGTCTATGGCTGTACGGGAGATTCGGTATTATTCTTTTTCTTGTTGAGTTCGTTGTTGAGATGAAAAATTTTGATAATATTTGTCTGTTATCTGCTGAACTTACTGTCTTGTTTGGAATCATGCTTCTGTTTCTACATGAATTCTTATGTAATCTGTGCTTCCAGATTTTTTTTGTAATCTGCCAGTTATGGCCATTGCTATTCTTAGTAAAGATTTTGTGATGGATTCTGCTGATGGTTGCTTCGACAGCGTTGCCATTGAGGAACAGATCAGTATCGCGAATTTTTTAGAACCCATGGATATGACTCATTTTGACTAGGATGTTTCATCATTTTAGCTGATTTATGTAACTTCGGCTGCTTTGATTAATAACTATGATGCTACCTGTAGATATAATTTAAGATGATGTCATTAATCTGAGCATTTCATGCCTCTCTCCTCCCTCTCAGTCAGGGGAATGCAAGTATAACTTGTCAGTTAGTGAATTCAACTTATTAACCGGGAAAGTTCAGTGCTGGTTGCATTATGTGACCTTGGAAATTGTTTTGTACTATTCATCGTATACCTGTTGCTAAGAAGTTGAGTTTGACTCGCTTGGAAATTGGAGGAAGTTTGATAAATTCAAAAGTACGTGTACTAATGCATTTTTGTTTTCTTGATGTTTTTAAATCTTAGGTAGCGCTGGCGATGTCTTGGAAGATGATCCTGTGGGAAGGTTGAAAGTTTTCGTCTATGAGTTGCCCAGCAAATACAACAAGAAGATTTTGCAAAAGGATCCACGATGCCTCACCCATATGTTTGCTGCCGAAATTTTCATGCACCGCTTTCTTCTATCGAGCCCTATCCGGACTCTCAATCCAGAAGAAGCTGACTGGTTTTATACGCCTGTGTACACGACATGCGATTTGACACCCAATGGGCTTCCATTGCCTTTCAAATCACCTCGAATGATGAGAAGTGCCATTCAGCTCATATCTTCGAATTGGCCCTATTGGAATAGAACTGAAGGGGCTGATCATTTCTTCATTGTGCCGCATGATTTTGGTGCTTGCTTTCACTATCTAGTAAGGATTCCCATAATTTTTTTAAACATTCCAGTGTAGATGTTTTTGGAGTTCATTTTTTTGAACAACAGAATTAGGTCTCAAAGGATGATGTGAAGAAATGCTTGGGTGCCAAGGAACAAAAAGTAGGAGTTAGTTGCATGATTATGTTTAGCTTAATTTAGGAAAACCATAGTTAGGAGTTTTGGAAAATATATTTAAGATTTGAATGCAGAATCTTTGCTTTTGCTAAACAGTGGTGAGCCTACTAAAAGGATCACTTGATTATGACGAGTTTATCTTCTGAAGTAGTTCGATCAGATTTATTTCATGTAATGCAATGCGTTGCCGACCCTTCCCGGGATGTTATCATGGAGTTGTTTGCAGATTGTGCGTATGTAGCACTCAGCAAACTACTTATGCAGTTATGATTGTGTCATAAAGTATCTACAACATTTCATTCCACATGTTTGAATTGTTGTCAAGTTTTGGGTTGCGTTCAGGTAAATGTGATATTTTCTGAATAACAATAGTGATTTATCGTATCTTCAACTAAGTGGTAAGTATAAAATTTTAGAAATCCAATCGCCAAATGTACTTATACTTTTCCAGGAAGGTAAAGCAATTGAGAGAGGAATACTCCCATTGCTCCAACGAGCTACGTTGGTTCAGACGTTTGGACAGCGAAACCATGTTTGCTTAAAAGAGGGCTCCATCATAATACCTCCATACGCTCCCCCACAGAAGATGCAGGTCCATCTGATCCCTCCCAGCACTCCGAGATCCATCTTCGTTTACTTCAGAGGTCTGTTTTATGATGTTGGAAATGATCCCGAAGGTGGTTATTATGCAAGGTATGTCTATGTCTAATCAATCGTACAACTTGATATAGATGCCAAATTATACATAATTCTCAGAGAAATAAAAAAGAACTTTTTTTCGTCGAACTACTTTGATCCCTGTTTTATTCTGCTCCTTTTGCTTATATGTGATCAGTATCAGCTGTTATAACAAATAGAGATGTTAGGGACACCTCTTATCCACCAAGAATTACATATCTTTGAAATCGAACTTCCCCACTTGCAACATTTGGAACTCGAATCTCTTATAAAGGCTTGTAGAATGATTCATAGGAGATCAACCAACGACTTCTCTGCTGTTCAAATCAGTATAAAACCACAATAATAAATTTGACTATCATTTTCCAATATACTGACAGAGGTGCAAGAGCATCAGTCTGGGAGAACTTCAAAGACAACCCACTATTCGATATCTCCACAGAACACCCCACGACCTACTATGAAGACATGCAAAGGGCCGTGTTCTGCCTGTGCCCCCTCGGGTGGGCCCCGTGGAGCCCCAGGCTTGTCGAGGCTGTGGTCTTTGGGTGCATCCCCGTCATCATAGCAGACGACATAGTCTTGCCATTCGCCGACGCCATTCCATGGGAGGAAATTGGTGTCTTTGTTGCAGAAAAGGACGTCCCTAAGCTCGACACTATACTTACTTCGATTCCCATCGAGGAAATACTGAGGAAGCAGAGGTTGTTGGCCAACCCATCGATGAAGCAAGCCATGCTTTTTCCACAGCCCGCGCAGCCCAGAGATGCCTTTCATCAGATATTGAATGGTTTGGCCCGTAAGCTCCCTCATGATAGGAGGGTGTTCTTGGGTTACGGTGAGAAGTTGCTCAACTGGACTGCTGGGCCCGTGGGTGATCTCAAACCGTGGTAGAAGGTAACTAACTAACTGTGGTTAGAAGAGCTTACTATACTGAGTTCATGGTATGTTTGTTCTTATGGGATTTTGGTTGTGGTGGTGGTTCTTGGCCAATGTGCTACTTTTTAAAAGATTTGCATATTATGTATATAAGCCTATTTTGTTGCATTGTTATGCGTGAAGTACTTCGTTTATACCTATTTTGTTGCATTGTTATGCGTGAAGTACTTCGTTTTAGGATTTTTTAAGTAAATAGCCCTTGAGCTGGTCATCTTTTAAAAAATAGCACCCAAAATCGGACTTTACCTTTGTACCCTTACTAACTCTGCTCTAAAGACTATTTTACCCTTATTTAATGTCAATCAACAACCTCAACAACACTTAACGATAAAATTAATTAAAGGGTTTACGTGTTACACTGTAGCGAATATGAAACATCAGACCCGTTATAGAAGAGGGGTAAAAGTAAAAAAAGCAAACACTTTCACTTCCAGTAAAAAAAGCAAGCGTGTCTCCCGCCCCTGCACTGCAAATCGTCTCCACTTTTACTTCCAGTAAAAGAACAAGCGTGTGCTCTCCCGCCCCTGCACTGCAAATCGTCGTCTTCTCTGCAAATCGACTCATTCGACAATAGCATTCAACGCGAACGTGGAGGTATGTGTTCTACTCTTCGTCTTCTTCAATTTAACGCGAGAGGGGACCTGGGAACGACCCATCGAACCCTAATTTGGTGCGGACCCGTGCTTGCAAGCATAGGACAGAGCTTGGTAGCATAGGACTCGCGCTTGCAAGCATAGGACATGTACTTGCAAGCACGGGACCCGTGCTTGCAAGCATAGGACCCGTGCTTTCAAGCATAGGACATGGGTCACGCGCGCGCAAGTTCGGGGACCCGCCCGTTTTAATAAGGGGACCCGCGCGCTATTCCCAGGGGACCCGCGCTTATACGCATAGTTCCCCTGCTTAAACGCTCAGGTCCTCTTACCTTAACGGGCGGGTCCTGTGCCACTGCGCGTGCGCAAGCGGGGGACCCGCGCGTTATAAGCAGGGGACCCGCGCGCTATGCCCAGGAGACCCGCGCTTATACGCAGGGGACCCGCGCTTATACGCACGGTTCCCCTGCTTAAACGCTCGGGTCCTCTTACCTTAACGGGCGGGTCCTATGCCACTGCACGTGCGCAAGTTCGGGGGACCCGCGCGTTATAAGCAGGGGACTCGCGCGCTATGACCAGGGGACCCACGCTTATACGCAGGGGACCCTTGCTGGGACCGCGCCGATGCGCAGGGGTCTCATGCGCGTCCGTGCTTGAATTTCAGCATATGCGATGCGGTCCCCTGCGCATCTATGCATAAGGGTTTTCTGTTTTAATTATTTCATACCACGTAATTTAGCTAAAATGTGTTTTACGCATAAATTAGGTTGTGATGCAGAAACAGTTCGACACAGTGGACGAAGTTCCCCGTTTGAGTGTAAAAATGAGCTCGTTATACGCGGATGCCAGCGAGCTGATAAGACAATGTCTGAACCACCACGAGTGGGAGATTTTTAGGAACGAGAGTCCGTTCGGCCGCCTTGTTATGGCTGAGCCTGATTTTAACCTCTCGGGCCAGTTGCTGTGGTACCTCATCCAGAACCAGACGATGCTGCACAACCGGGAAGAGCTGTGGATGATTTTTGGCGGAAAACCACTCCGATTTTCGAAGTCGGATTATTGCCTAATCACCGGGCTGAAGTTCGCAGCCGAGCTACCGCCGGTAAACGGCGGCTCACAATTCACCGCAAGACATTTTGGCAACAGCTCAAAAGTCCGCATGTCGTACGTCAAGCGTGTGTTGGAGCGGTTGTCTGGCGACGAGGACGATGTGGACTTCGAGAAGCTGAAGTTGGCGGACGTGTACTTCGCCACCGCCGTGTTGATGCCTCGACCGCCGAAGAAGGACACCGTCGTCAGTACGACGGTCCTTAGTCTCGTCGAAGATCGATTTGCATTCTCCCAGTACCCTTGGGGCACCGTGGCTTTCTATGAGGTGATACGAAGTGTTAAGGTAAATCTACGGGAGAGGCCACGGGACTGGCTGATCAGTGGGTTCGTACAACCACTTCAGGTGAATAATAACTAAGCTTCTTGCATATCATGTTTTGAGGGACGTTTGTAAGATTTTTTGCGTTATTTGTATTCAGATACTAGCATACGAGTGCATGTCGGGGGTTGCATACCAGTTTGCGGTTCGCAAGGAAGAAGATTTCACGCCACGCATGCTCAGGTGGGCGACGAAGAATTGGGGTCGCAAAGCATGCCCGACTCTTAGGACGGTCGCAGATGCCGTCAACGGCGGTTTTGTACGAGGGTTGTTAGTGCCGTCAGCGGAAGAGTTGGAGGCGGCGTACTTTAGGGACAGCGTTTTCGACGTTGGGGCGGCACACGACATATTCGACCGTGTGACGGGCCTACTCACGCGGGGAGTGGGAGGTTAGGTGTTCCCCTGTACACCGCGATCGTGGCGACGACGATCATTTACCGATCGTACCTGTTGAAGATTTTCCCACACCTGTGGAGGTGGTTGAGGCGGGAGACGGTGCTTCGTCGAGTGCCCGAGGAGTTCGAAGAAGAGGCAAAACGCCTGTAGAATTTGTTGATCTAAGTGATGAGGATTCTGGCTCAGATGGAAATGAGAAGTGGAGCAAGAAGTACCTCGGGCGAGTGGACTCCGGGCGTGAGCTGATTCATGAACACGATCGCGTGCTCATTGACATGTACCTTCAAGCGGCAAGATTTAGGTAAATGTTTTCTTTCGAGAACAGCCTCAGTATAAGTACATAAACACGTAATAATTTTTCTTTTTTGCAGTGATAAGGTTTGGGAAGGTGACATGTGCGATGTGGATGCCCAAGGCTTCTACATGTTGCTCTTCCATGATATGCTCAAGTCCAATTGTCTTGACGCATATCTAGATTGCTTGAGGCGAATCTATGCGGACAATGACAATTATCCTCGCGTCTTCTTGTTTCCAAGTTACGTGCAAGACGAGCACTTTAGGAAGGCGCAGAAGTTGAATAGGAAGGCGCAAGTACGGGTGGATGATATGGAGAGCTTCGTGAATGGATTGTCGAGAAGCAGTTGGAGCTGGTTGGAGCGTCTCACGGAGGATGAATTGCTACGATGCAAGTACATCATCTCTCCTGTTTGCGCACGGGCCCACTGGACAGTGCTTATTTTTGACGCGTCAACGCAAATCTTCGTCCTTCACGATTCATTGGGCGCGCATGGTGTGCAATTCGCCGGGAGAGTGTTCGTAAGTAGCTGAAATCCGTTTGTCTATCATTTTTATTTATTTAGTGACATGTTCGGTGTTTGCTATATTTTGCAGGCGGAGTTTCTTTCCGCATATTGGCGTTTCAAGTTCGACATCGTGACGAAGCCGAAGTTGAATAATAAAATGAATCGCCAACAGAAGGCTGGCAGCTTGAATTGCGGGGTTCATGCGGCGTTGACAGTGGAGACGGTTATGGTTGACACGCCCGAGTTTGATGAATATCAACAGCAGATTGATATTTCAGCGTATCGAGCCACTATGGCTGCACGGATATTGCGTGACCCGCATAGCTGTATGAATTGATTTGTTTGGCTGAGTTTGGAAGTGTTAATTGTAAGTGGCTTTGTAGGTTTAATGGACTTGGTGTAGTTAGTTTGTAGGTTTATGGAACTAAAATTTTTTGATATTATTGAATGAATTGATTCTCTGTATGAAACGAAAGTACGTGATGGGTGATTTGACTTGTTACTGAGGAAATTATTTTGACCAAATACTCAGCAATATGCGCGGGTCCCCTGATTTTACGTGCGGGTCCCATGATTTTACGTGCAGGTCCCATGATTTCAAGTTATGGTCCCTTTAGCACGTATCCCACCATATGACTTGATAAAACTTTTTCCATTGTTGAATAATTGATTCTCTGTATGAAACGAAACGTGATGGGTGATTTGACTTGTTACTGAGGAAAATATTTTGACCAAATACTCAGTAATTGTTCAATTATTGGTACGACTAAAGAGAAACCCTAAATTGGACAGCGACCCGTTCATATATATACCTATACGGGACACGTCCCATCAACGCCAACGCAATAAGCACGGGTCCCCTGAGAATGTTTTGGTCCCCTGATTTTACGTGCATTTCCCATGATTTCAAGTTATGGTCCCTTTAGCACGTTACCCACCATATGACTTGATAAACCTTTAAAATAATGCACGACCATTTTTTGGTACAGAAAGCATACATTCCACCATCGTACGATCACTTTTGGTGATAATCATGACGATCACCAGCATTGTTTTTCAAGTCGATGGTAAGTGGGTAATTCGCGAGGACAATACGTCGAACTGGGTTCCGGATCCAACTTGCCGTTGGCAATCAATCTTGGTCGACGAGGAGTCATGCACGTTAGTGGATCTCACTAACGAGATATTGAATGCATTGTCGTTACGCAACGACAATACGAAACTACGGATAAGCTACATGCCTTGCATAGACTACAATTATGTGCGCCCCATCTACCTCAAGAACGATTACGGCGTACGTGCGTACGTTGGAGGTGGTTGCCCACGATCAAGACCACCTCTTCACGTGGAACTTGAATTAGCCGTCATTGCGTCACCGCCACATCAACCTCATGATAATGATTTCTCTGGTTTCGACGTCGGCCTTATAGCGCATTGCGATACAAACTCCGAAATCCAACCATTTGACGGTTTTCCCAGCACATCTTACAACCCTCCTTACCAAAGTAATGAAAGCAGTGGCTATGTAGGCGATTACTCCGGAATATGCGGCCAAGGATATGATAATGAGAACGAGCAAGTCGGACGGGACGACGAAAATGAGAACGAGGAAGGTGCCTTAATGCATGATGATGATGATGATGATGATGATGATGACGCACATGATGACGATTTTGACGTCGATAAGCACGACGACGCAACTGATGTGGCCGACGATGGTACCTATTCGTTTACGGATGGTTCGACCCTATATGTTGGACAAGATAGCAAGAAAGAACTGAAGGACGAAATCACTAAAATCGTTGTCGCTGCATGCTTCAAACTCCAAGTGGATAGGTCAAACAAAACCCTGTACGTAGTGAAATGTGCGAAGGAGAACTGCGAATGGCGCATACGAGGTGCACAGGATAAGGACTCCCCCTTTTTCTCAATCCGAAAGTACGTCAACACGCACACGTGCGGCGTGTCTCATCGACGCCGTAGACATCACCAGGGAACTTCGTCGCTCGTATCGAGCACGTTGTTGGAAAATTTCAGGGCTCCTAAAGACATCCCCCTCCCAGTTCCATACAGTCGATGATGCAGAGCAGGGGAGTAGAAGTTTCATACTACAAGGCTTGGAGAGGAAAACAAATTGCGACCGACGAACTAGTTGGTAACAGGGACGCTTGCTACGGTTTACTGCCGTCTTACTTAGATGCGGTGAGGCAAGCGAACGAGGGCAGTATCACTGATTGGGAGATGGACGAAGACAATCGGTTCAAGTACTCGTTCTTGGCATACGGAGCATGCGTCAGCGGCTTTACGTTCATGAGGAAAGTCGTTTCTATCGATGCCACTTTTTTGAAGGGAAAGTATAAGGGACTCATGATGATTGCCACTGCGCAAGACGGCGATTTTCATCAATATCCTTTAGCATGGGGTATTGCCGACGGGTCGGAGGGAACCGACCCATGGACGTGGTTTCTCTCGAGATTAAGACGTTTTGTTGCGGATGGCGACGATCTCGTAATAATTTCCGATCGGAACCCTGGAATCAAGAATGCAGTTCCGGCCGTTTTTCCAAACGCGTTTCATGGTTTCTGTGCGTGGCACCTTCAACAAAACGTGAAGACGAGAATGAAGAAGAAAGGTGCTTGTCCAATCTTTTGGCGTGCCGCTACTGCCTACACGAAGAGCGAGTCCGACCGTCATTTTAGGCAGCTTGACGGAAAATATGCGGACGTGCAGAGGTATCTTAACGAAGTCCCAAAGAAACATGGACGCGAGAGGTCTGTTTTATGGACTGTTGGGACAGAGAGCTTCCAATTATTGGACTGTTGGGCTCGATTCAGCGACTAACATCATCATGGTTCAGTAAGCATCGGCGCTCTGCGGAAGCTTCAATCGCCTCGAACATGACTAGGTTTACGCCGAAGGTAGAGTCGATCATACGAGAGAATTTCACCGAGTCGCAAAAATTTCATGTGTCGGAAGTCGGGCATCTAACATATAACGTATACGGGCAGCATGTGAACGAGGTGGTCGATTTGGGGCTGCGCACATGCACGTGCATGATGTTTGACATCGATCGTATCCCATGTCCACATGCGGTTGCAACTTGTGGTTCTGCCCAAGTGCCGGTATATTCATTAGTGCACGATTATTATACCTTGGAGTTATGGAAACTGGCATACGAAGGTACTATACGCCCGGTAACGGACCGCATTGAAAGTAGTATGGACATGTTGCCGCCTCGTGTTGGTTCACAACGTGGACGACCCCAGAAAAATAGGTTTCCTTCGACGGGTGAATTTGGTAGGAGATAACGTTGTAATATGTAGTTTTCGTATTCAGAGTGGCTTATACGTCGCCATTTGTGTTATGTTATGTAAGATTGTGTTACGCGAGCTTTTGCGTGAATATGGAAGTAGAAAACCCTTATGCACAAATGCGCAGGGGACCGCATCGCATATGCAGAGAATCCCGCACGGACGCGCATGAGACCCCTGCGCATGAATGTGGTTCCCGCCGGGTCCCCTGTCTCCAACGTTTGGGTCCCGTGAAAAAATCGCGCTGGTCCCATGTTCCTTGCGCGCATGGAGGGGCGCGTTACTCCCATCGGACCCAAACGTTAAAGGGAGGGGACCTGCCGATTAGCACATGGTACCCCAAATCATTAGGGTTGGTCACGTTCGCTTACTAAGTGGGTCCAATAATTGTTCAATTATTGATGAAAAGTGACATGTAGCAGTTTTGGTGAAGTGACATGTCAGAGCAGTGTCATTATACAGTTCATCAGAGACAGATGACTTGACATTTGATTCCCGATTCCACTTTTTTGTCCCCGGCGAAAATCTAATATTATTAAATTCGTTAATAAGATAATATTGTCCACTGCGAAAATCTAATATTATTAAATTCGTTAATAAGATAGTCATTAATAAAAAATTAAAAAATTCGTTAGTATGGGTTATATTTTTTTTATATGAATTATATTTATTCATACTATAATATTAAAACATTATATTATTTATCTATAAGATTAAAATCGTATTTTTTATTCAAGAGGGGGTGTGAATAGTAACCCCTTTAGAAAATTACGGTACGAATATGGAAATAGAAAACCCTTATGCACAGATGCGCAGGGGTCCGCATCGCATATGCAGCGAAGCCCGCACGGATGCGCATGAGACCCCGGCGTATCTTTGCGGTTCCGCCGGGTCCCCTTCCCATAACGTGAAGGTCCCATGATATTAAGGTTTGGGTCCCGTGACAGTAATGCGGGGTCCCATGAGTCTTGCGCGCAGGGAGGGCGCGTTACGAGCATGGGACTCAAACCTTAAAGGCAGGGGACCTTCCGATTACCACACGGTACCCGCACATTAGGGTTAGTGATGTTCGCTTATTGAGTGGGACCAATAATTGCTCAATTATAGGTCAAAACTGACATGTCAGAGCAGTGTCCCTATTTATTCGTCAAAAGTGACATGTCAGAGCAATGTTACTATACAGTATGTACAGGACAGATGACTTGACATTTTATTCCCGATTTGCTTGTAATGTTGTGAAAATCTAATATATTATTAAATTCGTTAATAAGATAAAAATTAATAAAAATTAAGTGTGCGTAAAAAAAATAAATTTAAATAACCACTCGATTAACAATATCTAACTCCAAGTTTAGAAAAAAGAAAATATATTTTACAACATGTATTTCGAGTCGTACGATCATTGACGTGAATCTAGTAAGAGAGCACACCGAGAAAACATACTCATGTTTGTGATTTATGTAGGCTGTAACAATCTTATAAAGTGAACGTAATTCTTTTGATTACCTCCAATTTTTTTGTTCTGTGCTATTTTATGATGACTTTATATTGTAGTCTACGATAAACAAAGTATAAATACGCTCAATTCGCTTACTTCCATGAATTAACATTGCAAAAATCGCACATGAACATAGGGGACCCTTATTTTTTGAACAGCGGGCCCACTCTTCAAAACAGGGGACCCGCGATGATTGCATAGTCCCCACACTGAGATGTCCGGGTCAGTCGTGGTCCCGTCAAAATTGTCCGCATGTCATTGCCGGGTCCCGACTGGTCCCTTCGAAATGTCGCTTGATTTAAGCAGAAGACCCGCTCGTAAAGGTCACGGGACCTGTGCGTTATAAGCATGGGTCCAGCGCTTGTATTCAGGGGACCCGCTAAGGGAGCGTTCATAGATAACACGGAAAACTTAAAATGAAAAAAGTTAAGTTATGTCAAATCACTGCCATTCGCGTTATTTTTATGTCAACTCACACATCACTCTCACTGACAAAAAGTTCGAAAACACTGACAAAATCACCTCTCACAATTTCTAAACCCTAAATTGATATCAAACACACGTAAAGCAGATGACTTCTATCAAACAACTAAAATTAAAATTAAACAGAGATCACAAACAACACATAGAACATTTATTCAACAACAGAAGAAAACTAGAAAGATTTCAAATCACTTAAAATTCAGTTCTTTTTATTTTTACGTCAAATCACACATCAGTCTCACTGACAAAAAGTTGGAAAACACAGAGAAACTCAATCTTTCACAATTCTAAACCCTAAATTCATATCCACCAAACGATATGCACAAATCAAACAAGTAAAATTAAAATTCAAGGGAGAAATTCAACAACACATGAAATAGTTCGTGAACATCGCAAATTTTAATAAAAAAAAAGGGTATACTAAAAAGTGTCCCAATCATTATTGAAAATAGAAGATGCGAGGTATTTTCTAAACTCCTTCATATGAGTTTGATTGAGGCGGGAGACGTCGTCCTTCTTCATCATAAGCGACATTGCCGCCCGCAACATCGCCACGCCATCTTCTCCCCTGAAAATCATATCGAAAAAGATACGTATTATTAAACACGACGACAAAGTAATAAAACGCATCATTCATGAAAACTTACTGATTTTGTTTCCTGAAGTCGCGACACCACCTAGCCGACCAGCTCGTGCCCTTGTTAGGCATGCGTTTTATCAGTTTCAGTTCCTTGAAAATAGCCGGGATTACGATCCGAAGTTTGTTGATGTCGTCGGCGATAAAGCGCAGCTCGAAGCCAGGAGGCGCATCGGAGTCGTAAATCGTATACTCCTTTTCCCGCACATCAACAACGAACAACACCCATCGGCTTGACGTACGCATGGGGATGGCAACTTTGGTCGCTAGATCCCACGACCTGCATTTCCAATCTTCGTCCTCCCCCCTCGCGAACGGGAGCAATTTCTTGAAGCCTTTCCCACACGGCTTCCCGAGTAGGTTTAGCACCCCTCGCTCGTCGACGAGCGTCTTAAACGTATGGGGCATGTACGCGACTTTGCTCGCAACCGATTTGCTAAATTTCTGCATGCGTTCGATCCCAGCGAGGCATTCATCGACATGCTGCAATAAAAGCAAACCGGTTTTCAACACATTCAAGTAAGGTGACGAAAGGTATTTGGTAAATTTATATACGTACCATCTCATCGAGTTTAATACCCTCAGTCGCAAGGTTCAGGAGCCATGTAGGGTCGTGTTGTCCTAGGATCCCTTCGACTTTCATGCCGGTAATCTGCAAAGCCGTTTTTAGCTGACTTTCGACTTTTGGCCACAAGTTTTGGGCCTTGAACTGGATATGCCGCTCGAACGCCGAAAGCTTTGGAGGTTTGACTGTATTCGTCGAGGGGAAATCGGTGAACGGCGTCGTGGTGTACCAATATGGCTTCTTCGTCCGCTCAGGGGTCTGTTCTGTGACGACGCTTTTTCCTTTGTCGGTCGCTTGGACAGAAACCGAAGCCTCGGCGTGCGTCTCCAACTGAGGGACGTCCTGTAGCCGCTCGGCGTGCGTCTCGAACTGAGCGTGGTCCTCTGGATGCTCGTCCATGGCCTCGAACTGATCAGCGTGGTCCTCTTGAGCCTCTATGTCCGTCGCTGCCTCGTGAACCCCGAGACCATAAGCGCCCCTCCACGACGATGGGTCGACCACCTCTTCTCTTCTCTCTTCATCGGACCGAGCCGGTGCGACATATCCAGCGTAACGATTTTGCGCCCATTCAGACGGACTGTGACCGTCCCATGCCTCCTGGCTCGGAATATAGCCATCCGGTCCCATGTACGATGTGTTCCTCCATCTCTCATCGTAATCTATACAAGAAATTCGAAAATAACTATAAATTATTTTTCACGTCCTTAAGTATAAAAACTGACCAAGCTCGGGCGGTGTAGCTTGCAATCCACCACCAAACTCGGGCTGTGAAGCGTGCGATCCACTAGCAAACTCGTTTGGATCGACATCTACATCGTAAATAGTAACTGTTGAGTAATCTACGCAACTAATTAAAAAATTAAGTATAAAAACTGACCAAACTCGGGCGGTGTAGCGTGCAATCCTTCGCCAAACTCGTTTGCATCGACATCTACATCAGCAGACTCGTTTGCATCGACATCTACATCGTAAATAGTAACTGTTGAGTAATCTGCGCAACTAATTAAAAAATTAAGTATAAATAAATAACTTACTATAACGAGCTTCGGTAGGCGGAGTGCGAGACCCGTGATAAAATCTGCTCGCCAAACCCTGAACCGAGTTCCCCAACTCCCTGAGGCTGTCGGCCCACGATCGCATTTCCGTCCAATGTTCCTCGTACGCATCCCACCTTCTCTCGTTCGTCGACCACCGTCGACCCTCTTCTTCTTGAAACTGATGCAATTGCGTGCCAAGTTGGTCGAATCGCCCAAACAAGTTGGTGAAGTTTTGGTCCATACGACTTTGCCATTCATCGAAGCGTGGACCCGAGGCGAAACCCTGACCACTTGATCGTGGGGTCTCCGGTGTTGCATGAAAGGCGTGCTCGTGCGGAGGTTCGGGGTTGCCGTGCGGATGTTCGGGGATTTGGCCGTGATGCAACATTATATCGGTGTCGCGTCGCTCATTGCTCTCGATTTAGCCGATGGTCTCAGGCACCAAATTCTGCCGGCTAGAACCCTCCGCGATGGCGGTGGCCGCGGGAGCACCTAACCTCCACTCCATGCAGGAGTAGAAAGGTCACACGATCGAATAGGTCGTGTGCCGGCCCAACGTCGAAGACGCTATCCCTATAGTACGCCGCCTCCAGCTCGTCCGCTGACGGCACTAGTAACCCTGCTAGTACATGTAACTTGCCAGCGGCCTCTGTGATGCTCTTCAATTTCGGGCAATTCTTGCGACCCCAATCCTTCGTCCGCCACCTGCACATGCGTGGCGTGAAATCTTCTTCTTTGCGCAACGCATAGGTGTCTCCAATGCCCGAGATGCACTCATAAGCTAGTATCTGAATACAAATAACACAATAAATATTAGCAATTACTTATATGTAAAAACAAGGTATGCAAAGAAGCTTAATAATAAATCACCTGAAGTGGCTGAACGAACCCACTTATCAGCCACTCCCGTGGGTTCTCCCGTAGATTTTTCCTCACAGCGTGCATGACCTCCTTGAAAGCCTCGCTGCCCCAAGGATACTCTGAGAAAGCAAACCGGTCTTCAGCGAGGTGAAGGACCCAGGAAGACACGACGGTGTCCTTCTTGGACCTTCGAGGCAGCAACACCGCGGTGGCGAAGTAGACATCCGCCAACTTGAGCTTCTCTTCGTCCACACGTTCCTCGTCGCCAGACATCGCCTCCAACGCCTGCTTGACGTTCGACAGGCGAATTGTTGAACTAGCGCCAAAATGCCTCCTCGTGAATGCTTCGATGCGGTCCACCGCCGGTATCGCGGCTGCGAACTTGAGGCCGGTGATTAGGCAATACTCCGATTTTGAAAATCGAAGTGGTTTTTTGGCAACAACCATCCACAGCTCTTCGCGGGTGTGCAGCGCCGTCTGCCTTTGGATAAGGTACCACAGCAACTGAATCGAGAGGTTAAAGTCCGGCTCGGCCATGACAAGGCGGCCGAACGGACTGTGGGCATAATATAGGGCCAACTCCTCATCGTTAAGGCACTGTCTTATCAGCTGGCTGGCCTCGCCGTATAGCGAGGTCACTGTAGGACGACAATCAGGAACTTCTGTGCCCAACTGCGTCTTCATCACAACCTAATTTATACGTAAAACACAGTTTAGCCAATTACTTGGTATATGAATATTGAAAATCGAAAACCCTTATGCACATATGGCCAGGGGACCGCATCGCATATGCTGACAGTCAAGCACAGATGCGACTGAGACCCCTGCGCATGAGCAGGGGACCTGTGCGTATCTTCACGGGATCTGTGTCTACTTTCACGGGACCTTTGCGTATATTCACGAGACCCGCCCATAAGATGATGGACTAGGCAAGGGTCCCCTGGCTATAAGCGCGGGTCCCTTGATTATACGTGCGGGTCCCCTGATCGTAGCGCGCGGGTCCCGTGTTGTTCTTCACAGGCGCAAGGTCACGAGACCCACGCGCTGCGACCAGGGAATCCGCTCGTTATAACCAGGGTACCACGCTTATACGCAGTGGACCCGTGCTGGGGCCATTATTTTATGGGCGGGTCCCTGAAAACGGGCCTGTTCAGTTCAATTCTAAGCACGGTCCTATGCTTATCAGCACGGGTCCGCACCGAATTAGGGTTTGCTGCGTTAAATTGAAGAAGACGCAGAGTAGAGAAAATACCTTCTCGGTGTTCGCGTTGATTGCCATTGTCGATTTACGCTCTAGGACTGGGTTTTACTTGCAGAGAATAGTTGGACTTGTAGAGAAACGATTTGCAGGGCGTTTTGTGTGCAGGAGAAAACGATTGAAGTGAATTGAAAGCTAAAGTGGTGGTTCTGAAATGCTTTTTAACTTTTACTGTTCCATCACGGGTCAGTTACTTGCAGTTAAACCTGAAAACCCTTTAATGTAATACCCCTTTATGTTGATTACATAACTAACCTAATTAAATTAAATTAAATACCATAGCACTATCTATATTTTTTAACGGAACTAAATATTACATTATAAAATATAGTTAATTTAAAATACAGTACTAATTATATTGTCAAGGTCACGTACATCAATAATAATAGCATATCTTGATTGATAAAATTATTAAATAATTTATTCTACCCTTCTCGCCCTTCTCCACCAACCGGAGCTTGGTCGACATCCTTCTGCACAGCGTTGTTTCGGACAACCTCGATCCAACCTGGGCCTTGGATCACTTCGCTCTCAGCCTCGTCGTCGTCGTTTCGGACAGCCTCGGGTGCTTGTCCTTCGATAACTTCGCTCATAACATCGTCGTCGTCGACCTCGAGAGCATCGTCGTCGCCGTTTAGGAATCTGTCAATCTCGGCCACGATCCACGCCCTCCTTTGGGAGAGGTCGACACCGAGGTCGGCCTCCAGACGGCGGCGGACGGCGGCGGCCGTGGTAGTCCAGGGGTCCGAGTGACGGACGATTTCGTGGAGGCGGGCGACGATTTGGGCGTCCGTCAGCATTCTTCCTGTTTTGTTTCTGGGATTATTTTTTAAAAATGTTAGATGCTGTGTGTTTGATAAATCCAAGCCTTATATAGCTTGCAAAACGCCGTAAGAGCTTCCCAAAACCATAACATATAGCGCGGGACCAAGCTCTAGTATAAGGACCCAAGCTCTAGTGCGCGGGACCCAAGCTCTTGTGCACGGGACCCAAGCTCTACTGCATGAAGCATGCGCGGGTCCCCTGTGTTTACGCGCAGGTACCCTACATTTATGCGCGGGTCCCATGATCTAATGGGCCTGCACTAATGTGCGGGGACAAATGCACTGATGCGCGGGCACTAATGTGAATTTATGGTGCGCGTCCCGTGAATTTATGTGCGGGTCCCGTTTTACTCGCCGCACTAATGTGCGGGACTCCTGCTTTAATGTGGGGTGCCACGTTGTAACGCGCGGAATGCGCGGGTGGCCTGCTCTGCTTTCAAGCAGGGTCCCCGGATCAACTGGAAGTATAAACAATGAACATGTTCGGCCTTCCAAACCGGAATATCCGAAGCTTTGAGAATCCATTGGAAGGGTTTAGGACTGAGAGTTACAGATTTAGATGGTTATATTCAAAATACGACCCGGAAAAATACTTACACTGAAGCGTGAGGTTCGAATCTTTCGTTCGCCGAGGACTTTCCAGTTTCCTTCGACTGTGAAGAAGCGCGATATGATGTCGGGGAATTTCTCTTAAGGACGAGGACGAAGAAGAAGAATAATTCGGTGAGGTGGAATGAATGCTTTCTGCTGCAAAATGGACGTGCAGCTTTTAATTCATTTCAGGCGTTGTATTTTATTTTTGTTTTTCTTTTTTTTATTAATAATAAGGGATTACGAAAAGATGATTAAGTGTTAATTAAAAAGAGTGCTATTGACCAAAAAAAAGTCAAGAGTGCTATTTTTTTAAACTTGACCGCGTCAAAGGCCATTTTTTAAAAAGACCCCTTCGTTTTATAGGTGATCTTGAGAGATGAGCAGACAAAATCTTTCATCACAAGTACTTCAAACTCCTTGTAACTAAGACAACAGATTTACACTGGAAGCATTTCCACAACAATCATGTATGTCATCTTCAGATGCTTTCTATTGAAACTTCATCTGGTGCAGAAATGAAAGATTATGCCATCAAGGAAAATGAAAATAGAGAACATATTTGCAAGCATCGAGTTGTAGAAAACACTATTTCATCCTTTGAGAGCATGTATAACATCCCTTTAATAGTTTTTTCAAAACTCTGAATTGAAATAACTATAACTCGAGTCTATCGAGAGTAGGGTTGCTAAAAAACAACCCGGCTCGCCAATTCGACACGAAGTGCATCCGAAACCAATAGATTTGGATTAGTATTTTCGACATGTGTAAGTAAATGAGTAAATTCGTATCCAATCCAAATGTTAAGTGGGTAAGGTTTACGTTCGAATTTTCCAACACAAAGTCAACTCCAAGCAACCCGTTATCAACATATTTAACCCGAAAAATATAAATATCCTTATTATAAATAAAATTGAAGGATGGATTCTATGCTCGAATTATGCTTAGATGTCATGAAGATGGAGATGGAAGATCTAACGGAAGAGAGCATGATCGAAAGTTCGAGTAAATTATCATCGGCTTCGGTTCTTGCCTGATAGAATATGAAAGGAGTGCATTGTAGCAAGGAATCAGTATCGAATAGAAGAATTCGAATTTTAGAGAGAAAATTTGCTACCTTTCTTGCTCTCAAAGTAACTTCTCTCCCAAGGTATCTTCGTAAACAAATCTCAAGTCCTAACTTCGATTTTATTAGATTTGCTATTCCGTTCTTCGTAGATCCGATCTAGGTTGGATATCGTGGGTCCTAGCAGAGATCGACATGCTTGTACAGGAGGATAAGAAAGCCTTCTCGGTGGAAAGTCTTTCACTCGTTTGTTTTGGTCCCTTGTTTGCTTCCTTCTTCCTATTCTAGCTGGCTGCCTAGGACACAAACGACGGGTCGGTACGGGTAATAACAGGACGGAGCCACTAAGACAGTCCTTTGACACTTCAGAGTCAAAGTCCAAGACATGGCCTGTGGGGACAGGGCTAGGTGAATCGGGGCCACATAGTCATCCCGTTCACAGCGTTCTTGAGAGTAGCTCGAGACTACGGCCTGAAACGGTTGTTGGTTTGATGTTGCAATGGCATGACTTCCTTCCAATCTTCGAATCACATCTACGACAGATGGGTTTATGGAAGTCTGATCTGGTTACAAAATCTAGAAGAGAAAAGGTGTATGTATCCTAAAAATAATATAAAATATTTAGGTAGTGTGGACACCTAGACTTGATGTGTTCATGATGTTTAGTGGTGTGGGGCTTAATACCACTAAGTTGAATATTTCCGCCAAGTGAAGCGGTGATAGATTATGTGGCTCCCCATGATTTTAATGAAACATCAGTCTACTGAGAGATCGATAAGTAGGTAAGGCTTGGTCCTGCATGCGCCATTAGACCAAAAGAGGCGACTTCTACTCGAGAATTGATAAAAAATCAGCTCCTGCACCTATATGGGATGATCCGAATGTTTTGTGAGGTGAGGATTTGTGTATCATCTGCTCTGCGGTTTTGTCAAGAATTGCCAAACAAGGGTGGCTTTTATCAGCTTTGAGATCGTCACTAACACTTGGATGCGTTCCTGGGCTAGGTTCATTTTGGTCTGACTGAACCATGGGAGCTTGAAATCCATGCATCCGGTACGAAGTGATGAGTGCTGCTTCATTTTGGTCAACAGGTCTGTTGAGGTCGTCGCCGTGGTAGTGTATGGATGTCACGTCTTTTCAAATTCTTGAACTCTTGATGTTTGAGTTTTAAGTTGAAGTATGTCTTGGAAGGTGGAAGTACTTGTTCGAGGCTGAACATGGGTCAGCGACGACATGCGATCTTGACAACGAAGTGCAAATGCTGGGCACTGACAATCGTGAGGGATTCACAACCTCGCAAGTAATCGAGGTATATGTCCTATGCATATTCAGGGACGAGGAATTACGGGATCTTTGCGAAGTATAAAACCTAACCCACGTGGGACGTGGAGTGTAGTTTAGTAATTTCATCGTCACGAATTAGACATAGTGTCGGGTTAGTGAGTTTGACATTACCATGGCTCTCACTCGACCGAGACATAAGTGAAGGGTCTATACGTACGACGATAATCTATAGTCGGTTCGTAGATCGAATATCATACTCAACACGGGATCTATTCGGCACCACGAGATTGGCTAGGTGCTTACCGAATTCTTGGATTCCTCCCTTGCCGGGTTGAGACGAACCAAGAGAGTCGCGCTTGAAAAGGATCACCGAGACAGTAACTACTAAAGTGAGACGTGTTATTATATAACAGTCTTGGAGACGTTAAAAAAACGTTATATATAAGTTTTAGAAACCATATGTACATGGAGGAAGATTCCCGGAACGAAACGATGAAGAATGGACCGAAAATAGGGTTCACAACCATGAGCAAGCCTCATCACGACTGTGAAGCCCACGTGAAAGTAGCAGCAAATTCAAAAATTCATATCTCCCAATCTAGACCTCTGAGAATCACTTTGCTCAGAATAAAATTTGGTGAGTCTGCTTTCTGTGGATAAAATTGCAGGTCCATCGGACATCGTTTACCCCTCGATAGGAGAGAAATACGAAACTGTTGCAATGCTGCCGAAAGCGTCACGGCCGAGAAAGGCACTGTCCTAAGCCGTGAAGCATAGCAGTGAGCTCATTTTGTGTCACGGCCGTGAAGGCCTTGGATCAGGCCGCGAAGGCCGGCAGAAATGTGCTAAGAACAAGTCACGGTCGTGAAGGGCTTTCACGAGGCCGTGAAACCGATAGTTTTTGGTCAAAACGTGTCCAAATCAAGTTCAAATTCGTCCATTATTTTTTTGTTAGATTTGTGGGACATTATCTAGTCATTGGATGATTTAAAAACAGGGGAGTCAAACAAAATTGAGTCATGTAGGACATGATTAAATTTTATCAAACTTAAAGTCATTTTCATGGTTGAAAAATTGATTTTAAGTTGAGGACTTGCTAATTTCGTCCATGATAGAATTCTAGCTTATTTCTCACTCTAACTTTAAGTTTAGAGAGAGTTGAGAGGATATGAGTTTGTTCTTTGGGAAAAACTTAAGTATGTTTGAGTTTTTAGTCAATCAAATACACAAACACAGACACATCTCTTATAAAACATCTCCTCCTCTCTAGCCATCCATGGGAGGACGTGAAATTTGGATACGTCCTGGGGTCGGCGTGATGATATTGCCAAGGCATTGGAGCTCAGAGAGGTCACGACGTTGCTTGGAGCGGAATAAGACAATTGGGACGGAAAAGCGAGAGTTTTGATCTTCGCGACGAGGGTAAGCTTCAAAAACCATTATTACGTGTCATGCATATTTTCTTTACATAACCAAGCAATTTGGGGCTCCTTACGGGGATCCCGAGAAAAATTTTAACCTTCCGGTGCATCCGGGATTCGATCTCGTAACACCTGGAGTTCCCCAACACTAGTATCAGAGACATGCTTTGTTTCTAGAAACGACATAAACGAACTTGGTTTTACAAATAACCGAGTCACTCGAGAGATCCAGCGTGGTCGGAACAATGCCTCATTGCGAGAGATCCAGCGTAGTGGAGAGAAATCGTAGAGGTTGTCTCCCCACAGATTATAACTTCACGCTTGGAGGTTTGTTATAGGGTGTACTTTGTGTAGGTGACCTAGATCTAGTGGTCTTTGGTTGATCCGCGTAAAAACACGTTAGACATGGTTTGAACGGAATTTCAGTGACACCTATAACGATAATAGAGTTGCTGAGAGCTCAAAACGAGCTGCTGCCCCTTGTCGTGCGTTACTACGTATTACTTTTATCGGGACCTTGACGTTCAACGAATCCGAGTTTTAACTCCGGTGATGACGAAGTCCAACTCCGGTCGAGTAGCGATAAAGGTCGGTAGTTTTGTTTTTGGGCTCCGGGGATTTTAGAAACCTCGATGGGCCAATGAGGTTATGGTCCAATTCCTTCCATATTTGGATCTAAAAAGTTTTGCCCAAAATATAGTATGATGGGCTTGACTAGATTAGGCCAAGCTAAGTAACCCTAATGGGCCTGAGCCAATACAAGCCCAAATTTTGTGTTCGGTTTTTTGGAGCATTTGTTGTCGCATACGTGTTTATGTTGTGTATGTATGATACGCTAAAGGCGTCAGCGTGGACTTAGGCTCTCTTTTCGGGTGATATGTTAAGGGTGACAAGGTCCCCCCGGGTTGTATTTTATTTGATATTATACGGGTTTTCCGGGACAGCCGATCCTCCCGTTTTGTAGTTTGTTAATTTTTAGAAAAAATAGTTTAAGTATGGTGGTCGTACGAGTAAGAGGCGAAAATACAAATGAAGTCGTCGAGGACTTGGAGATCGCTCGAAGACATGCCGTTACCCCAAAGATGAAGAGATATTATTTTTGTAAAATAAATGTAGTAGAGTAGAATTATTCTGCGCTGGTCGTCTTGTAGGCAAACTAGGTTTACCGCGATTCGTGCTTGTTTGTTTGACGTTACGTGCATTATTGAGTGCTTGCATGTGAGACGTATTCTCCCGTTGGACAAAATACTAAGTGAGTAAAGGGACTTGGTTCCTGTCTTCTGTCAAGCTCGAAACTGTTGCGGCTTGAGTGTGTGTGCGGTTTGTTCCGAGTTA
The DNA here is from genome assembly GCA_027422505.1 of Craterostigma plantagineum. NCBI lineage: Eukaryota > Viridiplantae > Streptophyta > Magnoliopsida > Lamiales > Linderniaceae > Craterostigma > Craterostigma plantagineum. The sequence continues at coordinate 250,087 of JAPQWV010000395.1, forward strand.
TCAGCGCCAATCATTTCACTCTTGTCGTAGTCAGCTCGGGTGTGTTAAGACAATTAAGTCAAGCTCGTTATTGAAATGACTGGGGTGTTTGTGCGGTTTGTTCTCAGTTATCGGCGCCAAACATTTCCGAAACATATTCACGCCTTATAAAGTGTTATCCTACGGGCGGAAATTTCTAAATGTTAGGATTGAGCCAGACGTTGATAGGTCGCACTTAGACCGGTTATTTCCCATTTATTCCTGTTAGGGTGAGGGTTCCTGATCGGAGACGAAGTTGTTGAAACACTGATGAGATGGGCTCGTGTGGGACATGAGGCCGTCTATGGGTTCGTGTGGGACACGGTGCTGACCGATTAATGGGCCAACCAACTGTTAGGTTGAGGTTTGTTTCTGCGGAGAGGGGACCTCAACCCCACTATGAAACCATCAACGAGGTTTCTGAAATCTCTATCGTAAACAGTGAGATTTTGACAAAAATCGTAGGAGTCAGGCCAAGTGAAAAAGTCCTTACCAGAGCCTGACGAATAATCGTTCAGCCCGAAAATTGTTATGCCTTCTGCATTATATTCCTTTTTGTTATGATTGACAAACCCATAATATTTGTATGCTGCTTTATTGTTCGGTGGGACTGAACAATATGAATTTGATCCAACCTAAGGATGGTCCTAATATGGATTTTTCGAAAAAAACATATTCTTGTAAAGTGGATTGTTTAGTAATAAGTTGCAACTAGCCATTGTGGCATAAATTATTACTCTATAACATGGGCTATAGAAGGAACAATCTTGGATAGCTCAATATTTGATATTCATTAAGCCTATAGGTCTAATACACATAAAGAATAAAAGAACGTATTAGAAGGGTCCAACTGTGTTGGACAAGAATTTCCAAGGCGGAGCATTGGAAATAGAACTTACCTAAACTTGGGTTTAAGGGCCTTCTATTTAGAATAATATGTTTTTGAAACTAATTATTCTTAAACAATGCACTGGATTCTAAATAAGTTGAGAAGGTATCCAAATAATTACATTGGAGTAATATTTCTCTGTTTAAATTTGGGCACCGTTTCAGTTACATAGCCTTAAACTACCCAAGGGGTTATTAAATTGTAGCACCCGGGTCCTCGTAAGCCATCAAGGCCAATAAATTTGCATAAATGTTAGACGCAATTACGGGTATTCCGTGCATTGATTATGTGCTCGTGCGACTTATGTGAAGTTTGTGTGACGAAATGCATGCTTAATCGATTTGGTGAAATTGATGCGTTTAATGTGTGTCATGTGATTTCTAATTTATTTAGGAATTTTCGAAAATCAGGCTAAAGGCAAATGGGTTTGAGTTAGGATTGGTCAATAAATTATAAATGGGCTAGGATTAAATATTTGGCCCAAAACTTCCTTAGAAATAATGGTAGCAACAAATTCCCTTAATTTATGGGATATTTTCGTCAAAGGCAAGTCCCATCTGTAATGCCCGTAAAAATTTAATACGGGATTACGGCGTAGTTAGCGGAATAATTATGCAACTTAGAAATTTTGACAAATAAAATATAAGCTTTCAAGTATAAATAATTTTTATATACGTTTAAAGATATTAGATGGAGGATTAATTCTAAGTTGTGACTATAGTTTTGTGGGAGTAGCGTTGAAACCCAAATTTTTCATGGACCAAACTGAAATTCTCGATAGCCCATCTTTCAACCAAAGTTTTCGTGGACCTCATATAGATATATGTCCAATTATATACATGAATATATATAATAATAACACTAAAACATGAAAAGACATAAGTAAGTACACGTGGTTGCTAGGTTCTTGCTAAGTATGACTAGATCCTCAAGGTAATGAGCAAATTTTCATACGTGTATTATATCTATATATGATTACATGTGTGGCAAGGAATTCATCTAGAAGACTAGAAATAATGATAGGGAAGAAATTTCTTATTAGTTTCGAAGGGGATAATTACTAGTCACATTTCTTAACATGGAGGGAAATATTCGTCACCTCCTTGTCAAATCAGTTCCTTTAATATATATCTATTTCATTAGCTTTCATAAGCTAACAAAGAAAGAAGGCACCTAACGAAAGAGATTAGAACCTCATCAAGAGCTGAGAACTTGCAATATCGGGGAAATTTGAGCAAATCAGATTTTGAAATGAGGTAGATGAATTTTTACTTGCAACAATGAATATGTCTATGATTGTCTCTAAATTGAGTTCCAAGTGCTGTACGTAATCTTCATGTATTTGAATATGTTATAGGTGTGTCAGAAACTTCAATTTATGGATTTTGATCTGTGCATGTATTATTTGTATATCTAATACGTGGTTATGCTTTGGAAATTGATGAGTGTTGTGCTTATGTTAATATTTTTGGTAAAGATCAGACCCCATCGATAACTCGAAATGATAAATATAGTACTTATATGAGGGCTAAACGTATGATTTCAACAATTGTATGATTAGATATATAGAGCAATTTCCGATGCTTAAGGTAATTACAACTCTAGGAAGTTTTCCGTGAATGAGGGTTTTGATATATTAGGGTTTTCTATCTCTTTAGAAATTATTTTCAGCACTTAGGATTTATTAGGATTTGTTGGCATGTTTAAAATGTTCGAAGTTGCCCCATGCATAAGATTTTCATAGTTATATATGTTCATATACTTTTAATTTGCATAATTAGGTAATGGGTTATAGGAAGTTTCGATCATGCTAGGGGTATAAGTTCCGAGTTCATTCAAGCTTAGTAAATGTTGGTATGCTTAATATAATTACGAAACATATATGGTTATAATGGACTGTCCAAGGATTAGCAGGTATGAGAAAACCCTAAGACTTTAGGAATCGACTTAGATTCATGAGAATTAACGTTATACGAGTCTTAATGATCTCGAAGTACGCGGTGTCTTTTAGAACTCATAATATTCAGTAAAAGTTGTTTTAGACCGTACCACATTCTGGGTTAGATATAACTTTTGAAGCTGATGTTAACAATATATGAATTTCGTTTTAGGGTTTTTGTAGAAGTCGGGCGATTCTATTTTCTATTAAGATCGGGCGATTTAAGTTGTGAGAGTTTCGGCCGAATTTTAGGTTAAAAAGTAAACTTAGAGTATAAACAAGTCGGGCGATGTGAAATTGTATAGGTTTCGACCGATTTGAGGATTAAGCAAATCGGGCGATTTGAGAGTAACTAAAAGCTCGGCGAAACTACTATAGGCATGTGATTAATCGGGCGATTTGAGAGAGAGCTTGATAATTCGGGCAAAATGGTGACGTAATTGAAGCTCGGCGATTTACCATGCAATCGGGCGATGCATGCACGAATCGGGCGAGGCTAGACTTTATGCATGCCCAAACCGGGCAATTTAAATTGTGTAAGGATCAATCGAAAATGTAGGGTTAATTATACAAGGAATCGGGCGATTTGAAACATCTCAGCGAAACCAAGTTTCGGGTATGACAAAATCGGACGATTCTTTTTAAGATTACAAATAGTTTAATATAGTTTAATCCTTTGTCTCAATCGGGCGATTTAGGGTAACTAATATCGAATGACTTAGAGTTGACCGAAAGTCGGGCGATCTAGGTCATCTCAAGCTTAGAATATTTTAATGATTTATGATATAATTATTTGAGACTATACAGTTCAAGGGTTGATAAAAATACTAATATAGGGACTCCATCAGACCTTTTATTTGACGCTAGCAGGAGGACAGGTAGGTGGATCATCCATCTACAATACGTAAACACAATTATGTGTTTTCATGTGATTATGTGATTTACGTGACTTATGTGATTTACGTATTTTACGTGTTCTACGTACGTTTCATGTGAATCATGTTTTTATGTGTTATTGCGATTAAGTGCATGGCACGTGCATATCACGTCAGGCTAAAAGATGATTTCCACCGTATTGGGACGGTGATGATTTGAGATGTTGGTACGTGGGGTAGATTGAGAATATTTGTGACCGGTTGGGCTCACAGGATTCCTGGCGGAGACAGACGTGATCGATCTGTCTACTCGGACGTGGTCGGTTCGAGGTGCACACCGCCAGAAGGGATACGGGTGTTATCACCCATGATGTATATATAATATATATATGGATACGGGCGTTATCGCCCATGACTTATGGATACGGGTTTAACCATCCATGACATTGGATTCGGGTGTGATCACGTGACCACCCACGATACTTATTGCGCGCGTGAGCCTAACCTAGGGCCCTGTGTTGTGTGAAATGGGAATGTGGGAAAAGAAAGAGTGTGCATTATATTATGTTGTGAGATATTGGGATTGGGGTTGAGTGCACACTTGCATACATGCATTTTATTCACCTACTGGGCAAATTGCTCAGTGTTTACGTGTTGTAGGTACTGAGTCCGACGCTGATACGCGTCGTGACTGAGGCGGCTGGTGGCGGTGCTCCACGGACTTTTGAGGGCGGTGCGGTACATGGATGAAGACCTGTGGAGCGTTTGTAGGATTTTGTTCTTTTGATATTTTTGGGGCTTCGGCCTGTGTACAAAGATAACGATGTAGACGTATTTTTTTTTATTAGTGTATATTATTTTAGGAAAAAAAGTTTTAATTAGACGGGCCTTCCGCGGCTTACGTTGCGAAAATCCGCCACTAATCTTAATTAGAGAAGTAGGGTCGCCACACCATCACCATACTTAAATAATTCGATACTTATCTAGAAGCCATTTCAAGTGCATAACATCCATTGATAAGGAAATAAAGCGAGCTCAAGCAAAGGAAGCAAAGGAAGTCGAACTTTACCCCCAAAAGATTGGAAGAGGTATAAATTTCTTACCATAATTTTATGTTTTACCTAAGAGTTAGTACACTTTAAAGATTAGAAGCATGAGGATAATATAAGATAGAACCCCGCACGATTTTAAATGCCGAAGGTGAAGGCTTGCTATGAGTTTTAATTCTAAAGTTCGATTTCAAGTTCGTAATTCAGGATATTAGTTCACATTTAGCATGTCTAGGTGTATAATATACAGGGACTGTGCCTAAATTGTAGTGACATTAAGTTCGAAGTTTAGGGTATTCCTCGAGTTCTTGAAGAAAGGTACCATTTGATCGAATTCTTTAGGAATCTAAGTGTTAGAGTTGTTTAGGGATCGTAAAGTGCAAATTCCGCGAAGTGAGGATGGTTCGCGAATTGGTTTCGCGAACAAGACTCCCTTGGCGAACCCTAAAACCCTTAGAAATGAATTTCGCAAAACCTAAAAAGGTGGATAAGGGTTTCGCAAATCGTACCCCTTTGACAATCTCGAATGATGTGACTTCACGAAGCATTAAGGGCGGCAAGATGGAGCTTCGCAAAATCAACAAAGTTGGCGAATTGAGGAGCCGCGAACTGAACGAACCGCAAAGTTGAAGATCGCGAAACCATGCACTTCGCGGACTAGACTTAGCGAACTACACTCGGCGAACTCAGCGTATTTGGCGAATCGAGGGTGGAAAGCACTTCGCGGGTCGTGGTTGGCGAATCAACTTGGCGAATCGGTGGACTTCGCGAACTGAGGACGGCATGGCCACTTCGCGAGCCGAGCAACTTGGCGAACTCCTTAAGTCGTGAACTCATACACTTCGCGGGCCGTGCCACGCGAACTCACACACACTTCATGGGTTGATCAAAGTTGGCGAATCACAACACTTCGCGAGTTCCATGAGGATGGCGAATCCATACCACTTCGCGGGTCGAGACCACTTCACGAAACGAGAGCCAAGATGCAATTCGCAAAATCTTAGAGGCTTAATTGGCGAACTTTTCCATTTCACGGGTCGATCAATTTGGCGAACGCGCATGCAATTCGCGAACCACACTTAGAAATTTTGAGCTTTCACGGGTCAATACTTCACGAGTCATGTGTAGATTGCGAACCCAACTAGAACTCTTAGAATGTGTTTGTAACTCAGGAAAAGTATTTTAGGGACCCTTCCAATTAAATAATCCTTAAAATAATAATCGATATAATGTTCCCAGACTTAAGAATTTCGAGCCCTTAAGTAATTAAATAAATTAATTAGTGTATTAACTATAATATTTTATGCTTAAGGTCAAGAATTAGGAAAATTCACGGGGCATGTAGCTAGATATCGACGGACGACAGGTAAGTGGAAATTCAACTACGACATGTAACTTATTTGCACGTGCCTACTTTATGCGATTACGTGCCTCTATGATATCATGATTACGTGAATTAAATTGTTACGTTTATGTGGCATTAAATTGCATTGTATACTCACGAGCATGCATGATTCTGTATGGGAGGTCGTGGGATTGAGTGTGCATGTTGTATGCCGCTTGTAAGCGACGGATACTTGCCGATATGGGCAAGAGTTGTCGACTCGCAGTTGAGTCAGGGCTATTCTTCTATGTCACCAGGGCGGCGTTGAGCGTCGTCGTATTATTATGTAGATAATATATATGTGGATATATTATGGATATGATCGGGCATGACCCGTGGCGGTAAGGGGCGACCTGGAGGGTGCGACCTGAGGATATAAGCGACACAGGGTGGAGCCCTGGTGTAAGCAACCTCAGCGTAGGCTACCAGCGTGAGCGACCGCCGGACAGTAGGGGACGACCGGGTACATATGGCGACCTAGGGGAACGATGTGCATCCTAGGGAACGGTACGTGATCGTTTCTGAAAGCAAGCGACCACGGTACGTGATCGCTTCTGAAAGCAAGCCCAATCTTTTGGAGCTTCCCGCAGCTTTTGAGGTGGAGAAGTGTGTATGGATGACGACCTGTGAGGCCGGGCGCATAGTAACACTTTTGCTGTGCCAAAATATACTCTCCGTGTAATTAGATCATGCATGTAATTAGGAACGGACAAATATTATTTTGACGTGTACCGAACAACGTTCCGTTACATAAATGGAAAAGAAAAATTTTATACGCATTTTGTATACTTTCCAAATACACAACTCGCTAGGCACATAGGAATACACTAGATTAGGATCGGGGCACCACATAAATACATTTTATTCATTAACGTATGCGATTTTATTTTCGAAATAAATTCGTTGGCAATTAAAACTATTTGAAAAAATAATATTTTATTGTTAAAATCTAAAGCTGTGAAATCAATTACCAACCAACGCAACTTTGAGTTGATAAAGAAGAATTTATTGGCTATTTGATATGGTCATGCCGAAGATGTATTGGATAAACACGAGATTGGTAAGTCTTGAGAATCTCGTAAGATCTGCAAAAGGTGACAAATCAACATTCACAGGGAACTAATAAAAAGAGTCATAAATTTCCTGGGTTTGACCCGCAATAACGTTTGTTGACAGAATATTGCATTTGCCGAAGGTAATTTCTATTAATTTGTAAACTTAAAAAACAATCACTTTTCTTAGAGATTAGTGTATTAGTTAAGTTACAAATTTTAGATCCTTGATAAGATCGAGGAAAATAATTTAAATTAAATTGCGGGATAATAGAAGCATTTTGATTTGATCAAAGTGGCTAATTGCTCTCGAGTTTGAAATGAGTTCTTTGGAGAGAACATCATTTTCTCACAGTTATAACTAAGCAAGCTGTTAATGTTGCCTTAGCAAAAGAGATGAGAAGTTAGAATTCATGCAGGCGGGCCATCATAGTAGATAGTCACGCATGCGTTTCAACAGTTGTTAGATATCAAACAATATTGGATAAAGTTTGATTTATGCTGAACTACATTGTTCCCATATGGTGTGGGTTTGCGTGTGAAACGCAAAGAACGTTCTATACAGAATTCCTTTGAGGTCATTTAATTCTGTACCTTAAGAAATTTGGAATTAGAAAGAAACTGAGCTTAAATCATATAGTTATGTTGCCCATTTGAGTGAGAAAGCTTATGACAGATGTGTATATGAAAAACTAGAATATTAAGGTCGTTGTTGTCTTGGGACTCAACATTGACAACCTCTCTTTGGACTATTTTCTGAAAAATGTTGAAGCCTTAGAGGCTCACGGATTTTGAAAAATGGTTTAATCGAGAACGAATTGTGGGAGTGGTAACACTGGGAATGTTGACCGGAACACCTTCAAGATGTTTTAGTGCTAGACCGCACCTAAAGAGAAGTCCAAGTACACACGTAATTGCATAGGTCAGGTAGAGTGTCTCCCCATCCTGAGAGATACTGTATAATACATGTCAAGCACAGGCGTTGCTGCGAGCTATATAGTACACATCGAGCACGGGGTTACTGGGAAGAAGGGATATGTTATTAACAATCCCATGACCCTTGACCTAGCAATAATGGTTATACTCGCTGAGACGGCTTATTCTGTGGGAGTACATGAACTCTATGCACAACGACCATGTCATGATTATATCAAACAGACTAGTTGAAACATACGAAGCAAGGCTTGTATGGGAAAGATTGAGTCTTAATGATGGGCTTTGACTCTGAGGAAACCTTTTCGAATGTTGCAATTAAATTCACTGATTCTTACTCACCCAGATGCACGCTTTATGAGATCTGTTAGACGGATGTGAAAATCGTATTTCTCTAGGAGACGTAAAATGAAAAGACCAACGATTTTATATCGCAAGCAGATGCTCATAGTGTGCGAAATTATAGAAAATGAGTAGTACAGACTTAGTTAAGCCTCCAGGAGTTGGTGTCTTTTGTTTGACGGAATAGTTGGGAACTATGGATTCATAAGTACAAAGATAGCCTTTTGTATCGTAAAAAAAGCAGTACGAGTTAGATATAATCTACATTTTGTACGAGAGATGTTGCCTTAAGAAAGAGCACAATATCCAAAATACTCCGAATTGTAAAATCGGGGCTTTGACCAATTCTCCATAAATGACTCGGGATAAAAAGACCTACATTCACGGAACAACCTATTTGGAGATAGTGTTTAGTACAGAATGGTCGGTTTATCCCATGCCCTTTACTTGAAAAAACAAGGTCAATTAAGGGTTCTTATCTACGATTCAGTTTTCTATGTTCTCGTTGCGAGACAAATAGAAAAGCTGAATCGAGTCCCATATACAGTTATAACCAGTGGCCTTGTATATGCGGAGTTTGACTCGCGTTTTTGACAAAAGATAAATACTCTAAGAGCGTTTGTCAAAATTTAGGCTATCTAGGTAATTACAATAGTCCATGATGTTGGTCTATTCGAATGGAGAAATATAGGTGGACAGTTAGACTTATTTTCGAACTCCAGTTTGACGTGGGTGATCGAATATCCACTTAGGGTTTGGTCTACAAAGTTTAATGGTAGAACAACATCTTGAAATGGTTTCAGGGAAGCACTTACTGTTAGTACATGGGAATCGAGAGCTCGAATTCCAAGTGAATCATGCGCATGGGTGCAAATACTTACCCGGGAGGTAAGAGATCAGTTTGGATATTGAAGTCTTCTTGGAAGGACTTCAAATAGTTCCAGGCATTGTGGGTCTACTGCGGCCATTGTGGTACGACAAAGCAGAATGATCACTTTAGCCAGCGAACCTTTGTCTCCCAGTTAATTCAGACAAAAGAAAAGAAAGAAATATTACATGTTGCATGTATCGTTGAAAAATGGCTGCTAAGCCGTGCAGGAGAAAGCGCCGTGGAAACGTGGCCGACCTATCCATTGTGCTTTTTATACAGGCAGTGCTGAATAACGTCTTTGGAAGACGAGTATTAGATACACACAGCATATGGCACCGAGTGCAAGTGGGAGATTGTTGGAGATATGCCCTCGGAATGCCAATCGATGATGTAATGAATATGGCATAAACATAAACCTACACTTCAATATTTGGATTTGTATTCAAATATTTATTTATGGAATTTACAAAAGGCATATTATTTATTTACCTATCCAGTCCTACTAGGCATCCGGTGAGACGGTAAATAAATATCAGTCATCGATTCTCATGGGATAAGAGAGGGGGCACCGGTGAGCTATTATTCTAGGACATTAAATTAGTCCGTAAGTCTTAGACTTCAGTAGAGTGACTAGATGTTGATCATGACTTATTTGTTGACAACTCTAAAATGGTTGTGCCAACCATGCACTTGGGAAGTGGGAGGTCATGACATTTATATGAGTTGAATCGGGGATTAACTTATATTGGATACGACTCGGAATCGATGATCACATGGCTAATTACTCGAGTGTCAATGATCAATTGATTGACTGTAGCAGTGTGTGTGGACCTTAGACAGAAGGGTCATTGACTGAGTTGGCTTCGGGGTCCTGACTTGTCACTAGTTTGCTAGGCCCGTCTTGTTCGAGACTGAACATGGGTCAGCGACGACATGCGATCTTGACAACGAAGTGCGACTGCTGGGCATTGACAGTCGTGAGGGATTCACAACCTCGCAAGTAATTGAGGTATATGTCCTATGCATATTCGGGGAAAGGAATTACGGAATCTTTGGAAAGTATAAAAACTAACTCACGTGGGACGTGGAGTGTAGTTTAGTAATTTTGTCGTCACGAATTAGACATAGTGCCGGGTTAGTGAGTTTGACATTACCGTTGCTCTCAATCGACCGGGACATAAGTGAAGGGTCTATACGTACGACGATAATCTATAGTCAGTTCGTAGATCAAAGATCGTACTCAACACGGGATCTTAGGTACCACGGGATTCGCTAGGTGCTTACCAAATTCTTGGATTCCTCCCTTGCCGGGTTGAGACGAACCAAGAGAGTCGCGCTTAAAAAGGATCACCGAGACAGTATCTACTAAAGCGAGATGTATTATTATATAACGGTCTTGGAAATGTTAACAAAACGTTACAAGTTTTAGAAACTATGTTTACATGGACTAAGATTTCCGAAACGAAACGATGAAGAATGGACCGAAAATAGGGTTCACAGCCATTAGCAAGCCTAGTCACGGCTGTGAAGGCCACCTTAAAAGTAGCGGCACATTCAAAAATTCATATCTCCCAATCTAGACCTCGGATTGGGAATCACTTTGGTCAGACTAAAAGTTGGGGTCTGATTTCTGTGGATAAAATTTCATGTCCATCGGGCATCATTTAACCCTCGATCGGAGAGAAATACGAAACTGTCGCAAAGTTGCTGAAAGCATCATGGCCGTGAAGCATAGAAGTGAGCTCATTTGGTGCCACAGCCATGAAGGCCTTCTCTCAGGCCGTGAAGGCCGACAGAAGTGAGCTAAGAACAAGTCACGGCCGTGAAGGGCTATGCACGAGGCCATGAAACGACATTTTTTGGTCAAACATTTATTAATATTTTATATATATTAATAATTATTAATTTTTTTTACTAAAAATTTAAATGTGTTTAAAATACTTAATTAATTATTAAATTCTAATTAAGGGTGTCCAAATAAGTCCAAATTCGTCCATTATTTTTTTGGATTTGTGAGACAATATCTAGTCATTTGATGATTTAAAAACAAGGGAATCAAACAAAATTGAGTCATGTAGGACATGATTCAATTTTATCAAACTTAAAGTCATTTTCATGGTTGAAAAATTGATTTTAAGTTAAGGACTTGCTAAGTTCGTTCATGATAGAATTGTAGCTTATTTCTCACTCTAACTTTAAGTTTGGAGAGAGTTGAGAGCATATGAGTTTGTTCTTTGAGAAAAACTTAAGTGTGTTTGAGTTTTTAGTAAATCAAACACACAAACACAAACACATCTCTTATAAAACATCTTCTCCTCCTCTCTAGCCATCCTTGGGAGGAGGTGGAATTTGGATACTTCCCTGGATCAGCGTGACGAGCTTGCCAAGGCGTTGGAGCTCAGAGAGGTCACGACGTTGCTCGGACGACAATCGGGACGGCAAAGCGAGAGCTTGGGTTCTTCGCGATGAGTGTAAGCTTCGAAAACCCTTATTACATGTCATGCATATTTTCTTTACACAACCAAGCGATCCGGGGCTTCTTACCAGGATCTCGGGAAAAATTTTAAACTTTCGCTGCGTTCCGGGATTCGATCTCGTGATACCCGGAGTTCCCCAACAGTTTCAGCGTACACTTGTGATCACCTTCCGCCGGCCTGAGCTTTGACTTGCGATTCCATCACTGTTCGAGTGATTCATCCTTATTATCACCATCCTCCATTCATATATGCTGTCTTCGGACATGTTGTTTTCGGACGTGAGCAATACACGAGGAGGCAAGGTCGAGGTTTACGAACACGTGAAGAGAAGGACAAGTTCTGGCTTTCAGGGGGCCTTCGATAGCGAGCTGTTTCCTGTCAGAAATTGGAGATTCCCAGGAGCGAAATTCGGAATGCGGTAACCTAGTAGTGTTTAGTGTGTGACTTCTTTCGGTTGTGTATTGGGCCAATTAATAAGTTTCGTAACCAACTAAGGTGACATTATAGTGATTGATCAAACTCATGAGGAGCAAACCTCAAGGAGAGGAATAAACCCCATATGGGGATATAACCTCTATAAAAATCCTGTCTCGCATTTGCTTTTCAGTTATTTTCTTTTTCCTATGAGACAGAACCAATACACATCTGACATAACTAGGATGTATCAGACATCTTAATCACTTGCATAAGTAGGCATATCTAATATTTACACCGTAGGAAGCCTGAGTTAAAGACCTAATCGCTTCTTCTAGTTTTGATGTTTTTGCAGAGGGACATCCCATTCTAGGCCACCACTCATCGATGAAACGAACTACGCCATATGGAAGAATCGCATGACGGAATTCCTTTTGGCCATCGACTACGACCAATGGAATATCATTACAACTGGACCATTCGAACCAAAAAAGGTAGATGGAACTCCAAAGGAATTTCACTAAATGACAAGGCAAAAAAATATGATTGCCTGTGCGCTAGCAAGAGAAGAATACAATCTTGTAAGCTCATGCGAATCCGCCAAACATATGTGGGAGATGCTACAAGTCACACATGAAGGAACCGCTCGAGTCGTACAAGAAAAAATTGCACTTCTAACCCACCAATACAAGCTGTTCAAAATGGAAGACGACGGGAAATAACTCATATGCATGCAAGATCCATGACCATTACCAATCAGATGTTCTCTCTTGGTAAGAACATTCCCGATGCGAGAAGGTTCGAGAAATCCTGAGATCTCGTCCGAGAGAATTGAATCTCAAAGTAACAGCTATCTACGAAGATAAGTCTGGATGAGTTATCTATCTCGGAGCTTATCGGATCTCTAACCTCATATGAGATGACTCGAATCTCCATGAAACAAAAGCCACAAGTCAGAAATAAACACAATATTGCCTTCAACACTGTAAAGAAAATGACTCTGATGGCGACGAAGAAAATGAGGAAAACATATTGGAGCAGATAGCCATGCTGACAAGAAGATTTGAAAAATCTAGAAAAAGAGAATTCAGAGGAAACTCCAAGTTCCAACATAAAAGCAAGGAAATATCTTCTTCCGGGAATAATGTTCAGAAATGCTTCAAGTGTAACAAGCCAGACCACTTTGCCTCAAACAGCCCAATGAAGAATGGTGACAATAAGATAAAGAAACAGAAGGCTATGGTTAAAAACTGAGAAGATACCGGGACAGAAGAGGAAGAAGATCTCGCCTAAATGGGTGGCCATGATCATGTATCTTCTTCATCAACTATTAAGAAAATGCGCATTCTGAATGAATTATATGCCATTAAGGATGAATCTCATGATAACGCTTCCTCAGTTTTTGAAATAGATGAGAGTAAGGAATATATGTTTGAAATAATTCAAAATGCAAAGAGGAAGATTAAACCGCTTAACTCTCATGTTAGGAGATTGGTTAGACAACGAGATGTCATAGCAAAAGAGAAGCATCAAAAGGATCTATATATTGCATGCTTAAGGGTCGACCTAGAAACGTTTAAGGATGAGAAAGCCTCGTGTAATTGTAAAGTGCTTAGGAAGCTAAATTGCAATATATCTAGAGACATCTCTGTTCTTTGAAATTCCTTAGAAGAAAAAACTCGTACTATTAATACAAAATAAGCATTCTTAGGAATATTGAGAAATCAGGGATAAGATATTCCACGATACAGAAACATGCTGCACCAACTATTAGAAAGCCTAAATATTTTTCATGCGGTCGTCATGGTCATTATTCTAACAATTGTTTTCCGAAAAGAGCTGATAAGTCTAGGTATGTCTGAAGGCCAAAGAAGTTCCCTGATAACCCGGTCAACCTATGTTTGGGCGATCACAGTTTGTGACATATGATATATCATGTGTTAACAAGAGTTACTTTGCTACTAACCTTTTAGGACCCAACTGACATTGGGCACCTCAGAAAAGAACAGTTCATGCGGATACAAAGGAGAAAATATCGCAAAAAAACAAGTGGTATCTCGCAGTGGGTGTTCCCACCATATGACGGGTGTATTAAAATAATGCATTTTAAATTTTAAAATTAATAAAATTGGGTTATTGATATAAAATTTAACAAAATCGTGCAAATTGTTGGTATTAAATGCGATGCCGCATCTAATGCACGCGACGCCGCAGGTAATGGGTGCGATGCATGTCTTTAATTTTTTACTTTTTTATTAAGTCACCCCATTTATGGGCTACATTCTCATTTCCTTTTTTTTATATATATTTTTTTATTTTAACTTTTTTATATTTATTAACTATGTAATCCACCAAATCATAAAATCATTGTTATTTCATGTGATTTACATAATAAAAATCAATAAACGCATCTAATTTATTGTTTGTTTCGCGGCGTTAAAATGATATGAGTATCTTATATTTTTTGAAAATATATTTTTTTATTTTTGTAACTTAAAAAAATATTTAAATTGGATTAAGTTTTAGTAACAATTAAATATTTTCGAATATAAAAAAATATGCATATCATTTTAATCGTAGCTAAACAAACAAAAAATTAGATGCATTCATTGATTTATTATATAAATGACATGATTTTATGATTTACTGGATTATATAATTAATAAATATAAAATAAGTCAAAATAAAAAAATAGAGAATGTCGCCCCCAATCGGGCGACTTAAATAAATAAAAAGTAAAAAATTAAAAACAAGCATCGCACCCATTACATGCGGCGTCGAGTCCATTAGACACGACCCACATTTAATACCAGCGATTGTTTAATTTTTTAAAAATAACCATATTTTATTAATTTTAAATTTGAAATGCATTATTTTAATAAAAAGGGCGACATGTGATATCAGACACCACCTGGTTACGGCACAGACGCTTAGGACATGCTAATATGGAACTACTGTCTCACATTACCAGCAATGCACTAGTACAAGGTGTTCCTGATATGAATTTAATCAAGGACAAAACGTGCAGGGTATGCTAAATGGGTAAAGAGACCAAGACGTTCTTAAGGTAAAGCACGTGATATCCACATCCAGACCTCTGGAACTACTTTATCTCGACCTTCTTGGTCCTGTTCAGACAATGTCTCCGGGAGGTAAAAGATATGAATTTGTTATTGTTGATGACTATTCTATGTGTCACGTGGGTGATAGTCCTTGCATATAAGAATGAGGCATTAGATAACTTTGCATCGCTAGTAAAGTGACTTGAAAACGAAAAAGAAATGAACTTATGCAGGATACGCAGGATAACAGATTAGAATTTGATATTAAGCCATCTGCATCCTTCTGTGATCAATATGGATATCGTCATAACTTCTATGCTCCAAAGGAACGGTGTTGTTGAGCGGAGAAACGGAGTGTAACAGGAAATGGCTAGATCAATGCTACATGAGTATGATAGTCCTAAACAGTTTTGGGTGGAAGTTATTAGTACAGCCTAGTATGTGTCTAATCGTGTTTTCCTTAGACCGATTGAAGAAAACCTCTTATGAGATTTAGCATGGTAGAACTCCAAATATGGGATATTTCCATGTTTTGTTTGTAAGTGTTTGAATAGATGTCTCTAAAGTTGATAGAGTATTCCTTGGTTATAATCTTCATTCTAAGGCCTATTGTGTCTATAATAAAAAGAAGCAGACTGTTCATGAATCTATACATGTTACATTCGATGAGATACCTATCACGGATGCTACTGATGAGGAAGGTATAGATTTTCCTTGTGCAGAATTACAGGGTACTGAAAACAGTGAGGAAGATATTCCAAAAGACGATAACCCCGACACACTGGAACCAGAAGATCATAAACAACGCAAAAAATTCAAGCATGCTTCCAGTCATTCGACAGATCAAATCATCGGGAATATCTCCTGTACAATCAAAACTAGAGCAGCTACACGAAATCAGGATATAGAGGACTCTCATGATGTACTTCTCTCAATGATAGAACCGAGGACCGTCCATGAAGCCCTGGATGATATATCATGGGTCTCTGCCATGGAGGACGAGCTATTACAGTTTGAAAAAGCCAAGTATGGACACCTATGGATAGACCAGACGAAAATCCATCATAGGAACAAAATGGGTTTTTCGCAACAAACTCGATGAACACGATAATATCACCAGAAACAAAGCGAGGTTAGTTGCAAAAGATTATTCACTGGAGGAATGTATTGATTTCGATGAAACTTTTGCTCCAGTAGCCAGACTAGAGTCCATGCGTGTCTTACTTTATGCATGCTTTAAATGTTTTAAACTTTTTCAAATGGACGTAAAAAGTGCATTTTTAAATGGTTTAACAAATGAGAAAATTTTGTAGAACAACCTCCCTATTTTGTTAGAGAAGGATTTCAAATCACGTTTTTAAATTAAATAAAGCACTATATGGTTTAAAGCAAACTCCGACATGGTATGAAAGGTTAAGTAAGTTTTTTATTGACATGGGATTTTCCATTGGAACTATTGGTACCACATTGTTTATTTAGTATCTTGGTGATCACATGTTACTGCTCCAAATCTAAGTTGATGATATCATATTTGGAAGTACTAATATCCTTCTTTGTGAGGAATTCTATGTCTATGCAGAAGGAACTTGAGATGAGCTTAGTGGGTGAGCTGAACTACTTCCTTGGGTTGCAAATAAAGCAAGTTGACACCGGAACCTTCGTATCCCAGACGAAATACAACAAGGAATTACTGGCAAAATTTGGGATGAGTGATTCCAAAATGATTTCCACCACCATGCATCAACACCAAAATAGACAGTGATGAATCAAGTACACCAGTTGATCAAACACAATCGGAACCCTTCTTTACGTACCTGCAAGTCGACCTGATATTATGTTTGTTGTTGGTATGCGTTAGAGATATCACTCTAACCCTAAGGAATCTCACTTGACAACAGTCAAGCGTATACTTAAATATATCAAGCGTACTATTAATTTTGGTCTGTGGTACTCATATATGGTGAATTCCCATTAATGGGATATTCTGATGCCGACTATGTCGGCTATAGGGAAGATAGGAAAAGTACTAGTGGAACTTGCCAATTACTTGGAAATTCCCTGGTAACTTGGTCTAGTAGAAAGCAAAATACTGTTGTCCTCTCCACAACCCAAGCTGAATATGGTCTTAGGAAATTGTTGTCAACAAGTTCATTGGATGAAGCAAACCCTTAGTGATTTTGGGTTAGGTTAAAAGAAAATTCCTATTCTATGTGATAGCATTGGTGCCACTAGTATTACTAAGGATCCCGCGCATCACTCTCGTACTAAGCATATAGAGGTGAAACATCATTTTATACGAGATCATGTTCGGAAGGGGAATATCGGTGTGGAATTTGTAGGAACAAATGATCAGCTTGCTGATATCTTCAGGAAGCCCCTAATTGAGACAGGATTCTGCGACATCCGTGATCGACTAGGAATCATCGAGCCAAATAAGGTTAGTTAACTTGCCAAAATTCTACCTTTTATTCTAAGACTAATTATGCTATTTTAGGAACAATTCGTAGTTATCCTATTCCGAGATATTCTTTCAGCCTCTAGATTGTTTTAGAAATTTCAGATCTTCTAGATCTTTTCTAAGAGTGTGATTATGTTATTCTAGGAAGAAATTCGTAGTTATCCCACTCTGAGATCTTCCTTCAGCCCTTAGATTATTTTACGAAAATTCTATTTCTTATTTTCAGCCTTTCATAATATTTTCTTTATTTAAAATGAGATCACATCATATCAGTCTGAAATCTTTGACAGACGGTTCACTTCGTTTAGAAATTCAAAACTTGGTTTGGAAATCAAATCTTATTAACCATATTTAAGCCGAGTTTATCCTATCTCATTTTTCAAAAACTATATCTCTTGGGTAATTGCCCATATTTAAATGATATCACTCGATACTTCTTCCTTTCTTACCTTAAAATTCGAACTTTGTCGTTTCTCTTCTTGAAAAATCTTCTACAGTTATTGTTAGCTCCTCAATTTATCAACTCTATGATCCTAGACTTCAATCCTAAGGCAATCGAGAGAGAATTCCTTTAGTGAGAGACAGATTTGTGTGTTTCCCTCTATAGAATTTGATTTGCAAGTCATTCGGATCAATTGAACTATCTTTTGTATTAAGCTCAAATTTTACAAGGTATTCATACCAAACAAACTTGGTATAAATAACAAGCTAGTCCTAAACTAAGGACAAATATAAGAAAAGCCCTAACTACAAGGACAACTAATGAAATCAAAGCACAACTCTAATTGATATTCTACATTCTCCCCATTTGTGCTTGATTGCCTTCTGTGCTATCTGTCCTCGTCGGGCATAGAAAGACCTGCGCCAACCCAGCGCATGCTCGTAGTTTCTTATGGTGTTCCTCAGCTCTAATCGCTCCTCGATAGCTTAAAGTAGCTCCATCAGAAGCGGTTGTTCTCTCATGAACCTATGCAGAAACAACATGTTCCTTATTGATCTCTTCCAATTTCTTCTCTATATTTTTCCTGATTGCCTTGAGCATCCCATCGCAGAATTTATGGACTTCAGTTTTCAGCATCAACCTATTCTTCTTAGCAATTGGATTGTGGAAGATGATTCCTAAGACTGAGCTTATGTGTATGTGATTGTTGGGAAGCCCTTCGACCTTAGGTCCTTTATTGTGCGGAGCGGTCGTGCTGACCTTCTTCATGTTGCTCACCATAGTCATCTGAAGGTCGTGTGCGGCATGGTACTTGACCTGGCGCACCATGAACCTATACAGTCCCTCGAGCCCTTCCTTCTTGATGAAGCCTTGAATATCCTTGTACTTCTCTGCGTACATCTGGTAGAGAAGGTAGACCTCTATGGCAGGAAGGTAAGGTAGATCTCTCTCATTAAGTTCTTCTCGAGTTCTGTCTATCCGCTCTATTTGGTAGATTGGAGTTGGAATGCCCCCTTTTGTGTAGTAGACTCCTATCAGCTGACATATCGTGGATAAGTTCTTGAAATGGCTCTTCAGCTGATTCTTGGGAATCCCTAGCCTCTGATCAGGTCCGAGTTGGGTTAGCAAGAATAGGTAACTCATCATTTTCTTCCGTTCCTTGTGAGAGATGCCTCTGAGCTCGAACGTGTTCAACTTCTTGATCTTGTCCGGTGAGCTCCAGATTCGCTGACGAACCTCTTATAGGAAAGGGATCTCTATCCTTATGTTCTCCCACGACGTATCAGTTCGAACGGTCCATGGAGTCAATCGCGGTGGGGTATCCGCTCGCTGAGCAATTAACTTGGGGGAATCTCATCATGATGTTCACCTTTTCTGAAGTTCTTCGTCTTCAATTAAGACTAGGTCCATCAAAGCTAGACGAAGATAATGTCGAACGTCTTTGAGCCTTCTCTGAGCCATGTCGGAGTGTAAGTTGTGGGTCATCCACAAGTCGTCGAAGATGTATCGATCCAACAGTTCATGTGGTCGACTCTACTTCTTGACGTTTCAGCGTTTGAGCTTGTTGGACCTTGCATTTCTGGTAACGCTACGAGTATTTCGGCACTTGCTTCTTCTTCCAGGAAGCAAGGGGCTTGTAAAGGTCGTTGGTGGAGTGAGCGGAGGCGTTCTGATGGTGGGTAGTTCTGTTGGGTTTAGAGTAGTGCGGTGCGTGGTGGTTTTATTGGTTTGGGTTGGGATCATGTAGTGGCTTGTGAGGTTTCAGCGACTCCGGTACTCGTTCTTGTCGCGCCCGAGCTTTGTCCTTGACTTTGTGTTAAAATCCTAGCCCTCTTCTTCCCCTTATGATGACCTTGATCGTCAGGGTCGTCATGTCGGCGTTTTGAGTGGGGCTTTGACTTCGGCATGAGTCGGTAGGTGGGTCAGGACGACCACTAGACGTCTGGAGAGATCTTCTTCCTCGGGCGTCCTGTTGGGTAGCTCGATGAGTCGGGCGACTAAAATGGAATGAAGTTCGCTGAAGTGTATGGTATCTAGGTTGATAAGGTTGTGTGAGAGGATGGGAGTGGCGGTCAATATGGGTTGAGTGGGTGTGAGGTTAAGTCGTGACGAAGTGGCTTCTGAGACGGGTGCTTTCCCTCTGTCATGGCGGGATGTCTCGATAGTCGTATGCAATTTCTCCATCAATTTATCTTCAAAAGATCTAATTGCATCGGAGAGGGTGACTTGCAGTCGCTCTTCGGTCACGAATGGTGAGAACACCTCCATTGATGGAACAGGATGATTGATGCCTGTTGGAAACCCATGAGTGAGCATCGTCTCAATAGGTTGGCTCGTCGTCACTTGAGGTTGTGACGGTGAGAGACTTCCACCCAATCTAATAAAACATTCGCATCTATGGCTTGTCGTCACTTGAATTCTTGGCCGGTAGTAGTAGGCATCTGAATTTCGGCCTCGACACTAAGAGATTGGGCTATGGCTCAAGATTGAGCGAAGGAGGGTCCTTAGTCTTGAAGTGAGAACTGCCATCGTGTCTGATGTAGATGTGACAGCTGTGACGACGGCCTCAGGAGATGTGAGTCGTGGTTGAGAAACACGTCGGACAAGTTGGATTTCCTCGTCATATGTCGTGGCTTCTGAAGAGGTAGCCATGTGAGGAGTCTATTCTCGTTCAACGTTCTCATGGGCTTGTGCTGTCACCTGAGGCTCTTCACGTATGATTGTGGAGATCAAGGCCCCAGTTTCAGGCGTGGTAGCCTATGGGAGTGGTTTGTGCCCTACGTCTGCGTCGGGCCGTGCTTCTTGTTGGAGGATCTCCTCAATAGACCCTTGAAACACGCCTACATTGATGGGCTGTTCCACTTGGTGGTCTTGAAATTGAGCGGCGACTTGCAACTCATGAGCCACTTCGTTGATCAACGTGGCGTCCGGGTCTGGCAGTGAAGCTTCTTGAGTTGGATGCTCTAGTTCGAGTTCCTGGGCTACTACATCGATTAATTTTAGCCTCAGGACTTTCTAGTTGTTACTGGGGAGGGCTTACGTTAAAGTCAGTCCGTGGCCTTCGGATCATCTCCTTGGTGAGATGGTGTTCCCGACAGTATAGCCGATATGTGTCTCTCGTGGGGTCGGAGAGACGTAGCAGCTCGAATAAGATAGGCATCGATGGCTGATCCAAATCCGTGAGCTTGTGGTTGTGGAAGAATTTGAGCCAATATGGTTGATAGTTTCCTCCTTGAGGTAGACGATGGATGTTCTCGTGGAGCTCCATGAGGTGGGCAATGAGCACATTAAACCACCTTGCATACGGGACATTCTTCGATCGCTTGTTCTCCTTTTGTTTGATTTGTTCTGCAAGGTCATTCCAGATCAGCTGGACGAAGTCGTAGTTTCGGGAGAAGGCAATGTCGTGGAAGATCTGAAGAATGTTACCATTGGCTTTGTCAAAACTGGCATGCTTCGGTGACAGACAATTATTGATAATCCCAAAAAGTGTCTTCCATGGATGTGGAATGCCTCTCTTTACTTGTGCGAGCTTGGTGAGCGGAGGACGATATCCCATGTGGAGACAATCGTGAATCATCTCCGCATCCGGCAGTAAAGGGTCATAGTTCTAGCTGAATGGAAGGTCCAAGACAAGGCCAAAATCGTCCTTGCTGAAGCTGACATGTCTTGTCCCAACCACCATTGTGAATTGGTACTACGTGACTCTTTATCCGTCCTCAAATTGTTGGAGGTAGACCATTGGCACGGAGGCTGTTACTGTGAGTGTGTGCAGAGAGGATGGCCTTATAGAATGGACACCATGATCTCGTCAGAATATCGGAACGTGGTCAGGTCTAGCTAAAAGTTCGTAACCTGAACCTTGAGATACAGGTTGTGATCATATATGTGGTTGTAAGCTGCATAGCTTGCCATCTGAAAATAGAGAATCAGAAAATTTATAAGTTCAATTTCAAGATTAGAGTCGAAATTTGTCATAGGATACTATACTAATCAATCAGTTTATGGCATGTTTAATGGATAAACTTGTCACATAGGACATATGGGCTGAATCAGATGAGATGTTATTTAATAAAATATTCGAAAATCACACTTTTGAACATAAAAGATATGTCAAAAAATCGAAATTTTGATTTTACGTGTTAATTTTGATTTAACGTCTCCGTGTAATTTTGCGATCGAAAATGTTACTCGCGTGGTACGCTACAGTGTTAAGGACTTAGAGAAAATTTTGCTAAGTGTTTAAACGTTAGGCATAGTACTGTAGTCTAGAATTTTACGGTCGAGAAAAATTTCAGTGTAAATTTACGATCCAGAAAATTGATTTTTGCGTAAATTTTCGATCGAGAAATTTTTCGCGAGTGAATAAAATTTTTCGTCGTGAAAGTTATCGAGCGAGAAAGTCTTTTGATTTTAAAGTAGGATTTCGCCGCGAGATTTTACGATCGAGAAAATTGACAACAAAAAACTAGGTTAATCGCCGAAAAAATTTTCGATTGATAAAAATCATCACTACGTAGATTTTTGATCGAGAAATTTTAACGTCGAAAAATAGATTTTGTCGCCACTATAATTTACGACCGAAATAAAATGAAATTGAAGGTACTGTTTTCGATGTTAAGTTTTGTGCTCGTAATACATTGCACCCATTTTGACTATTCCACTCTTTAATTTTTCGCTCGTATAAGATCCTAATTAGATTACTCGATAGTAAGTATTTTTCGATCTGTGTCACTTATCTTAGCGACTAAGTCAAAATTTAGCGATCGCAAATCTTATTCGATGCAAACAGTAACTCAATCAAATTCGAAATTCAATTTCACTATTTGCGATGGAGAAAGTTCTCCGATTGCTTTGAACGTTCAAAAACCCAATTTAGTCTAAGCTTAAATCTAACTTTAAAATGCAGAAAATCAAAGATTTAAGGTCCCAAACTGTTTAGAGAACACCTAAACTATGATAGAACACATAAAATATCATACGGGTTTTCAAACAGTTCACGGACGAGAAATTTGGCGTGAAATCAAGCAAAAAATCACAGAATGCAGATGCAGACGGAGATCAAAAGCAAGCAATAACTAAACAAGTGCCTATTCTACCTTAAAAAGACAATTATGTGTAAAGAATCGAAAGATTTGAGTG
Source organism: Craterostigma plantagineum (assembly GCA_027422505.1). Taxonomy (NCBI): domain Eukaryota; kingdom Viridiplantae; phylum Streptophyta; class Magnoliopsida; order Lamiales; family Linderniaceae; genus Craterostigma; species Craterostigma plantagineum. Next base: position 273,434 of record JAPQWV010000395.1, read on the forward strand.
AGAATGAGATCGTCTTTTTAGATTTTTTGAGAGAGAAATTTTGAAGACACTTTTGAGTTTTCGATTAGGTTTTGCGTGAGTAGGACTTTTTCGAGTGCGCTGAACTAATGTTAATGGGCTGATAAGACGTATTGGGTTCTCGATTGGACATGCCCATTACTATTTACGCTCGAGAAACTTTGGATGCATTTTCTATCTAGGTTCTCGATCATAAGTATTCCTATATTTTCAGATTAGCCCCTATTTCACTTAATAACCACAAATTTACTCACCCTATGTCCTAAAATAAATGCGATTAACTCCATGTAATTCTGAGCAGTAACATCTGGCTCCATAGTCGATTTTTACAATACTTAGAGCAAAATGTTGAGAATGTTAGAGTTAATCGATAAGTAAATTGTAATAATAGAGGTCCCCTTTGTTATTTAATAGGATAATATGAGCTCCTTGGCTTGATGACATGTGATGTCCTTCTCTTTAGTAGTGTTCGAGAAAAACCTGAAAAACTTCGAGAAAATCATCAAAAATGTTTAGAACTCATAACATGAAATTCATAAGTTCTCCCCTCAAATAATGCACCAAAATTGATTTAACATGAAAATACATAAAATCAATTCAAGTACCAAACATGTAACACGCAATTAAGACAATTAATCCTAGATACACGGTCCCCTAATCGTGTATTCAAAAATTTTGCGAGAGGGTATGAGCACACAAGCAATAATTCGCATTTATTCAATTCAGCGCATATGCAAAAGAAAATTGCATAACAGAATGTGCGATTTCTATTTTTTTAAAAAAAACTAAAAAATATAGAAAACACACACACATATATATAATGTTTTTTTAAGTTTTCTTATGTATACTAATATTATTAATAGTATGGAGTCAGATTATTTTGCTTCGATCAACGTCACGCCTAAAATTTCAGAAGACACGTGAAAATATCATATGCCGTCAAGTCATGTTGACAAACAAATGATCCGTTTCGACAATTCTCACTAGCTTCGCTGTAGCGCTCAATATTTTTACCTTGAGATTTTTATATTTATGTCACTCAAGTTAACACAAGCAATTTTAAGTCAAATTACCTGTGATCGAGGCCCTTTGAATCATTACACCTAGGCGAAACGTCGATTTGGAATGAAAGGTACTTTGAGGGATTTTATTTGGCTCTTGACTTAGAAGGGAAGGTAAATATCGTTTTGTCCTCTTGCATTTCTTCGTCTTTCTCCTTCTTCGACATATTGTATTTATTTTAAGTCAATTTGTTTCGTTTCTTTTCTGCACTTGCTGAAGCTGAAGCTCCACTTCTCTATGAGGCTGTGATATTATCTAAGGCGAAGTTCTTCTTGTTGGTTCTCGGGGCGATACCGTGCTCCTCTTCTTTTAATCCCTAGAGGTTTCAAAGGTTATCAATTTGGAGAAGTTCACAGTTATGGAATTCGTACCAAGGCCGTGCTCCTCTTCTCGTTTCCCGATATAAGACCGCATTATCATTGGAGAAGTTCACTTCGTGGTGCTCCTTTTTCAGCCGTTCTGACGAGCGTACGAGATTATCAAGGGAGAAGTTCACAGCAAGATCCATGCCCCCTTCTAATGATTTCGACTTTTGATAGTCGAGAGGCAGGTTCTTTTGGACTGCTTTTTGTGCATTGAGCATTCCTCGTATGCTTTTTCCACCTTCATTTGTCATCTCTTTTTTTTCGTTTTTTCTCCCCTTCATTTTCTTGTTTGAATATCCCGCCGAAGACTTAGACAATCGGTTGAAGGCTCGAAGGGGTTTCAAATGAAGAAAAGGTATCGCGAGAAGGCTAAAAAAGAATGACTAAAGGCTATGTTAAATTATTGAAATATCTTTATATGGCCAAGTGAGGAATTTCCTAAGTGCCCTAATTTGTTCCCTAACGATCTATCGCAAGGCGAGTATGAGGCCAAGAATCACTAGTTAAGACAAACAATTGCTATGTGACTCGCTCAAGAATAAATCCTTTGAAATAAAATAATAAGGATAGAATCGTTACTTATATGAAGTGGCTTTGTGTCTAGTGAAGCAAACTAATGACCTTTGGACATAAGAATGCTAGTTAGACTGACAAAATTAAGCAATTTAATCAGTCGCATGTCATGGAACTTCATACGTTACTAGATCGAGCATCATTAAAATATCGTCATTCCCTTAATAATCGCAGAACTGAGTCCTCATCCACAGCATTTGCGAACAGCAACTGGCGGCCACAATGTACTCTGCTTCGACCGTCGATGTGGATACTCGATTCTGCTTCTTGGATCTATGTGTCTTGTGCGTGAGTCGTGGACAGGGTTGCATGTTATCGCGGCACTTTGACCGTCACTATACATGGGTATATTATATAAATTGTACCTAATAAACGCATTTCAACGCGTTTATCGTAGTATTTAATTGGGATATAATAAGAGCCTAGCAATCAATTTATGTGTTTATTCGTTACATTTACACTCAATTTATGTGCTTTAATATGTCTATGTGTTAAAGTAATCATATGAAAAAACGTTTAGGGCGACAGCTAAACAACGTTTAGGCCGTTCGTAGAAGATAGGAATCAAGTATAGGGCGAAAGCAAATACTCGATCCTCGCCGTTAGTAATTACTGAATCTTAGATCCCCGTGAGCGTTTAGGGCGACAGCAAACTCGCGAGCGGGTAGGATAATTACTGCGATCTAGTCAAGATCACGTAGGAACGATTTTATTGTCTTAGTCGATAACACCTAGCGGGATTCGAATCCCGAGCACATCTTTATTATCTGAAGCTTCGTATCTGTTTTAAGCGTGTTATTTGAATCTCTAGTTGAGTTAGAAGTAATCTGTTAGGTTAAGTCATAAAACAATCTGCGTATTTTCTTTAGGCTAAATATCGAGTCGATAGGTCACTACTAGTACCTGATTTATTCCTTGTGTTCGATACTCGTTTACTCACTTTACTGCACTACAAACGATAGGCCCACTGCCTATCGCACGTCGGTGATAGTAATTAGGTATTCGTTTTAATTATTGCTTGTCGCACTTTTCATTCACACACCACGTGTCGATCAAGTTTTTGGCGCCGTTGCCGGGGAATAAATTGATATTAGGAACACCGTAGTTCGGTAATTTAGCCATTTTTATTTGAAGTTTTCCTTTTCTTTTATTTATTACTGTTGGCGTTATTTGTTTTTCTAGTTATTGTTATTTTCGTTATTTCTTTTACGAGTCGATTTATTTTAGTCCAGATACAGAAGTATATATGGCGGACCATAGAGTACCCGTACACGAGGAGGAGCCATCACTACAGGATCTCCTCAGAAATGACGCGCTAGGCAGTACTGAGTCGACGATTGTCATCCCGCCGATCGAGAACAACAATTTCGAGCTAAAGTACTCTTGCCTTCAGATGATGTTCCAGACAGTCCAGTTTGAGGGCAATCCCGATGACGATCCCTACTCTCATCTGAAGGCTTTTCTGACGGTGACTGACACCAAGATCAACAGGGTCTCGGGCGATGCAATTAAGTTGATGCTGTTCCTGTTCTCCCTGAAGTTCAGAGCGAAGGAATGGCCGGAGATGTTTCCACCTCGCTCAATCACTACATGGGAGGAGCTGCGAGCCGCGTTTATCGGCCACTATTTCCCGCTGACGAAGGTGCTAAGGTTAAAGACAGAGATCTCCCTATTCCATCAGAAGGACTCAGAACTACGAGGTGTGGGAGCGATATAAGGCACTACTGAAGAGGTGCCCGCAGCACGGGATGTCTGAGGCAGCCCAGATCAACCGATTTCACGAGGGGCTCAATGATCAGACTGTCCATATGCTAGACGGAGCCGCAGGAGGAGGACTCGTGTAGCTCAATGCTACCGACGCTTGGAATCTGATCGAGGACTATTGGAGGAACAGCTTCATGAGGGGCAATACCAGGATGAAGACACCCGGTGTGTTCGGAGTGAGCGAGGAGACGTCCACTAACGCTAAAATCGAGGCACTTCAGCAACAAATCTCCTCGACGAACTCCCAGTTGCAGACGGTGATAGGCGCATTACTTCTCAAGTCCGGGCAAACTCAGCCCGTGAACGCCGTGGCCACCATCGCACCGACGCAGCACACGTCTTACGTGCCATTGTGCGGAATTTGTGGCGCAGCCCACGAGACATCAGAATGCCAACTTGGGCAGCCACTGGAGCACGTAGACTATATGGGTAATTACCAAGGTGGCCAGCAAAGCTTCCAGCCTCGGGCACATCCAAACCTGGCGTACGGGAATCAGAACCATCAGGGCCAAGGACCGTCAGGATTTCAGCCCCGACCGTCCGGATTTCAAAATGGGCCACCACGACAGTACCAGAACGCGCCCGCAGGAGGATCCGACGACATGAGGGAGATGAAGGACATGATGAAGGCACTTCTCACGAATTTCAGTAGCACCACCGCAGCCCACGAAAGCCGAATGACGAAGATGGAGGAGTACATGGAGGCAAACGACTTGCGTGCTCAGAATACAGATGCCTCGATCAAGAGGTTGGAGCAGCAAGTGGGGCAATTAGCAAAGCAAATGGCGGGGCGAAATCAAGGACCACTCCCGAGCTACACCGAGACAAACCCCAAGGAGTATTGCAATGCGGTAACCCTGAGGAGCGGGAGAGGATTACAAGAAGCTCCCACCAAGCAGAATTTAAAGGAGAAAGTCGATTTCGAGGGCCACGACGAGCCAGAAGTGGAGGAAAGCAAGGGCGACAGAGTCGAGAAGGTCAAGGATGACGAGAGAAAGACGCGACCATTCGTGAAGCCGTATCAACCAAAGATACCGTACCCAGCTCGGTTGAGGGGAGCTGCACCTGAAAAAGAGAAGGTTCAACCCAAAAAGGAGGAGGCTGCACCCGAAATAGAAAAAGCGAGGGAGAATGAGCGGCCACCAGTAATGCCGTACCAGCCGAAGATTCCCTATCCAGCACGGTTGAAGAAGGACAAAGACGAGGCGCTAATTGGCAGATTTATGGGTATGTGCAAAGGATTACATATTAACTTACCGTTTATTGAAGCTATTGTGCAGATGCCCAGTTTCGTTAAGTTCCTGATGGACTTGCTGACGAACCGACGGAAGCTCGAACATGTCTCCACGGTATACCTACGAGGAGAGTGCTCAGCGATACTCCAGAGCAAGATACCAAAAAAGCTCAAGGACCCAGGGAGTTTTACTATTCCTTGTCTGATAGGTGATTTAGTTGTTGAGCATGCTTTAGTTGATCTAGGCGCTAGTATAAATTTAATGCCGTACTCCATGTTTAAGCGCTTAGGATTAGGTGAACCACGACCCACTAGAATGAGTATTCAACTGGCCGATAGATCGTTAAAATACCCCCTAGTTGTTATCGAGGATATTCTAGTTAAGGTCGATAAGTTCATTATCCCCGCTGATTTTGTGATCTTAGACATGGACGAGGATGAAAATTCTAGGTAGACCATTCTTAGCTACAGGCGAGACCATGATAGATGTTAGGAATGGAACATTAACCTTGACAGTAGACGGTGAAAAATTTACGTTCAATATGGCTGACCCGATGAAAAAGAGCAAGCAAGATGATAAATGCTATTTCTTAGATGTCTTTGAGCACGATTTTCTCTTTTCCGTGCTGTCACAGGTCAGCGAGCATGATAGGCACACGAATATGGCAATCAATAAGTGTGGGGAGGAGATCGACGAACCCATCATAGCCATCGACGAGAGCATCGAAGAAGTTAAGGACAAGAGCCCAGTCGAGGAGCGACCGCCACTAGAGTTGAAACCGCTGCCCGGCGAAAGGCGACACCTCCAAGGTATAGATGCAGGCGAGGGAAACTTAAGCAAAAAAGAGATGCTGTACCTCGACCTCCAGCCACCCTAAGCGAACGAAAGCACGTTCGGCTAAAGACGGTAAAGGAACCGCTTCTTGGGAGGCAACCCAGGTTTTATCTATCTAGTATTTTTTTATTATTATGTCTATCATTATTATCATTCATGTTTTTTTTTCTGTTACGTTTAGTTTTCCTTTTTAGTCATGTCAGGCATCACGAGTCACGATACGACAACCATCACGCATTTGGTCACGACCACGTCAACATTTATCGTCAGGGAAGTTTCGTTCTCTTACACCTACTTTTCCCTTTCGTTTATTCAAATTTTACGTTGAGGACAACGTACGGCTTAAGTGTGGGGAGGGGAATTTAGGTTGAAAACTTACGTGAAAATATTAATTTTTTATGACGTGTCTGTGAGCTATAAATTTCGTTGAAAGGCATGGATTATTGAATTCAGGCACGATTTTTGCGCATTATCTCGAGTTAGTCTGCATTATTATGAATTCTTGTGAGCAATTAGGATATGCATGACTGATCGAATCATGTCTGCCTGAATAGATATAGCACTGTTTAAAGAGATTCATACACATAACCCTATTTCGTTGTGAGAGTTTGAGCCTGACGAGCTTAGCTCATTTTTCTTGATTGTGTGATGTGCCTAGTCTATATCTCTCTAGAACTTGCATGTCTGATGCGTGTTGAAACTGCTTTGGTGTGTTAGTGTGAAAATGATGAGGGCATTAGGAATTAAGTCCAGGGCCAGATTTTCCCACCATGACTAACCATTAGCTAGCCACTTTGAGCCTGAGCATATTCGTTTGTTTACCTCATAAATCATATATGCCATTGACCCGAATAAGCCTCCAGAGATTATCTGAACCTGAGTTGATTAGAATAGAGCAGAAGTCGAACTTAAGAGTTACCGTTTCAGTGTATGATTTGCTGTTCTTCTCTGCTATTCATGCAATGACTCGTGCCTTACTTGACCGTTTTCTGAAATGACCCGATCCCTTGCATAAGCCTGCCCATAACCCTTTGGCAAGATATAGGTTTCGGTAATAAGTATCCTTAGGTACACGGCATTCGCTGTGACGATGTATTCTATGCGACAAAAGCCGAACCTTGATGTTGTTAGGGAATAAGGGTAGTGCACAAAGGTAGAGCGTAACTAAGGTGAAAGGGCAGAAAATGAAATGGAACTGAGTCGAGAGGGTCGGGCAGAAAAGTCTAGGATTTCAGAGCGAGAACGTTGAGTCTTATGTTGGGACGTGTGATTGTCTGTTTGATCATGCTGTGTTCTTTGATAATTTTTGCTTAAGTGTCCTAGCTCTAAGATTAAGTGTTCATTATATATGCTTATCGCTTCATGATTATTCAACCCGTTTCCCCGAAAAGACCCTCAGATTTTTACTTGCCACTTTGAATAGTCGAGATGCGATTAACTTGCAAGTTTATGGTAGGGGTTGGACTAGTGCACGAATTGAGCGACTCATCATATGCTAGCCTATACACTTGAGTGAATTGAGTGAATCCTTGCGAGGTATGAGTCTCTAATAGCAGTGAAGGAAGTTTAGGTCAATAAGTGCAAGTCATTAGTGTAATGTCCGTGATTGTTTGCCTGATTCCATTTGTGCTTTCTAGCTTTAATGATAAATTGCGAACAATCGTGCCGTTATCCTAATTTGATGCCTTATCTGATTGTTATTGAAGGAGCTTTGGACGAGTTTCGGGCGAAACGGAGTGAAAATGTGGCAAAACGGAGCAAAAATGATGGAAACAGGCATGTGTCACGGCCGTGACACATAGTGCACTAGGCCGTGACGTTGAGCAGAGAGTTGGAATGAAGATGGTCACGGCCGTGACACTTATTGCACCAGGCCGTGACCCATAGGAGCAGCAACATTAGAAAATTCATATCTCTCAATCCAGATCTCGGATTGAGAATCCCTTTGGTCAGAATCAAGATTGGCGAGGTTAAAATTTCAGGTCAATCGGACATCGTTTACCCCTCCATCCGAGAGAAATACGAAACTGCCGCAAAGCTGTTGAGTGGGTCACGGTCGTGACACTACTGCACCAGGCCGTGACGAGCGGCAGTGAGCTCAATTTTTGCCCCGAGAGTGTCACGGACATGACCTGTCTTGTCCCAGGCCTTGACATAGTCGAATTTCACTATAAAAAGCCCAATTCGACCCAGAAAGGGCAGAACCGACCAGAGATCAACCCTAATCCCTCTAGAGATGAAAAATAGCATATAAGAACGCAGAATCGTGTTCCGGAGCGCAAGAGACGGATCATTGACGAAATCACGCCCAATTGAACGAAGAACGAAGAATCATCGACGCTTCCATCGCAGATCATCCAGATATCAAGAATATGAATTCTTTGCCTTTATTCCTTATTTCTTTCGTTGTTTTCCCGTCTATTATGCGTAGCTAATTTCCCTTTGTGTTTGGGATTAGATGAACGCTAGGATGTTTCGTAGTTAAGATTTATAATTATCATGACTATGTGTTTTGACTATTTATCATTCTATGAATTTGATTCGTTGCTTTAATATGTCTATGTGTTAAAGTAATCGTATGGAAAAACGTTTAGGGCGATAGCTAAACAACGTTTAGGCTGTTCGTAGAAGATAGGAATCGAGTATAGGGCGAAAGTAAATACTCGATCCTCGCCGTTAGTAATTACTGAATATTAGATCCTCGCGAGCGTTTAGGGCGACAGCAAACTCGCGAGCGGGTAGGATAATTACTGCGATCTAGTCAAGATCACGTAGGAACGATTTTATTGTCTTAGTCGATAACACCTAGCGGGATTCGAATCCCGAGCACATCTTTATTATCTGAAGCTTCGTATCAGTTTTAAGCGTGTTATTTGAATTTGTAGTTGAGTTAGAAGTAATCTATTAGGTTAAGTCATAAAACAATCTGCGTATTTTGTTTAGACTAAATATCGAGTCGATAGGTCACTACTAGTACTTGATTTATTCCTTGTGTTCGATACTCGTTTACTCACTTTACTGCACTACAAACGATAGGTCCACTGCCTATCGCACGTCGGTGATAGTAATTAGGTATTCGTTTTAATTATTACTTGTCGCACTTTTCATTCACACACCACGTGTCGATCAGTACCCATAGTCGCGGAGCTGAGTCCTCATCCACGGCATTTACGAACAGCAACTGGCGGCCGCAACATATTCTGCTTCGGCCATTGATGTGGATACGCAATTCTGCTTCTTGGATGAACAGCAGAGCAACTGTTCGCCTAAAATTGAGCGCCATCGGATGTGCTTTTCCTATCCATTCGGCAACCTGCATAATTAGCATCGGTGTGGGCAATTAATTTGAAATTAGTTCCTTTAGGATACAGAGGCCTGAAGTTTAGGTGACCTTCAGGTAGCGCATGATTAGTTTCACCGCGAGCATGTGGGGTTCCTTGGGATCGCCTTGGAAACGGGCGCAGAGACAAGTGGAAAATATGATATCCGGTCGACTCAAAGTGAGGTAGAGTAGAGATCCAAAGATACTTCGGTAGAGTGTGACGTCGACTGCTTTTCCGGAAGGATCAGCATCCAACTTGCTTCTTGCCATGAGAGTGATGAGAGGCTTACTCTGATCCTGATGGAACTTCTTCAAGATATCCCTAATGTATTTTAACTGACTTATGAAGATTCCATCTTCGAGCTGTCTGACTTGAAGTACTAGGAAGAACTGCATCTCTCCCCCATGTGGCTCATTTCAAATTTGGTCTTCATGAGATCTCCGAATTTCTGGCATAGCCGGGGATTAGTAGAGCCAAAGATGATGTCGTTGACATATACTTGGACGATCATAAAGTCCTTGTCTTGCCATTTAATGAAGAGAATCGTATTGATTGTTCATAGGATAAATCAAGACTACGAGGAATACACTCAGGGCGTCATACCAAGCACGAGGGGTTTGTTTTGGTCCGTAGAGAGTTTTATCCAATTAATAGACATAATCAGGGTGATCTTGATCGACAAAGCCTTCTGGTAGAGCGACATAGACTTCTTCCCCACGCCGTTGAGAAAGGTGGTCTTAAAATCCATTTGGTTGACTTTGAAGTCCTTATGGGCTGCGTAAGCCAAGAATAGTCTGATGGCTTCGATTCGGGCAACTGGAGCGTCGCAGTCAATTCCTTCCTGTTGGTTGTACCCTTTAGCGACGAGTCGTGCTTTCTTCCTAATTACCTCTACATCTTTATTTTTCTTGTTCTTGAAACCCCATTTCATTCCAATGATATTTTCCCATGTGGTCTCAGTACTAATGCCACACTTGGAGACGTCTGAATTGGTTGAGCTTATCTTGCATAGCGATAACCCAGTTCGTGTCCTTAAGTGCGTCTGCTACCTTGGTAGGCTCGTTTTGGCTTAAGAAGTAGCTGAATAATCCGCTCTGCTTGTCCGTACTCCACTCGAAGGATCACCAATTATTTGATCGACTAGATGGGCTCGAGTCCACTTGTGCTCATGAGGCAAAGCTGAGCTTGAGGCATCAGCCATTTGTGGAGCGAGATCTCCAGTGATATGAGGCTGCTCATCTGGTTGAGGTAATTCCATTTTTACACTTGAGTTGAGCGACTCTGATGATGTTACCTCAAAATCCATGTTAGGAGTAGTAGAAGTCTGTGGTAGTTCTGAACCGGGAGAGGCGGGGACACTTGAAGAACCTTGTATATCGGCTTTGTCTTGTGGAGGTTCCACGGCAGGTGTCGTAAAAGTGTTGTTTGGCCGATATATTCTCAAAAGGCGAGTCCAGATCTTCGAGAGCAATCCACGTAGCTTCTTCTAATGAAGAGTCTTGAGTTGTTGCCATCGTCTATTGGTTTTGTGCCAACACACTAGTGAATACGGGTTCTAAACTGTCGTATTCAGAAGCCATTTGGTTAAGCACGGGTCCTGAAATGATGTGTACAGAAGCCATTTCTTTCACTTCGTGGAAAGTGATGTTGTAGCTTTCCTTAATTGTACTAGTAGACTTGATGTATACTCGGTACGCCTTGGAGGTTGAAGAGTAACCCACGAAGGTGGCTTCGAATGCTTTAGGATCGAACTTCGCGCGTTGCTCTCTATCGTTCATCTCAAAGCACTTGCACTCGAAGAACTTGAAGAAAGAAATGTTGGGTACTCGCTCGTTAATGATCTCATACGAAGTCTTATCGAAACGTTTGTGAACAATCGTTCTGTTTTGAGTGAAACAAGCGGTAATTACTACTTCATCCCAAAGAAAGTGTGGGAGGTTGGAATGAATCAGCATGGTACGTGCAGCTTCCACTAGAGTTCTGTTCGTCCTTTCAACTACCCCATTCTGTTGAGGCATTTGTGCGGCTCAGAATTACTGACTAATCCCAAGTTTCTGATAAAATTCACTAAGATACTTGTTCTTGAACTCAGTTCCATTGTCTGTTTGGATGATTTGAATAGTCTGCTCCAGTAACTCTGGGTTGAGTTTACAAAATTAATAATCAAGTCTCCTGTCTCATCCTTTGTTAAGGAGGAACTTCGTCCATGTGTAGCGAGGAAAGTCATCGACAATGACTCGCACGTACTTACATCCGTTGACAGTCCGTGTCTGCATTGGTCCACAGAGGTCCATGTGAATTAATTCCAAAGGACGTGAAGTAAAGGCAACTAACTTAATTTGACGAGACGCTCGCTTCATTTTACCGAGTTGACATGCCGAACATTGATGCTCTTGTTCCGTCAAATTAGTCGGTAGACCGTGAACCAACTTCTTGGTGGAGAGGCATTGTAGAGCTTTGATGTTAAGGTGGGGCACTATTTGATGCCACAGGCTGTTCCCCTATAGATTTGATTGTCAAAGGCTGTACGGATGTCAGGTTGATCTTGTATAGATTTGATTTCCGAATTCCTTGCAGGAGTTGTTTGTCCTGACCATCCAATATTCTGCACCGATCAGCAAGAAAGACCACCTGAAATCCCTTATCGTAGAATTGGCTTATGCTGAACAAGTTATGGCGGAGGCCTTTGACAAATGAGACATCTTTGATTGTCAGAATCTCCAGACTGGTGTCTATGAATCCCAAGATCGGAGCCGAAACATTGTTGCCGAATCTGACTTTCCCATGGAAACGGTCTTGATACTTGCTCGGCAGCTCTTTATCCAGTCATGTGTGTGGAGCAACCCGCGTTAACATACCACACATAATGGATCTGCAAAAACAATTAGGGAGCTTAATGTACCCACTTATAAATGGGTCCTCTCAGATTAGCAGATTTAGTCTTTTGCTCGAATCTCATTTCTAAATTAATGCTATTTGGAGCTTTGGCAACCCAAGTTACTTTAGATGAAGTAGCTTTGGATTTGTGCTTTGTAGAATACTTGACATTTTTGGCTTTTGTCTTCCTAGGCGGAGGTTTAGGAATCCATTTAGGTTGAACCTGACAGGTAAGTTGAATTTCAGCGCGGGCAAATACGCTGGTAGGCTTGATCGAGGAAAAGATCTTCTCATTTGATAATCTCCTAAGGTGTTTTTGGGATTGGATCTTTATGGAATACCTTAGGTGAGAACATGCATGAATGGCACTATAAGCCTTTTTAATGGCGGGATCTTGTTTCATACGAGTCTTCCTATCGGCATTTGTCTTAGAATGATTCATTGTTATATTCGAGGAAGAGCGGATTTCGTAGTTAGTACTTCTAAATGCGATGGGCGTTAGGGAGCAAGTAGAAGAAATTATTTTGAGATTAAAAACGACTATTTCATTTCAATTGTTGGGTTACCCGGTGTCTCCCGGAGACGCCACGTCCCCGGGAATGGTGCAGAACCAAAATTTTCCGGGTTCCCCCATCGCCCTCATAGCTCGGGTCAGAATAGTAACACATAGACATGCAATAGGGCGGGTCAAACTTGTAGAGAATTACCAGTTGACGCGAGTGGCGGCTCCTCGTCCTTTTCTTCAAGACTTCGTCGATGGTGGTGGATGGCACTAGATCATCACACCGACCTTGCAATGTACCACGGAATCAGTTATTCGAAGATGGCAAGAGAGAACTGAGCCGTCGCGTGGGAGAAACGTGTGTGCGTTCGGAGTGTGTTTTGTGCCTTTGGTTGATTTCGAAAATCACCTCTTTCTTTCTCTACCTATGGAGCACGAAATTCTTAGCCTATTTAATGGCTTGGATTTCGATAGTCCTTAAAGTGTGAGAGATTTTTGCCAAATCTGACTCTCTTTTGAATTCCATTTCCAAATTTAAATAAACTTACTATCATTAGAAAATTAACTTAAATACCAAGTCAAACTAAGTATATTTAAATATGGTATGGAATTCAAAATTTAATCCCAAATTAATTTCGAAATACAAATAAATAATATTATAAATATTTTATTCCATATTTATTTATATCAAATATGCCGATTCCGAAAATACACTCAAAGGCATATTTCGAAATTAGCTTAAGGTGAAATCCAATTTTATCCTCAAGCCCATTAAGCACTTGGCCAAGCCCAAGTCTTAAAGTTAGTTTCATAAGAAGTCCAACTTTGATCCAATAAATGGCCCGAGGCCCATTAGGGCGTGGCCCAACGGCCCAAGGCCCGTTAAGGCCCAAAACACTTTCTCTCCTTATCAGTACACGTTGATGATCCTTTTTAAGCCCGACTCTCTAGGATCGAATCAATCAGCAAGGGAGGAATCTTAGAGTCCGGTAGTTACCTAGCCAATCCCACAGTATCGGACCGTAACTCGATTCGAGTGCGAATTTCGACCTAGTCTTTATCCCAGAACCTCACTATAGATAACATGCCACGACTAAATCCTTTAGCTGTGTCCCAATCAAGTGAGAGCCATGCTCAATGTCAAACTCACTAAACTCGGCGTCGCCGTCCTCATAGGACACTTATCTAGATTACCTGCGAGACTGTGAATCCGTACTCGGCGGTCTAAGCCGACAATCACAAATCGTCATCAAGATCGCATCTGGCCCGCTGACCCATGCAACAACAAATCGGGTCGAGGGGAACCAGCGACAGTCGAGACTTCAAAGTCAGCTCCGTCAAAGCCCCTTTCGGTCTAAGGTTCACGTAGACTACTATAGTGTTGTCCTCGTCATTGACACTCCTTGGGTAATAAGCCATGTTCGACCTTACGACCCGTGAGTCAGTGTCCATGAAACGAGTCAATCCTTTGATTTGATCCGTATCACAAGTCATGACCCCGCTTCCAAGCAAGATATCGACATACTATAGGTCATCGACAAATAAGCCATGATCGGTTATCCATCACCCAACTGGAGCCTCAGGCTTATGGACTTTTAATGTTCGAGGTTAAGAGTCCACTGGTGCCTTCCTCTCTCGTACCCATCGAGAACAGTGACTCAACTCGACACATTTGGATTTGTTCTTTTATTGCTTTACCGGATTCTAAGTAAAGAACTCTTATATCCAATAAACGAACAATGCCGAAAATAACTTATTACACAAAAGGTCGAATGATAAATAATCTAATGCCCTATACAATCTAATTCTCGTATAGCATTCGAGGGCATATTCCTAACATCTACGAGTGTTCTTTATTTTGATAAAAGAAGGAGATATATTTGAAACTTTGACATCTAAAGGCTCTTTCTTATTTTCTAAGCTAGACATTCTCACTTTCGATTTCTCTAGCTCAGGTACTATGCACCCTGTAGACGTAGTAAAAACAAGGTTGGAGTTAATATTTTTCACAATTTTATTTATAGATTTATGATCTTTAGAAGGCGATTTCTTCACGCTTTTCAGAATGATGGTTATCTTTGAGGGAGATGCGTGAGAAACAGTTTGAGCTTTGGAGGACGCTTTGAAATTTTCCATTCCTTTAGGAACTTTTTCTTTTCAGCTTCGAAATTCTTCTTTTCGATGTCAAAGGATGAACGCATCCTCAATTTTCTTATTAATAAGAGGATATAAAGTTTGGAAGAATTCTCAGAATTTATGGTAGTAGCTTCCTTGGACTGACTCGTATGTTGTAGAGAAACTATTGAATCACTGTTACACTCCTGGGGTATCTCCCTAGTTTTGTAACTTTAATTCAACTCTTTGTAGTCAATGGGGATCTCAGCCCTAGTTTTGACTTTACGTTGTTCTTCTTCTAACGCACTTGTCTCAGATACGCTAGTAAAACTCATTAGGGAGGTTAAACGAAACCCATGCATCTTATATCATAAAGTTTACTGCAATCAACTTCTCTTAAGTTGCTTGAGTTTGAAAACCTAAACCTTCCTTAGCTTTATAAATGTTAGTTTCTAAGGGCTGGTTCAGATGAATTGTTTGTTCGGTTTGTCCCCTAGAAGTCAGTCTGTTGTCGAAGAGTTTAATCCTAGAATAAAGTCTTTTTCTTTCCTCAGAGAGTGCTATATAATCATTTCTAGATGTGGCCAACTCTCTGTTGCTTTCGCTCAGAGCTTTATCTAGGTCGCTATTTTTAATCTCTAAGGAGGCTATTCTTGATGCTAGACTATCTATTTTTTTTTATTTGCATTTGACAAACGAATTTCTATATGAAACTTTTCGTCAAATAACAACTTATAGTTATGCTCACTTATAGCTAGTATCTCTTCTAATTCCTTATGCTTTTCTGCTCACATTTCATGTTAGCGTAGTCTATTTCGTACGATTCTAACATGGTCAATAATGTGGAATCAAAGGAATTTACATCCTGAGATGACGCGGATGCTTGGTCATCATCCGTCCGGTTAGAGTGTTCAACGTCAGAATCTTTGCCTACGGGGGCATGAGGGCTACGTTCTCCTCTTCTGAACTCGATGTATCCTCGAGCCAATGGTCTTGCAACGCCATGAGAGCTACTCCAGCTTCCTTCTGCTTTGTGAGTTGAAGCCTCTTGGAGTAGTAATTAGTATATATTTTCTAGGTGCCTTCAACTACGTGACTCATTATTCGTCCCCAAAACTGTTGGAGATAGACCATCGGCACCGAGGACGTCACTGTAAGTGCATGCCAGAGGATATGGCCTTGAAGGATGGACAGAACTATCTCGTCCGGGCACCGTAAGGTGGTCAGATCGAGCTGGAAGGTGGTGTCCTGTACACTGAGGTACAAATTGTGGTCATAGATGTGGTTGTATTGAGGATAACGATCCATCTGAAAAATAATAATTCATTAGTTCAATTTTAAATTGGAGTTGAAAATATATCATATCAGACAAATGTTTGAACACATTATTTCATGTTTGATAGACATATAAAAGATAATCTTGCACATAGGACAGGCGAAGGTGAACTAATGAGCATTTATTAATAAAATTTTCGAAAGCTGTAAATGAAGCATATACAGTTCAGTTCAAAAAATATTTTAAGTGTTGAATCGTAGAATGCAAGCACTGTTCTCCATTCTATTTATCGCTCGAGAATTGAAATCCTCAATTTAATTGCCTAAGTGCCAAGTTTACACAGTAATAAGCTATGTCTGGTTTTTCGATCGAGAAATTCTATTCGTTAGATTTCGCTAAAGTGATAAGGACTTGGAGAAATTTTTCTAAGTGTTTGAACTTAAGACGTGATACTGTATCCGAGAAATTTTACGATCGAGAAAAATTTTCGTGTAAATTTACGATCGAGAAAATTGATTTCCGTGTAGTTACAATCGACAAATTTTTCGTGCTTGAATAACGACGTGATAGGTTTTCGATTTTAAAACATGATTTTCGCTGCGAAGTTTGACGATCGAGAAAATAGTCAACGAGAAACTATGTTAATCGCCGAGAAAGTTAGCGTCGAAAAATTAATTTTTTCGCCGCTAAAATTTACGACCGAAATATGATGAAGTCGAAAGTACTGTTTTCGATGGTAAGTTTTGCGCCCGAAATTTAATTGCTATTGTATCAATTACACTCGTTAATTTTTCGCTCGCATAAAATCGTAATTAGATTTCTCGATGGTAAGTACTTTTTCGACCTACGTCGTCTATCTTAACCACTAAGTCACAATTCGTCGACCGAAAATCTTTTACGATGCAACCAGTAAGTTAATCAAATTAAAATTCAATTGATACTGTTTACGATCGAGAAAGTTCTTCGACGATTTTAAACCTTAAAAAAACCCAGTTTAGTCGAAGAATCGATTTGGACTCTCAAACGCAGATTATAAAAAATTTATACTATCAGAACGGTTAAAAACACCAAAACTATCTTAAGACACTGATTTTATCCCAAATAAACACAGAAACAGGTCTAAATCTCTGCCAAATAGCATGCGGGTTTTCACGATTTTAAACTATCGAAAATCTAACACATAATCAAGCGAAAAACCATAAACTGTAGATACAAATGAGGATTAAATGCACGCAAATAGAACATAAGCGTTATTTCTACCTTAAAAAGACAATTCTAGGCTAAAGATTAAAGGATTCGAGTAAGTTATGAATCGTCTTTTTAAAGTTCTTTGCTAGAGAAAATTTTTCGACTGTAGTATTTTGGGATATAGGGTTTTGCGTGTATTTGGGAGTTTTCGACTGCAAAAGTAACTTTTCTAATTGGGCTGATGAGACATTCGAATCTAAGTTGGGTTGGCCCAATACTATTTACGCCCGAGAAACTTATGATCGAAAATCACATTTCCTATCCAATTTCTCGAATGTAACCCCTATTTAAATCAATAACCACATTTTCTCCCCCTATGTATTAAAATAAATGCGATTAACTCCCTGTAATTTCAATCGGTGACATCTGGCTCCACAGCTAATTTCGAGAAATATGAAATACTTTGAGCAAGAAGTCCAAAATGTTAGTTAATCAACAAGTAATTTCAATAAGGCTCCCCCTGAAAGCGCCGTTGGCTCCATATGATGAAAAATAGCGAAGTCCTTCTTTTGAAGTGCGTCATAACAAGGGATCAGAACCGAAAATATTTCTGTAACACTTAGAGAAAAGCATCACAATATTTGGAGCTCAAGGTATAGTATTAATGCTCCCCCCCTCAAATAATGCACCAAAATCGATTTCACATGAAAACACGTAGAATCAATTTCAAGTACCAAACATGTAACACGCAATTCAGACAATTTATCCTAGACACATGGTCCCCTAATCATGTATTCAAGATGTTGCGAGAGGGTATGAGCACACAATCAATGATTCGCATTTATTCAATTTAGTTCAAATGCAAAGTAAAACTGCATGAAAAATATGCGTTTCGTTTCCAGTTTTTTTTTTCGGATTTGTTTCCTTCGATTATTGTCACGCCTATAACTTCACAAGACATTTGAAAGATAATATGCCGTCAAGTCATGTCGACAAACTAAAGTCCTAAAGTCATAGAATAATTCAATTCGACAGCTCTCACCAGGTTCGCTCTAGCACTCGATTTTTTTAACTTAGGATTTTATATTTTTATCACTCAAGTCAACACAAGTAATTTTATGTCAATTTACACGTGATCGAGGCACTTTTAATCATTTCACGTAAGCGAAAGACCGTTGTTATGGAATCTAAGGGACTTTGAAGGATTTTAATTTGGCTCTGACAGAAGGGAAGGCGAGTTTAATTTCTTCGTCTTCCATTACATTGTCTTTCTTCTCCATCGACATTTTTCTTATTTTTCATCCTATTTTATTTTTTTCTTCTACCCTTTTACGCTCAAGCTGGAGCTCCGCTTCTCCACAAGGCTGTAGGAGCACCGTGCTCCTATTCTCTTATTCCCTAGGGAGGTTTCAGAGATTTTCGATTTGGAGAAGTTCACAGTTATGAAATTCGAACCCGAGGCTACGCTCCTCTTCTTGTTACCTGATATAAGACTGGATTATTGTTGGAGAAGTTCACTTCGAGGAGCTCCTCTTTCCAGCCCTTCTGACGAGCATACAAGATTATCGACGAGAAGTTCACGGCAGGATCCATGCCCCCTTCTAATGATGTAGATAGTCGGGAGACAGGTTCCTTTGGTCAGCTATTTGTGCGTTGAGCAATGCCTTCTTTTGCCATCTTCTCTCCTTTGTTTTTAATTTTCCTCCCCCTCTTTTTCTCGTTTGAGCAACCCTCCGAAGAATATAGAAGTCGGCTGAAGGCTTAAGTGGGTTCCGAAGAAACGGGAATCGGAGAAGGATGAAAGTGGATGACTAAAGGCTAATGTAAAGGATTAAAAGTTTATATGTGGCCGAGTGAGGAAGATCCTAAGTGCCTTATCATTTTCGTAACGACTTAGCACAAGGCAAGTATGAGGCCAAGAATCACTAGTTAAGACTGTTAGGAATATGCCCTCGAATGCTATACGAGGATTAAATTGTATAGGGCATTAGACTATTTATCATTCGACCTTTTGTGTAATAAGATATTTTCGTGTGCTCAATAAAAGGCATTGTTTGTTTATTGGATATAAGAGTTCTTTACTTAGCATCCGGTAAAGAAATAAATTAACAAATCCAAATGTATCGAGTTGAGTCACTGTTCTCGATGGGTACGAGAGAGGAAGGCACCAGTGGACTCTTAACCTCGAACATTAAAAGTCCGTATGCCTGAGGCTCCGGTTGGGTGCTGGATAACCGATCATGGCTTATTTGTCCATAACCTACTGCGCCACAGGCATTCCTCCTTGCATGAGATTCATAAATTCTAGAATCTGTCGTTCTTGTTCATGAGCAGTAAAATATTTACCGTGGAACAATTCTCTAAATCGTTCCCACGGCATGAGTGTTGGGTCTTCCACAACTTTCACAGTGTCCCACCAGAACCAAGCACTTCCTCTGAGCATGGAAATGGCGCAAAGGACCTTCTCGTTTTTGGGTACACGGCTATAGATAAACATATCTTCAATGGTTCGTAACCAATCTTCAGCCATTGCGGGATCAGTGGCGTCTGCGAACGTTGGGGGATCCATTTTTCGAAAACGCTCCCCTATGATTTCTACACGAATGGGCTGAGGGGAGGGGCGATGTTCAGACGAGCTATGATGATGAAGTAACTCGTCGATTTGATCTGACTGACGGTTGATGTGGTCAGACTGACGCTGAAGTAATTCAGTCAGTCGTAGGATAGTGGAGTCCCTTTCAATGGGAGGGGAATCTGGTTCAGCCCTACGGCTGGACTCACCACATGCTCACTACGTGTCGTCGGCATTTTCAACTATTGTCTACAATAACATAAAGCACATATCAAATAATCACGTATTCACGGAGTCAAATATTTAACTTATAGGCCAGGCTGGTTCTCCAGGCTTCTGAGCGGCAATACCAGTCTTCAAAATCTAAAGCCTACGCTCTGATACCACCTGTAACGACCCTCGTTTTCTAATTAAGGTTAGTCGCGGATTTTCGCAACATAAGTCGCGGAAGACCCGTCTAATAAAAACTTTTTCCTAAAAGATAATTTAATATAACAAAATATTATTTTACATAGTAGTATCTGTGCAATGGGCGTAGCCTCAAAATATCAAAAGAACAAAAAGCTTATTGTCGCTCCACAGGTCTTCATCCATGTACCGCCTCGCCCTCAAAAGTCCGTCGGCGTCAGACTCAGTACCTACAACATGTAAACACTAGGCGATTTTTCCCAGTAGGTGAATAAAAATGCATGTATGCACGCGAACGCTCATTTCCGATCCCAATATCTCGCATGCATTGTTCACGCTTTCTTTTCCACTTTCCTATCTCAAATCACACAACACAGGGCCCTAGGTCAGATTCGACACCTCGCGCGCCCATAATATAACAATAATATACGGAAGCTTACACTAGCAGTGTTTTGACGATCACGCAACTGCCCCACTAGGCCGCTCTTCCGTAAGCGATTGCCGACATTAACAGTGTTTTGACGATCACACAACTGCCCTGTCAATGTCCCTCTGCTAAAATAAATAAAATCACGACGGTTTTGCACCTCAGGATGTTCACGCCCGAGTAGACAAATCGATCATGCCTGTCTGCCGTCAGGCGTTATATGAGTACCAACCTCGACTCCTCAACGAGTCAACAATCAAAAATCACAATCATCCCGGTCTACCCCGCTCGTCGATATCTCAAATCATCACCGTCTCAATACGGTGTAAATATCTCACTCATGTGATATGATATGCATATGCTATGCATATAAATGTGATGATACATGAAAACATGCTCCCACATGAGACGTAAGTAAAACACTAAATCATTTAATCACATAGAAGCACATAAGATCAGATATGTGTTCACGCATTGTAGATGAATAATTCACCTACCTGTTCTCCTGATATAGTTGATTACGGTGTCTGGTAGGTTTCCTAAATCTCGGACCTCTTACTTCGATTTTCAGTTTTCCAAACCTCTAGCTCTTCCAAATTGTGAAACTCTTGGATTTGTTTTACTCTTCTCTGCTCCACCTTTCTACGGTAACAATGATGGTTTTCTTATAATGATATTCTATGTATGCTATGCTTCCCTTAATGTTTAACTTATAAGATATAGATGAACGTTTCGAAATTTGTGAATGATTAGACATGAATGGGTGGTACATTAACTTGCCTCAACTTTAATGTTAGTACTTATCATTATTGATTTGGGCTTAATTTCTAGAATAAGTCAACTATAGCCCAAATTAGATTTGTCTTAACGTTTGATTTCATTTAACTATTGGGTTAAGATCGAAATTAATTCGAAATTATCGGAGCTTATATTTTATTATTATTAATATTATTTTACAACTTGGGTGTCTTTATAAATTTTTCCTAACTCGCAAATTTACATCAGGATTACATCAAAATCCCGCATTAAATTTTACGGGTATTCAGTAGGGTATTGAATATGATGCCGTGTATGCAAGAACGAGTTTTTAAAATGTTGTCAACCCATAAAATGATGTTTTATGGCCTAGGTAATGTCTATCATTGGATTTTTTTGCCTTTTGATTTACTTTCTATCTCATATGCAAATTTTAGTTTTCTAAATTAACTGTTATAATTATTGTTTTGTTGAATTATATAATATGTGATGTGATTATTAAACAATAAACCTACAAAATAATATGCTAATAGAAGACAACATGGGCATTTATGGCCGCGCCCTGTGCGCGGCTCCAATTTACTAGTATATATATAGTATAATATATATATATATATTTCCATTGAATGCACAGTCATCAATGTTATCAATTACCAGTATGATCCTTAGGCCGAAATGGGTCGAGATATTTATGAATTTTTCTTGCCTTTTTCTATTTTTGTTAAATTCGGTGATTATCTTTAATTTCTTATCGGTGATTATTTATAGATAGACAACGATTCAACTTATTAATATCAGAAGACTACTCACTACTGCATCTTTTCTCGTGAAAGCTCACAAGCCAATAAAGCAGAGCTTATTATTACAACCTTTCACCCCTAGACTTCTGTCAAATTCCATGCACTTCATCAGCTAATCTTGGACATATTTTTTTCTCTTAACTGCAATCCACCGAATTCTGGTACCGATCTTCATTTACTTATCGCCTTTACTGTTTTCAGTTTTGAATATTTCTGATACGGACCAAAATAGATGGGCCATTAAATAAATAAGAAAAGGCCCGTTAGACCAGGTAGAAATATGTTTAATACTTAATAAATAATGATAATAAGAAAGCTTCTCCAATACGATTCCATTGAAAAGACCCTAAAGGGGTAGGAAAGCAGAGTACTGGGACACGTGTCGACCATGGATGGGGCAGTAGCCATTTGCAAGCTGTCATTCAATCAACAGGCGTCACTGTTCATTGTACCATACCAGTCATGTCCCTTGAAATCCTGGGATACTACTTGAAAGGGCTGCTGGGAGCTGCTATAAAAGGAGAAGACTTGGCCATTTTCTTCACATTCACTCCCTGAAGACGAAAACACATACCAGTTTCTCTCCTTTTAGTGTGTTAAGTAGTTTCTTTCATGTTCTTCAGCATCTATGAGCGAAAGTGAGTTATGAGGGTGTAAATCTGCAAAGATCCGAACCACATAACCCTTGTGTTATTTCATTTATGTTCAAAAAGGTCCCCTACGTTCCTTCAAACAGGTCCCCCGCGTCCCAAACACATCTCAGCATGTCCCAGACAGGTCCCCAATATCCCCCAAAAGTCCCAAACATGTCCCCTTCAGTCTCTGTTTCAATAAGCACCTTACGCACGTAACTTTATCGATTCTCCGGCTATATAAATTTCCCTTTCCCACACTTATAAATTTCATTGATTGGGTTAGCCCCATATCAAATGGCGCCGTCTGTGGGAAACTCGAGTTGAAGGCGTGAGTAATTTATACTGTCACTGTGCGAAGTTGTGCTGAGAATTTACTGTTTTTTCCTTCTTTCGTTCTGTTGGAGGAAAACGAAACGCACGAGACGTAAATGGAGGAAGATATGTCCATATCGAAGAACCTAGACCCACAATCTGCGGAGGAGGACCTCCAAGAACTATCAAACGTGTTGAGGAACAACCATCACTTGAAAGGCAGGCCCGAGATGAGGAAGAGGAGCAAGATGGTCAAAACGAGGTACTAGAACACCCACGGGGGATCTCCACCAGCTCCGCTAGTGAACCGCCCGATAACATGAAGGTATCTGGAAGCTCCAGAAGAAGGAAAAAAGGTTGCCACGCTTGGAGAAGAGGGAAGCCAGTACCACGGCCTCACCACAGGGAACCCTGGGGATCTCTGCCAAGAGTCCCACGGAGATTCACACCACTAGGCAGATCCAGAAGACATCCTGACATCAGCTTGGGGACCTCCCATGATAAGAAGGCCCTCATCCGAAACTCAAGGACCCTCTAAATTTCATTCTCGCTTATATACCATGATAGCATGACCACTAACAATTGTTGTCTCTTGAAGGATAAAATTGAATGACTCATTCCAGCGGCAAACCTAAGGGAGGTCACTTATCATGGCTTCAAACAAGATCCGAAGGTGGCTGAGGAGGAGTCTGTAGGAACGGTGCCAACTAAAGGCAGGCGACGTCCACCTCCTCTAGATGGGGGCCAGTTCCAGTCAGGACTCATGTCCCTGTCATAGTACGAGCGCGAGGCACTAGGGACTCCAATGGCCAACAGAGCCCGAATCATGCGCCTGAGCATTTGAAGGACTTAGGGGCCCAGCTCCACAATGGTGTACAAAGGCCAAAGGGACCTCAAATCCCAGCTCCACGCGGGCGAGAAGACCCGAAGCTCCCCCTTCGGGACCTAAAAGCCCAGCTCCGATGCGCGAGAAGACCCGAAGCTCCCCCTTCGGGACATAAAAGCCAGCTCCGCGCTGGCGAGAAGACTCGAAGTTCCCCCTTCGGGACCTAAAAGCCCAGCTCCGCGCTGACAAGAAGACCCGAAGTTCCCCCTTCGGGACCCAAAAGCTCAGCTCCGCGCTGGCAAGAAGACCCGAAGCTCCCTCTTCGGGACATAAAAGCCCAGCTCCGCGCTGGCACGAAGACCCAAGGCTGCGCAATCAAGACCTCCCCAGTGCACGAAGGTCTGAAGCGCCGCATTCGGGATCTCCTCAGTTCCCCGCTGGCAAGAAGATCTGGAGCTCCACCTTTGGGACCTAAAAACCTAGCTCTGCGCTGGCAGAGGACCCAAGAGTCTAGCTCTGTGCCAGCAGGAGGTTTAAAAAGCCCAGCTCCATGAAAATCCGAACTCCTATATTTGGGATCTAAGAGCGAAACTCCCCAGCTCCCCGCTGGTGAGAATATCCGTAGCTCCGCGCTCAGGACCTCCCAGCTCCGCAATGGCAAAAAGACCCGGAGCTCCGCCCTCGGGACCCCCCAGCGCCTCGTTGGCAAGAAGACCCGAAGCTCTGCCTTCGGAACCTCACAGCTCCGTGCTGGCACGAAGACCCGAAGCTCCGCAGTCGGGACCTATAAAGTCCAGCTCCGCGCTGAGGACTCAGCTAGCTCCCCACTGGCAGAAGGCTTAAAAAACCCAGCCCACGAAGGCCCGAGTTCCGATATTCGGGATCATAGGGACTAGCTCCGCGCCGTATGTGAAGACTTGATTCATATGCGAGATCTCCAAGCCCATTTCTACTCTCAAATGATGACAAAGCCAAGCTCCTCACTAGCATGCGAAGATCCGTAGGACCTAGAAGGCAGCTCCACGCTGGCGTCCAAAGACCCACGGACGTACAAGCCAAGCTATGGAACCTAGAAGCCAGCTCCACGCCAGGGCCTGAAGATTCGCAAGAGATAAACGCCCTATTCCACGCGGGCACATGAGGATCAATGGGAGACATCCCGACTGATAAGGCCCTTAGCCAGGACCTCAGGGCCCTCCAGGTCTCATTCTCTATTATATATTATTTTATCGTGATAAATATATGCACCGCGCTAACAGTTGCTATTATTTGAAGGATATGATCGAGTCGTTTATCCCAGGATACCTGAAAAGGTGCTAGCCGCATCAGCAAACATGATTTGAATGTGATTGATAAGGAGTCTTAGGGATCTAGGCCACATAAAGGACTTAAAGGCCAGCTCCGTGCTGATATATGAAGATCTGCGGGACCTCAGACCCAGCTCCCCACTGGTATACGAAGTTCCTCGGGAGATCCAGCCCAACCCCTCACTATCATGTGAAGGTCCCCAGAACCGAAAGTCCAGCTCCGCGCTGGCACGAAGACCCGAAGCTCCACCTTCGGGACCTAAAAGATCAGTTCTACGCTGGCAAAATCCAAAGCACCCCCATTCGGGAACCCTTAGGTCCGCGCTGGCATGAAGACCCGAAGCTCTGCATTCGGGACATCCTAGCCCTTCACCAACGTCCTCAGGCAATATAAGCCTAGCTCCTCGCTGACACAAAGATCCTGGGGACCCTGAGGCCAGATCCGTGCTGGCGTACGAAGATCCGCAAAGGTCAAAGTCAGCTCCATACTGACGTACGAAGGCTCGATCTCTCTGTCGGAAATCTATAAGCCCAGCTCCTCGCTGGCATGAAAAGACTCAATCATCCAATAGGGATCTTCAGAGACAAGCTTCGCACCAGAAACGAAGGAAATGCGAGATGAACAACTTGACTCCATGATGAAGTACGAAAGTTCCACCTGATAGATCGGGACGTATGACCCTATCTCTCCACTGCGTAAGGAAAGCCACCAAGGGGATTTGCGAAGACCAGCTCCAAACAAAGACACGAGTTATAAGTATGGGATCTCCAAGTCCCGCGCCTTGGTTGCATGCGAAGATTCGCTCTTGGGGACCTCTGAAACCAAGATGCTCCTAGATCCTCTGAACCAAGATCCTATGTATAGATCCTCTGTGAAGATCCACTATATCACCTTCTACGTGAAGGTCCTCTAAACCAAGATGCTCCACTAGTAAAAACACCGATCCATCTGTTAGGGATCTACTAAATCAGCTCCGTGAAGGATCCCAGATGCTCCTGTGTGAAAAGCCTTTTCGTCCACAAGAAGGACGAGGACCTCCACCGATACATCAGCAGGTCTAATATTGCACCCCTGGAAGCACCCATCGCCGCTTTCTCTATCAAAGAAGTACTCTGAACAATGGTCTCCACAATCGGGATTTCGTCATGGAGCTCATCTGGACCTCCATGAAGCTATTATGCCGGGAGGACAGCTACCGTAACTCGATCGAAAGTAAGATAGCCAATAAAGAGAAGCTGGCCACCGTAGCTGACATGAAGGAACGAGCAAGAAACACGAGCACCCCCAACCGCCTCGACTTCACAATAGGGAGCCGTCAGGATCTTTCCACAGGGTCCTACGAAACTCTAATCAGTACGCAAACAAGATGGAGGAAGTCCTGATTATCAAGGAGACATTCCGTGACAAAAAGGCTCTTAGCCGGAGCTCCAAGGCCATCTAAATCTCATTTTTATTTACATTCTCGATATCATATTAAATACATATATCATACTAATAATTACTATCATATGAAGGATGAAATCCATCCTAATTGAGCGTCGGAGGAAGTTCGTAAGCCGTGGCCTCGACCAAGTTGTGAAGGAGCTCCGGGCAAGGTGGATCCCAACCTCCAACAGAGCCAAAATTGTACACCTGAGCCGGCCAAGATCTCAAGCTCCGCAGATCGTGGGAGATTGTTAGCCGTGGTGGCAAACATGACTCCAAGATCACCGAGAAAAGAAGTAGGGGGATCTGTGCCCACTTCCTCCAAATAAGTCACGTCCATCCAGAGCCTCTATCCTCATTGTTGTGGGAAGACCAAACAAAGAAGGTCTGACGAGAGCCCAAGGATTTAAACTCATACGATAAGAGATCAGGCGATTTGTGAGATGTACGATGATGCGTTGGCCGAAGTTCGATTTGCGCCAGGAGATGGAACACAATGGCCAGACCACATAACGATGCATGGGTTATCGCCAAAAACATGGGAAGTCTGACCTCCGGAGATACAACCAATGGAAGAAATCACGTCGAGAAAGAGCCCATTCGATGGCGGAGGGATCAACGAAGATCCTAACGAGGCGACACAAATGATGTTATGGCAGCAACAAAAGGAAGCCACATTACGAGGAAATGGGAGATCAGAGGATGAAGATAGAAGGAAAGGGCCTATAGCTTACAACAAGAACCAGACAAGGAGCTGATGGGATGTCTACAAAAATGCGGACCTATTCGCATATGAGTGGAGTTTGCCCGGATATCGCCACATATCATCTTACCAAGAAGTCGACCCATCAAATAGAAGCTCTGACCGTACGGAGCTGAAGAGCCCAGATCCTAAAAGAAGAAGTAGACAAGCTTTTCCAAGCAGGCAATGTCCAAGAAATCCAGCTCCCTACATAGCTGGCTAAAAAAGAATGGAAAGTGGAAGGGGATGCAATGACCTCAGGGACCTGAGCAAAGCGCGTCTCAGGGATCATTCTCCATTACCCCGAGTGAATCAGTTGATGGACTCCACTATGGGTGTAAGGTCCAGCCGAGAAGGTCCAGAGGCCAGTAGGGAGGATTAGTGGCTCTCAGCCGAGAAGAGTCTCCATTCTCAAAATGTTACGAAAGAGCAAGGAGCGCGAAGAGGCGAGTTGGCGCTGTATTTCTCCATGGAGGTGTTAGCTCCATCTTACTAAAGAAAGAAGGGACCTCCCAAAAGCCGACCTACTTTGTGAAGCAAGGTGCTGTTGAAAGATGAAACCAGGCGATATGTCGGCCAGAGCTATGCGGGAGAATAGTGAAATGCACCATATCAGGCTAGGGGAGTGCGACGTGGAATTCAGACAATGAACGCGCAGACCCTCTTCGACGTTATGCTTGAAACCACCAAAGGACCACAGAAGCAGCGATGGGAGGTGCAAACATACGGATCTAAGACTTCCCATAGATCCAGAGCAGAGGTCCTTATCATTAGCCTGACAGGAGAGGAGCTCCGTTATGCCACTACCTTCAAATTCCCGGCCCAAGAATGATTCTGAATGCGAAGCCTTAATTTTCGAGGGATTGCAAAGGAAACAGGAGCATGAGACGTCGTTTGATTTCTAGATTCACAATCGGCAGTACGAGCGAGTGGAACTATGAAAGGAAGGGCGAGAAGATGATGGAATATGCAAAAAGCACGATAAAGGAACTAACAACCAAGTTTGATTGTTGTGAAATCATGCAGGTCCCAAGAAAGGAAAGCCACAAAGTTGATTACTTAGCCAAAGTGCCGAGCTTGGGTTCGACCATCAGAGAGGATGGCATCACCAATCTCGCAGTAGAAAAATAGGAGGCAGGGAAATTTGTGGAAGCGTCGAAGAAGAGCACCATGGGAGGACCTCTGTCCCGAAGGTCCTGAAAGGCACGAGATTGAAAGGCAAAAAGGGATACGCAGGTGATCGTAAGTCCCTGACGAAAATAATGATAAGAACGAGCTATTGTTGGCCTACCGTAATCGCGGACCTTGAATTCAAGTCCCAAGTGAGGTTATAGGGGAAAAATCAATGGGGAACCACGAAGGAAATCAAAGAGGTCACAGCTCCACCTGGTGGCAGAAGCTCCGCCAACATCCGAGACATGATCCCCTATAAAGGGGATCTATGAGCATCTTCGCACAAGAAGTATGGATTCATCTGTGCCAAACCAATAAGCTCCGCGTTGGTATTCAAAAGACTACATATTTAGGACCTCTAAGTCCCGCCTCGTGTTGCATAAGGTCCCTTTTCCCCCAGAATCTTCAAGCCTTGCTTCGTGCTGGCATGAATGACCTTTGGCATCAACGACCTTCGGGTCCGCAACGTGTAATGATACCGAGGGCCGACGGGCCCAAGGCATATCCGACATCAAAGACTGATAGTCTACGACATGAAATGATGCCAAAGACCGACGGGTCAGCGGTATACCCGACATCAAAGACTGATAGTCTGCGCCGACGGGTCGGCGGTGTACCCGACATCAAAGGCCACAGGTCTGTGACGTGAAAGATGCCCATGAGGGCGTACAAGATACCACCGCCGACGGGCTGTGGCGTACAGGACATCAAAGGTCCCCAGTAAGGCCTGCGACGTGAATAGGTACCTCAACGTAGCTGGCGCTATAACCAAGGTAAAATAGTGGGAGAGACCCCCACTTCATACTTAGGACCTTCAGGCCTACATTACTGAACTCGCTAAGGACAAAGAGAGCCTAGCGCAAAGCGACACCCAAGGGCAATGATGACGGTCATTGCAACCAAGGGCGTGAATTCGTACTTGGGTTACGAATTGAATAAGCGAGCTGGTGATATAACCATGTCAAGATAATGATGTTCCCGGAAACATCCATCAGGTCCCGCAAAAGAAAACATAATACAAGGAGGAAGGGAACTCCGATGAAACTTGCGTACATGGGGAGTTAAGCTCCCCAAGTCCTTACCATCGTATCTCGAAAAAAAATGACATAATATTTCTTACAGGCCATCACCACCCTGAAAAAGGAAAAAGGGAACTCGGAGATACGTACAGCATGACCTAGGGATCTCCATACAAGTGCAAAGGCTCAAAGAGGAGCTCCACCATCAGGTCCTCGCCAGGGGAGTTAAGCTCCCCTAAAACATCGCATGTCCTAGGATGCCCCACGGAGATAGAAGCAATGTGCAGCAGGACCTGAGGATCTCCTCCAAGGCTCGTAGAGGAACTCCACCATCAGGTCCCCGTCAGGTCCCTCCAATCCCCAAGGACGACGGACGACTATAAAACACAAGGAAAAAGGGTCCACAACGGAGACAATAAGCACAGGGGAGTTGCGCTCCCTAAAACATTGCAGGAGCAGGGTCTCCAAGAAGATGAAGGCGATGCATGGGAGTTCAGAGACATCGACGCTATAGGGAGCTAGAGTTGAGGGTTCACGGGGACCTGCGGATCCCCGAGAAGCATTTGAGAGAAAGAAGGCCCCAACGAGTGGACATGGCTCCGACATTGTGTCATCCCCTAAATAATATCTCGTTACAGGTACAAATTCCCCAGAAAAGGGGAATCCCTTAGGTACGCTTGGTGCCGGTCCTCAGCTAGGTCCTCTAGAAACTCCTTTCCAACCACCATGGACGGGAGATGCTGCTGAGAGAAGCAGCGAAGGAGCTCTGCAGCTCCTCTCGCACTATTCCACGAGTATGGTGTGCTCCGGTCTTTCTTTGTTCCTGGGAGCTCCACAGTTCCCTCTCGCGCTGGTCCACTAACTCGGCACGTCCCACCTCCACCTTTTTGCAACCCGGATTCAATTGCCAGGCTACTTCCGTTTGCTGCCAACAGCTCGACCGCTAAGGGCGATAATGGGAACTTCTTTAGCTCCCATAACAGGAGAAGGAACTAAAGGAACATCTACCGTTGCTATCGAATGAGGAATCTCCCTGCGAACGTCCTTAGCCACTAGGATGCAAAGGAGCAAGGGAGCTGCAGAGGGTGCGCTGAGGAACTTGGGAACTGATTCCTTTCTCCACATCAGCCAACATAATGTGTCTATTCAAGAGGTAATTGCGGTAGGGAGGTAAGGCCCATCTCACTATTTTACTCTAATTCACTTTTTGTCCCAAAAAACAAATTAGAGTAGGGGAGTGGTTGATACGGACCAAAATAGATGGGCCATTAAATAAATAAGAAAAGGCCCGTTAGGCTCGGTAGAAGTATGTTTAATACTTAATAAATAATGATAATAAGAAAGCTTCTCCAATACGATTCCATTGAAAAGACCCTAAAGGGGTAGGAAAGCAGAGTACTAGGACACGTGTCGACCATGGATGGGGCAGTATCACTGTGGGAAAGCTGCAGCCATTTGCAGGTTGTGATTCAATCAACAGGCGTCACTGTTCATTGTACCATACCAGTCACATCCCCTGAAATCCTGGGATACTACTTGAAAGGGCTGCTGGGAGCTGCTATAAAAGGAGAAGACTTGGCCATTTTCTTCACATTCACTCCCTGAAGACGAAAACACTTACCAGTTTCTCTCCTTTTAGTGTGTTAAGTAGTTTCTTTCATGTTCTTCAGCATCTATGAGCGAAAGTGAGTTATGAGCGTGTAAATCTGTTAAGTATAGTGAAAACCCGTTTTAGAGCGCCCGTGGACGTAGGATCTGCAAAGATCCGAACCACGTAACCCTTGTGTTATTTCGTTTATGTTCAAACAGGTCCCCTACGTTCCTTCAAACAGGTCCCCCGCGTCCCAAACACATCTCAGCATGTCCCAGACAGGACCCCAATGTCCCCCAAAAGTCCCAAACACGTCCCCTTCAGTCTCTCTTTCAATAAGCACCTTACGCACATAACTTTATCGATTCTCCGGCTATATAAATTTCCCTTTTCCACACTTATAAATTTCATTGATTGGGTTAGCCCCATATCAATTTCCGTAAGATTCTTGATACTTTCGTTCTAGTTCTAGGAAACATATTAGCTTTAAGTCTCTGTTTTCCCCACATTGAGATCCTTATAGCTTGAGGTTATGATTCTCGGGCTGTGGTTTTAGAATTAAAGAATCCTTTTATTATGTGATCTTCACTTTACTTGGAAACTTAGGATTACACAACTCTACTGAAAAATATGATGCGATTGAACCCAACTCAACGATTCATTATACGCTTTCATATATTTTAATTTAGCATCTAACCACCGGAATCTGCTGATTTCGTGAAACGGGGCGGGTCGGGTAAAAAAAGTTGTAAATGGCGATGGATGCTTTCAGTGCAACCTTGGCAATAAGTTCTTGCAAAAAGTGTGGTTTCGGCGATGATGTAGAGAAAAATAACTTCTTGGGAGGGAAAATTATTAGGGGAAGAAAAAGATTCAGTTTCGAGAAGTTGAGGAATAATAAGAAAGGGAGAAGCAGAGCAAAACCTGGGATTGCTTACTCTGTCCTCACCAGAGAAAACAGCAGCAAAGGAACTCTTGTATATAATTAATTGCTTATCCTCCCAAAACATTCCTTGCAAGAGATTCCATTGTTTTCGTTTTTTTTTGTTTAAAATTTTTACCTTTTTTTTCAGACAGTGCAATCTCCGCCGATCGATTTACGTAGAGCCGATCCAAAGAATGTGGCTGCCATTATACTCGGAGGCGGCGCTGGGGCGCAACTTTTTCCTCTTACAAGCCGAGCTGCAACGCCAGCTGTAAGAAACAAAACTATATATGACATATTTCGGCATAGATCAAAGAAAATCAAGAAAATGTTGGAGTTTGAACTTAAAGTCCCTAATGGATCTTAATTTCTTAGATAACGTCGGCAACTGTTTCACTTTGTGTGGTTTTAGTCCAAACCCATATAATAGTGTGGGGTTTCGCTCTAAAACCAATTGACAATAGAGAAAGTAGTCCCTGCATGCTTATATACGAGTCACAATTTCTTCGACTTTATCCGATTTGTGATTGAGTTTGATACCACAACAATTTGTTGTGGGTTGGCTTATGATTGAGATATATGGATTGATTACTGTTGGTTATCAAACTCAATCTCACATAGGACAATCGAAATAAGTATAACTTGTATATAAGCTTTTCAGGGCTTAGCTAAAGTTGATAAAAAATTCCATACAATTAATTTTTTTCATTTGATTGTCATTTAGTTAATAACTTCTTTTTTAAATCAGGTTCCAGTGGGGGATGCTACAGGCTTATCGACATACCGATGAGCAACTGCCTTAACAGCGGAATCAATAAAATCTTCGTACTCACGCAATTCAATTCGGCGTCTCTCAACAGACCTTCATACTGACACACTTACACTGGGAACGGTCTAAGCTTCGGAGATTGATTCGCTGAGGTTTGGAGGACAAATATGGATAGATAGAATGCGTCCCGAAAACGTTATATTATCTGTTAATTACTTAACACACATGTAACGGGAAAGGCGACGATGAAAGTATATGCAATTGTTATTTGGTCGACTTTTAACTTGTCTTAGGTTTTGGCTGCACGCAAACTGCGACTGGGAAACAATGGTTCCAAGGAACAACTGATGCCGTTAGGCAGTTCTTATGGCTTTTCGAGGTAAGGGTTTCTTTTTTTTCCAATGAGAATCAATGTAGATCGTTTTGCATATATAGGGGCGATGCGTTCTTTTAACCCTCGATTGATTTAGTGATGTTTCGAAAATATCTGAGAATTTTCGGTGGGTGCATTGCAGGACGTATATGTGTGTGTGTGAAGAATTTTTTTTTCTGATTCTCAGAGTAATTATAAGGATGTCTTGAACTAAAACCGTTTGTTCTTTTTTATGTTTGAACAGAACCGCGACAGAAATGCTGATCTAACTCTCTCATGTGCCCCACAGGTTTTTCTCTTTTTTATTTTTTCTGCTTTTCTTTTTACATCTTCTGTTTGGATTTGTCGATTTCGTTTTTTCTTACAACTTGAACTACTTTATAACAATCAGCCGAGCATCGGAGATTGGTCTGGTGAAGATCGACAGCAGAGGAAGGATCACTCTATTCGCCGAAAAACATAAAGGAGATGATAAGAGAGCAATGGTATATATAGAACTAAGCAAATCGACTTATAATTCGTTTTTTGTAGAACTAAGAAAAATGTTTGTAAATCTCTTACACAGGAAGTAGATACATCGATCATAGGACTGTCCCGTGAAGAAGCTTTGAATTCTCCTTACATTGCGTCTATGGGAGTCTACGCATTTAGGACCGATACGCTTTTGAAGCTCTTAAATTGGCGTTACCCTACTTCGAATGATTTTGGGTCTGAAATTATACCTGCTGCAGTGAATGAACAAAATGTGCAGGTAATAATTAAAAAAATTACGAAAACTTCGAATAATTATTATATATAGCGACGATGACAAATTTTTATTGCAGGCATATATATTCAGAGATTATTGGGAAGATATCGGGACAATAAATTCATTCTACGATGCCAATTTGGCTCTTACGGACGAGGTTTAACTTCAATTCTCTTCAAATACCTTCAATCTCTTGTTTTTTTTCTTACACTTATCCTTCAATCTCCCTTTTGTTTTTCCCCCAACAGTTTCCGAAGTTTGAATTCTACGACCCGAAACGCCATTTTACACGTCTCCTCGATTCTTGCCACCGCCTGAAACCGACAACTGCAAAGTAAGTACGTTTTAAATTTTACGAGTGCCAAATAACGTTCTTATTCGAAATTATTTATCATCTCGCCTAATGACATAATTATTCGTCTTTGCATTTTTCAGATTAAAGTCGCGATAATCTCACACGGTTGCTTCCTCAGAGAATGCGTAGTCGAACACTCGATAGTGGGGGAACGCTCTCGTTTAGACTCTGGCGTCGAGCTTAAGGTAACACAGGTCATTACATTTTTCGACAAGATAAAGCTTAGATAATATAAATATATATATATATATATAAATTTGTCGCTTTAATTAAGGGGAAATTTTGTGTCAGGCCCCATAAAATTTTAAAATTAGGGATCAGGCCCTGTCAGACATTTTTTTAGTTTTAAGGACCTATTTTTGTTGAAAAATTAAGTGAAAAGAACCCAAAACTGTGATTTGACGAAATTACCCTTAATAATAGCGAGTTTTGAATTGTATTTGACGTCAGTTTTATGTTACACAGTTATACTGATTTGTTACCGTAACAACCAGAAGTGTTACTTTAACGTCATAAGACGTTACTTATCGACAGTAAAATGTTATTTAACAGACATATTTATTAAATCGAACTATCGAATCCCATTTTTCACACTGATCGAGCACAGTCGATTGTTAACACCTTATTTTGTTTTCCATCACGCGGTATTACACCATAAATTCTAAACCGTAAACCCTAAACTCGACGCGACGACCATTAGCGTTCTCCTATAAGAGATCGAATCATTAGCGTTTCGATCTTATTATACGTTTCGAGATTAAAAATTGGTAACCCATTATAGGAGCATTGCTCCCTATAATGATGAATTTTCTGTCTAGGAAAACAGGGGGGATGGTCGGGTGGAGGGTTCAAAAACAATTATAACTGTTACACAATTATACTGATTTGTTACCGTAAAAATTGTAAGTGTTATTTTAACGTCATAAGACGTTACTTATCGACAGTAAAATGTTATTAACAGACATATTACATCGGACTATCGAACACTATTTTTCCCACGGATCGAGCATTGCTCCCTATAATGATGATTTTTTTGTCTAGGAAAACAGGGGGGATGGTCGGGTGGAGGGTTCAAGAACAATTATAACAGTTTTGTGCTAAAAAAACACTTTCTCTCATTTGGATAACAACAGTCTTGTATTGAGTACCATCTGATATCTATTTAGTAACAAAAGAAGTCGCATAAGTACCACATCATTCAGAAATAATACGATTCTTGCAGTTTAACAAATGATGTTGCAGGAGTGGTATTATTTTGAATGTTGTGTTACTTCTGTGACGTCATTTGTTACTAAATAGACGACATATGATACTCAATACAAGACTGTTGTTATCCAAGTGAAAGAAAGTGTTCTTTTTCAGCGCCGAACTGTTATAATTGGCTGGAACGGATTATTTAGGTATACAACGTAATTTTGGCATATGTCAGGGTTAAACATGTCTTTTTGCGTCATTTTAGGGCCTGACAGCTTACTTTTTCGAAAAGTTGGTCCTCTATCCTAAATGAAATTAGAATGTGGCCTGAACCAAAAGTTAAAAATGTTACTAGGGCCTGAAATGTAATTAACCCTTTAATTAAATAAACAGGATACTTTAATGATGGCAGCCGACTATGACCAAACAGAATCTGAGATCGCCTCACTCCTCGCTCAAGGGAAAATTCCAATGGGGATCGGAGAAAACACGAAAATTCGATTGGTCGACTTATTATAGTTTTCGTTAAATTATTTTTCACATAATCTGAGATTGTAATCTATAGAACACCACTCTTCATATACTTTTTGAGCTTATTGTCCTCTTTTATTTATTTATTTAGGAAATGCATTATCGACAAGAACGCGAGGAGTGGAAAAGACGTCGTCATCACGAACAAAGACGTAATGCTCAAATAATTCATCATCTAGCTACTTTATAAATAAGAAAATATTAGATTTTTCACTCTATATATTTATTAGTTTATGTTGGCATATACTTAAATATGGGATCACACACTACTAGAAAATACAGTATTAGACACGGAAAATTCAGTGTCTAAAACTAAAATTCCGTTTCAACTGAGTCATTAGACACGGAATTATCCATGTCTGAATGGGTAGGTATTGCTCTCGTGGCAAATTAGATACGGATAAAATTCCATTTCTAAAATAAATTTGTCACAGAGAACTCCATCTCAAATCCGTGACAAATAATGGAATACTAAATCAAAATCAGACACGGATATTTCTGTTTCTAAAATCGAATTTATATGCCTAATGAATTATCCAAAAATGAATTCCACACACTCACTTAAGTTGCAACGCTTCACACGGATGTAAGACATTATACCATTCAAAACTAGAATTCACCAAAAATATTGTTATGTCATAAAAATCACAAATCTAGCCTAAAATATCTATTAAATCTATCATCCCTCTCTTTCGATAGTTCGTCAATCCTACTTTCTTGAGAATCCGTGAATGACCATGAGTCCGAAGAATGACAATGTCATACCCCATAAAGGAGCCCTTTAGACGGACCTCCAGTGATACTACACCATGATGATATATCAATTGAATGCTCAAAATTCCTGTCGGGTGGATTTGCTCATGAGTGGCCTGCGTTACACTTTTCTACCTCCATTTCCACCATCTCGACAACTTATCTCCATATATACCTTAATAAATGCAGAGAAAAAAAATTGGTTGAAATATTAATGAGGAAATCCAATGTCCCAAAAGGAGCCTTACCATTTGCATAGGAAAACCACAAATTCTTGTCAAAGTACAATCATTATGTGTCATTTTGAAGAAATCACTAACCTGCTCAAAGGGTCCAATGTACTCAATGTTGCTAGTTTCTTCATGGGATATTGAGAGATTCTTCACAGGCGAACAAATCTTGATGCAGATGTGAACAAGTAAAGGCCAGGGTATCCTCCACCGAGGCTCAACGGTACACAACCCACCTCAAGATCTTGGGGTATCTGCAAATATTATTGTTATGAACTAAGTCCAACCAAAACATTAGAATATTTTTGAGGTAGAGTAAACATAGAAACACATACCATAGGGTTGGCTAAAACCTTCACCTTTCAAAGGTGAGCGACGACCTTTTGTACTATACTAGATGGGATGGAGCCCACAACACGACCATCTAAAAGGACCAGGAGAACCTCAGGTGGGAATATAAATGTGAATCAGTTAAAATAGTCATTATCACAACATACACCTTATGACATGTTTTTAAGTTTAGCTAAAATCCACCACACAATGACATGACAAAACAAGGCCAAACACATCTTTGAGAATGAAAAACACTTCTCAGACAAAAAACACAATTAAAACCATGTTAATTTTGGGTTGAGGATTATCTAACTCCCACACACATGTCAATAGATGCTCTTAATATCAATCTTCAGAAGGAAACTGGTATTGCGACTATTTGCAAAAGTTTGTACGAGTTTCCAAGAAAAAAGAAGTTAGCAAGTACTTCCAATTTTAAAATCCACATACACGAGAATCATATCAGCAAATAATCATGACTTAACATCCCAGCACACATATGACTTATCGTTCACTTGATGCTCTTGCATCGTCATCGTAGGTAACACTACAACCAGATACCGAATGACGATGAGTAATCTCAAGATCCCATAAATTAAGCATATCCCACACCCAAGTAGATAACAAATGTATATAACCACAAGACAGATTCAGAACATTTCTTACCGCGATGATTTGCACAATCCTAAGGGTCTTGTTCTGCCTCATAACAAGTCTAACTTTTCCAGTCTCTTTGTGCTTAAGCAGCTTCACCGTCCCAACTCCCCTCTCCTTCCACTGGCTACCTTCTTTGTCGAATCGGTATAACTTGCACTTCCTAAAAAACAGAAATTCAACAAGTTGATAAATGAAAAATCAGAAGGTTGCGAACTATGCCCAGACGCAATCGAAAGGGTTGCGAACATGCCAGATGATTTTTCATCGTCAAAGTGAACGAACTCAGATACTACTGCGACACGACAACTCGCGACTTCAAAACGCCTCAAATCACATCCGGAAAATATAACAACTCTAATTCCTATCAAATCTCTGAAAACGATGGATACAATTTATAGATCCAATCAATCCGTAACAACTAATTCACTTGCAAATCGAGCAGAGCATCCTCGTTTTCCTCGCCCGTAGTATCGCAACTTCCTGAAGCTGAACAATCGGAGCAACCTGCGCACCGGTGTCCTCATCATCGGCCGCCGGGGTCCACACTATCATGTGAAGGTCCACAGAACCGAAAGTCCAGCTCCGCGCTGGCACGAAGACCCGAAGCTCCACCTTCGGGACCTAAAAGACCAGTTCTGCGCTGGCAAAATCCAAAGCACCCCCATTCGGGAACCTAGGTCCGCGCTGGCATGAAGACCCGAAAGCTCTCTGCATTGCGGACATCCTAGCCCTTCACCAACGTCCTCAGGCAATATAAGCCTAGCCCCTCGCTGACACAAAGATCCTGGGGACCCTGAGGCCAGATCGTGCTGGCGTACGAAGATCCGCAAAGGTCAAAGTCAGCTCCATACTGACGTACGAAGGCCGCTCGATCTCTCTGTCGGAAATCTATAAGCCCAGCTCCTCGCTGGCATGAAAAGACTCAATCATCCAATAGGGATCTTCAGAGACAAGCTTCGCACCAGAAACGAAGGAAATGCGAGATGAACAACTTGACTCCATGATGAAGTACGAAAGTTCCACCTGATAGATCGGGACGTATGACCCTATCTCTCCACTGCGTAAGGAAAGCCACCAAGGGGATTTGCGAAGACCAGCTCCAAACAAAGACACGAGTTATAAGTATGGGATCTCCAAGTCCCGCGCCTTGGTTGCATGCGAAGATTCGCTCTTGGGGACCTCTGAAACCAAGATGCTCCTAGATCCTCTGAACCAAGATCCTATGTATAGATCCTCTGTGAAGATCCACTATATCACCTTCTACGTGAAGGTCCTCTAAACCAAGATGCTCC
Organism: Craterostigma plantagineum; assembly: GCA_027422505.1. NCBI lineage: Eukaryota > Viridiplantae > Streptophyta > Magnoliopsida > Lamiales > Linderniaceae > Craterostigma > Craterostigma plantagineum. The sequence goes on from JAPQWV010000395.1 coordinate 312,720, forward strand.
ACTAGTAAAAACACCGATCCATCTGTTAGGGATCTACTAAATCAGCTCCGTGAAGGATCCCAGATGCTCCTGTGAAAAGCCTTTTCGTCCACAAGAGGACGAGGACCTCCACCGATACATCAGCAGGTCTAATATTGCACCCCTGGAAGCACCCATCGCCGCTTTCTCTATCAAAGAAGTACTCTGAACAATGGTCTCCACAATCGGGATTTCGTCATGGAGCTCATCTGGACCTCCATGAAGCTATTATGCCGGGAGGACAGCTACCGTAACTCGATCGAAAGTAAGATAGCCAATAAAGAGAAGCTGGCCACCGTAGCTGACATGAAGGAACGAGCAAGAAACACGAGCACCCCCAACCGCCTCGACTTCACAATAGGGAGCCGTCAGGATCTTTCCACAGGGTCCTACGAAACTCTAATCAGTACGCAAACAAGATGGAGGAAGTCCTGATTATCAAGGAGACATTCCGTGACAAAAAGGCTCTTAGCCGGAGCTCCAAGGCCATCTAAATCTCATTTTTATTTACATTCTCGATATCATATTAAATACATATATCATACTAATAATTACTATCATATGAAGGATGAAATCCATCCTAATTGAGCGTCGGAGGAAGTTCGTAAGCCGTGGCCTCGACCAAGTTGTGAAGGAGCTCCGGGCAAGGTGGATCCCAACCTCCAACAGAGCCAAAATTGTACACCTGAGCCAGGCCAAGATCTCAAGCTCCGCAGATCGTGGGAGATTGTTAGCCGTGGTGGCAAACATGACTCCAAGATCACCGAGAAAAGAAGTAGGGGGATCTGTGCCCACTTCCTCCAAATAAGTCACGTCCATCCAGAGCCTCTATCCTCATTGTTGTGGGAAGACCAAACAAAGAAGGTCTGACGAGAGCCCAAGGATTTAAACTCATACGATAAGAGATCAGGCGATTTGTGAGATGTACGATGATGCGTTGGCCGAAGTTCGATTTGCGCCAGGAGATGGAACACAATGGCCAGACCACATAACGATGCATGGGTTATCGCCAAAAACATGGGAAGTCTGACCTCCGGAGATACAACCAATGGAAGAAATCACGTCGAGAAAGAGCCCATTCGATGGCGGAGGGATCAACGAAGATCCTAACGAGGCGACACAAATGATGTTATGGCAGCAACAAAAGGAAGCCACATTACGAGGAAATGGGAGATCAGAGGATGAAGATAGAAGGAAAGGGCCTATAGCTTACAACAAGAACCAGACAAGGAGCTGATGGGATGTCTACAAAAATGCGGACCTATTCGCATATGAGTGGAGTTTGCCCGGATATCGCCACATATCATCTTACCAAGAAGTCGACCCATCAAATAGAAGCTCTGACCGTACGGAGCTGAAGAGCCCAGATCCTAAAAGAAGAAGTAGACAAGCTTTTCCAAGCAGGCAATGTCCAAGAAATCCAGCTCCCTACATAGCTGGCTAAAAAAGAATGGAAAGTGGAAGGGGATGCAATGACCTCAGGGACCTGAGCAAAGCGCGTCTCAGGGATCATTCTCCATTACCCCGAGTGAATCAGTTGATGGACTCCACTATGGGTGTAAGGTCCAGCCGAGAAGGTCCAGAGGCCAGTAGGGAGGATTAGTGGCTCTCAGCCGAGAAGAGTCTCCATTCTCAAAATGTTACGAAAGAGCAAGGAGCGCGAAGAGGCGAGTTGGCGCTGTATTTCTCCATGGAGGTGTTAGCTCCATCTTACTAAAGAAAGAAGGGACCTCCCAAAGCCGACCTACTTGTGAAGAAGCAAGGTGCTGTTGAAAGATGAAACCAGGCGATATGTCGGCCAGAGCTATGCGGGAGAATAGTGAAATGCACCATATCAGGCTAGGGGAGTGCGACGTGGAATTCAGACAATGAACGCGCAGACCCTCTTCGACGTTATGCTTGAAACCACCAAAGGACCACAGAAGCAGCGATGGGAGGTGCAAACATACGGATCTAAGACTTCCCATAGATCCAGAGCAGAGGTCCTTATCATTAGCCTGACAGGAGAGGAGCTCCGTTATGCCACTACCTTCAAATTCCCGGCCCAAGAATGATTCTGAATGCGAAGCCTTAATTTTCGAGGGATTGCAAAGGAAACAGGAGCATGAGACGTCGTTTGATTTCTAGATTCACAATCGGCAGTACGAGCGAGTGGAACTATGAAAGGAAGGGCGAGAAGATGATGGAATATGCAAAAAGCACGATAAAGGAACTAACAACCAAGTTTGATTGTTGTGAAATCATGCAGGTCCCAAGAAAGGAAAGCCACAAAGTTGATTACTTAGCCAAAGTGCCGAGCTTGGGTTCGACCATCAGAGAGGATGGCATCACCAATCTCGCAGTAGAAAAATAGGAGGCAGGGAAATTTGTGGAAGCGTCGAAGAAGAGCACCATGGGAGGACCTCTGTCCCGAAGGTCCTGAAAGGCACGAGATTGAAAGGCAAAAAGGGATACGCAGGTGATCGTAAGTCCCTGACGAAAATAATGATAAGAACGAGCTATTGTTGGCCTACCGTAATCGCGGACCTTGAATTCAAGTCCCAAGTGAGGTTATAGGGGAAAAATCAATGGGGAACCACGAAGGAAATCAAAGAGGTCACAGCTCCACCTGGTGGCAGAAGCTCCGCCAACATCCGAGACATGATCCCCTATAAAGGGGATCTATGAGCATCTTCGCACAAGAAGTATGGATTCATCTGTGCCAAACCAATAAGCTCCGCGTTGGTATTCAAAAGACTACATATTTAGGACCTCTAAGTCCCGCCTCGTGTTGCATAAGGTCCCTTTTTCCCCAGAATCTTCAAGCCTTGCTTCGTGCTGGCATGAATGACCTTTGGCATCAACGACCTTCGGGTCCGCAACGTGTAATGATACCGAGGGCCGACGGGCCAAGGCATATCCGACATCAAAGACTGATAGTAGTCTACGACATGAAATGATGCCAAAGACCGACGGGTCAGCGGTATACCCGACATCAAAGACTGATAGTCTGCGCCGACGGGTCGGCGGTGTACCCGACATCAAAGGCCACAGGTCTGTGACGTGAAAGATGCCCATGAGGGCGTACAAGATACCACCGCCGACGGGCTGTGGCGTACAGGACATCAAAGGTCCCCAGTAAGGCCTGCGACGTGAATAGGTACCTCAACGTAGCTGGCGCTATAACCAAGGTAAAATAGTGGGAGAGACCCCCACTTCATACTTAGGACCTTCAGGCCTACATTACTGAACTCGCTAAGGACAAAGAGAGCCTAGCGCAAAGCGACACCCAAGGGCAATGATGACGGTCATTGCAACCAAGGGCGTGAATTCGTACTTGGGTTACGAATTGAATAAGCGAGCTGGTGATATAACCATGTCAAGATAATGATGTTCCCGGAAACATCCATCAGGTCCCGCAAAAGAAAACATAATACAAGGAGGAAGGGAACTCCGATGAAACTTACGTACATGGGGAGTTAAGCTCCCCAAGTCCTTACCATCGTATCTCGAAAAAAAATGACATAATATTTCTTACAGGCCATCACCACCCTGAAAAAGGAAAAAGGGAAAGGGAACTCGGAGATACGTACAGCATGACCTAGGGATCTCCATACAAGTGCAAAGGCTCAAAGAGGAGCTCCACCATCAGGTCCTCGCCAGGGGAGTTAAGCTCCCCTAAAACATCGCATGTCCTAGGATGCCCCACGGAGATAGAAGCAATGTGCAGCAGGACCTGAGGATCTCCTCCAAGGCTCGTAGAGGAACTCCACCATCAGGTCCCCGTCAGGTCCCTCCAATCCCCAAGGACGACGGACGACTATAAAACACAAGGAAAAAGGGTCCACAACGGAGACAATAAGCACAGGGGAGTTGCGCTCCCTAAAACATTGCAGGAGCAGGGTCTCCAAGAAGATGAAGGCGATGCATGGGAGTTCAGAGACATCGACGCTATAGGGAGCTAGAGTTGAGGGTTCACGGGGACCTGCGGATCCCCGAGAAGCATTTGAGAGAAAGAAGGCCCCAACGAGTGGACATGGCTCCGACATTGTGTCATCCCCTAAATAATGTCTCGTTACAGGTACAAATTCCCCAGAAAAGGGGAATCCCTTAGGTACGCTTGGTGCCGGTCCTCAGCTAGGTCCTCTAGAAACTCCTTTCCAACCACCATGGACGGGAGATGCTGCTGAGAGAAGCAGCGAAGGAGCTCTGCAGCTCCTCTCGCACTATTCCACGAGTATGGTGTGCTCCGGTCTTTCTTTGTTCCTGGGAGCTCCACAGTTCCCTCTCGCGCTGGTCCACTAACTCGGCACGTCCCACCTCCACCTTTTTGCAACCCGGATTCAATTGCCAGGCTACTTCCGTTTGCTGCCAACAGCTCGACCGCTAAGGGCGATAATGGGAACTTCTTTAGCTCCCATAACAGGAGAAGGAACTAAAGGAACATCTACCGTTGCTATCGAATGAGGAATCTCCCTGCGAACGTCCTTAGCCACTAGGATGCAAAGGAGCAAGGGAGCTGCAGAGGGTGCGCTGAGGAACTTGGGAACTGATTCCTTTCTCCACATCAGCCAACAGAATGTGTCTATTCAAGAGGTAATTGCGGTAGGGAGGTAAGGCCCATCTCACTATTTTACTCTAATTCACTTTTTGTCCCAAAAAACAAATTAGAGTAGGGGAGTGGTTGATACGGACCAAAATAGATGGGCCATTAAATAAATAAGAAAAGGCCCGTTAGGCTCGGTAGAAGTATGTTTAATACTTAATAAATAATGATAATAAGAAAGCTTCTCCAATACGATTCCATTGAAAAGACCCTAAAGGGGTAGGAAAGCAGAGTACTAGGACACGTGTCGACCATGGATGGGGCAGTATCACTGTGGGAAAGCTGCAGCCATTTGCAGGTTGTGATTCAATCAACAGGCGTCACTGTTCATTGTACCATACCAGTCACATCCCCTGAAATCCTGGGATACTACTTGAAAGGGCTGCTGGGAGCTGCTATAAAAGGAGAAGACTTGGCCATTTTCTTCACATTCACTCCCTGAAGACGAAAACACTTACCAGTTTCTCTCCTTTAGTGTGTTAAGTAGTTTCTTTCATGTTCTTCAGCATCTATGAGCGAAAGAAGTGAGTTATGAGCGTGTAAATCTGTTAAGTATAGTGAAAACCCGTTTTAGAGCGCCCGTGGACGTAGGATCTGCAAAGATCCGAACCACGTAACCCTTGTGTTATTTCGTTTATGTTCAAACAGGTCCCCTACGTTCCTTCAAACAGGTCCCCCGTGTCCCAAACACATCTCAGCATGTCCCAGACAGGACCCCAATGTCCCCCAAAAGTCCCAAACACGTCCCCTTCAGTCTCTCTTTCAATAAGCACCTTACGCACATAACTTTATCGATTCTCCGGCTATATAAATTTCCCTTTTCCACACTTATAAATTTCATTGATTGGGTTAGCCCCATATCAATTTCCGTAAGATTCTTGATACTTTCGTTCTAGTTCTAGGAAACATATTAGCTTTAAGTCTCTGTTTTCCCCACATTGAGATCCTTATAGCTTGAGGTTATGATTCTCGGGCTGTGGTTTTAGAATTAAAGAATCCTTTTATTACGTGATCTTCACTTTACTTGGAAACTTAGGATTACACAACTCTACTGAAAAATATGATGCGATTGAACCCAACTCAACGATTCATTATACGCTTTCATATATTTTAATTTAGCATCTAACCACCGGAATCTGCTGATTTCGTGAAACGGGGCGGGTCGGGTAAAAAAAGTTGTAAATGGCGATGGATGCTTTCAGTGCAACCTTGGCAATAAGTTCTTGCAAAAAGTGTGGTTTCGGCGATGATGTAGAGAAAAATAACTTCTTGGGAGGGAAAATTATTAGGGGAAGAAAAAGATTCAGTTTCGAGAAGTTGAGGAATAATAAGAAAGGGAGAAGCAGAGCAAAACCTGGGATTGCTTACTCTGTCCTCACCAGAGAAAACAGCAGCAAAGAACTCTTGTATATAATTAATTGCTTATCCTCCCAAAACATTCCTTGCAAGAGATTCCATTGTTTTCGTTTTTTTTTGTTTAAAATTTTTACCTTTTTTTTCAGACAGTGCAATCTCCGCCGATCGATTTACGTAGAGCCGATCCAAAGAATGTGGCTGCCATTATACTCGGAGGCGGCGCTGGGGCGCAACTTTTTCCTCTTACAAGCCGAGCTGCAACGCTAGCTGTAAGAAACAAAACTATATATGACATATTTCGGCATAGATCAAAGAAAATCAAGAAAATGTTGGAGTTTGAACTTAAAGTCCCTAATGGATCTTAATTTCTTAGATAACGTCGGCAATTGTTTCACTTTGTGTGGTTTTAGTCCAAACCCATATAATAGTGTGGGGTTTCGCTCTAAAACCAATTGACAATAGAGAAAGTAGTCCCTGCATGCTTATATACGAGTCACAATTTCTTCGACTTTATCCGATTTGTGATTGAGTTTGATACCACAACAATTTGTTGTGGGTTGGCTTATGATTGAGATATATGGATTGATTACTGTTGGTTATCAAACTCAATCTCACATAGGACAATCGAAATAAGTATAACTTGTATATAAGCTTTTCAGGGCTTAGCTAAAGTTGATAAAAAATTCCATACAATTAATTTTTTTCATTTGATTGTCATTTAGTTAATAACTTCTTTTTAAATCAGGTTCCAGTGGGGGATGCTACAGGCTTATCGACATACCGATGAGCAACTGCCTTAACAGCGGAATCAATAAAATCTTCGTACTGACGCAATTCAATTCGGCGTCTCTCAACAGACCTTCATACTGACACACTTACACTGGGAACGGTCTAAGCTTCGGAGATTGATTCGCTGAGGTTTGGAGGACAAATATGGATAGATAGAATGCGTCCCGAAAACGTTATATTATCTGTTAATTACTTAACACACATGTAACGGGAAAGGCGACGATGAAAGTATATGCAATTGTTATTTGGTCGACTTTTAACTTGTCTTAGGTTTTGGCTGCTACGCAAACTGCGACTGGGAAACAATGGTTCCAAGGAACAACTGATGCCGTTAGGCAGTTCTTATGGCTTTTCGAGGTAAGGGTTTCTTTTTTTTCCAATGAGAATCAATGTAGATCGTTTTGCATATATAGGGGCGATGCGTTCTTTTAACCCTCGATTGATTTAGTGATGTTTCGAAAATATCTGAGAATTTTCGGTGGGTGCATTGCAGGACGTATATGTGTGTGTGTGAAGAATTTTTTTTCTGATTCTCAGAGTAATTATAAGGATGTCTTGAACTAAAACCGTTTGTTCTTTTTTATGTTTGAACAGAACCGCGACAGAAATGCTGATCTAACTCTCTCATGTGCCCCACAGGTTTTTCTCTTTTTTATTTTTTCTGCTTTTCTTTTTACATCTTTTGTTTGGATTGTCGATTTCGTTTTTTCTTACAACTTGAACTACTTTATAACAATCAGCCGAGCATCGGAGATTGGTCTGGTGAAGATCGACAGCAGAGGAAGGATCACTCTATTCGCCGAAAAACATAAAGGAGATGATAAGAGAGCAATGGTATATATAGAACTAAGCAAATCGACTTATAATTCGTTTTTTGTAGAACTAAGAAAAATGTTTGTAAATCTCTTACACAGGAAGTAGATACATCGATCATAGGACTGTCCCGTGAAGAAGCTTTGAATTCTCCTTACATTGCGTCTATGGGAGTCTACGCATTTAGGACCGATACGCTTTTGAAGCTCTTAAATTGGCGTTACCCTACTTCGAATGATTTTGGGTCTGAAATTATACCTGCTGCAGTGAATGAACAAAATGTGCAGGTAATAATTAAAAAAATTACGAAAACTTCGAATAATTATTATATATAGCGACGATGACAAATTTTTATTGCAGGCATATATATTCAGAGATTATTGGGAAGATATCGGGACAATAAATTCATTCTACGATGCCAATTTGGCTCTTACGGACGAGGTTTAACTTCAATTCTCTTCAAATACCTTCAATCTCTTGTTTTTTTCTTACACTTATCCTTCAATCTCCCTTTTGTTTTTTCCCCCAACAGTTTCCGAAGTTTGAATTCTACGACCCGAAACGCCATTTTACACGTCTCCTCGATTCTTGCCACCGCCTGAAACCGACAACTGCAAAGTAAGTACGTTTTAAATTTTACGAGTGCCAAATAACGTTCTTATTCGAAATTATTTATCATCTCGCCTAATGACATAATTATTCGTCTTTGCATTTTTCAGATTAAAGTCGCGATAATCTCACACGGTTGCTTCCTCAGAGAATGCGTAGTCGAACACTCGATAGTGGGGGAACGCTCTCGTTTAGACTCTGGCGTCGAGCTTAAGGTAACACAGGTCATTACATTTTTCGACAAGATAAAGCTTAGATAATAAATATATATATATATATAAATTTGTCGCTTTAATTAAGGGGAAATTTTGTGTCAGGCCCCATAAAATTTTAAAATTAGGGATCAGGCCCTGTCAGACATTTTTTTAGTTTTAAGGACCTATTTTTGTTGAAAAATTAAGTGAAAAGAACCCAAAACTGTGATTTGACGAAATTACCCTTAATAATAGCGAGTTTTGAATTGTATTTGACGTCAGTTTTATGTTACACAGTTATACTGATTTGTTACCGTAACAACCAGAAGTGTTACTTTAACGTCATAAGACGTTACTTATCGACAGTAAAATGTTATTTAACAGACATATTTATTAAATCGAACTATCGAATCCCATTTTTCACACTGATCGAGCACAGTCGATTGTTAACACCTTATTTTGTTTCCATCACGCGGTATTACACCATAAATTCTAAACCGTAAACCCTAAACTCGACGCGACGACCATTAGCGTTCTCCTATAAGAGATCGAATCATTAGCGTTTCGATCTTATTATACGTTTCGAGATTAAAAATTGGTAACCCATTATAGGAGCATTGCTCCCTATAATGATGAATTTTCTGTCTAGGAAAACAGGGGGGATGGTCGGGTGGAGGGTTCAAAAACAATTATAACTGTTACACAATTATACTGATTTGTTACCGTAAAAATTGTAAGTGTTATTTTAACGTCATAAGACGTTACTTATCGACAGTAAAATGTTATTAACAGACATATTACATCGGACTATCGAACACTATTTTTCCCACGGATCGAGCATTGCTCCCTATAATGATGATTTTTTTGTCTAGGAAAACAGGGGGGATGGTCGGGTGGAGGGTTCAAGAACAATTATAACAGTTTTGTGCTAAAAAAACACTTTCTCTCATTTGGATAACAACAGTCTTGTATTGAGTACCATCTGATATCTATTTAGTAACAAAAGAAGTCGCATAAGTACCACATCATTCAGAAATAATACCGATTCTTGCAGTTTAACAAATGATGTTGCAGGAGTGGTATTATTATTGAATGTTGTGTTACTTCTGTGACGTCATTTGTTACTAAATAGACGACATATGATACTCAATACAAGACTGTTGTTATCCAAGTGAAAGAAAGTGTTCTTTTTCAGCGCCGAACTGTTATAATTGGCTGGAACGGATTATTTAGGTATACAACGTAATTTTGGCATATGTCAGGGTTAAACATGTCTTTTGCGTCATTTTAGGGCCTGACAGCTTACTTTTTTCGAAAAGTTGGTCCTCTATCCTAAATGAAATTAGAATGTGGCCTGAACCAAAAGTTAAAAATGTTACTAGGGCCTGAAATGTAATTAACCCTTTAATTAAATAAACAGGATACTTTAATGATGGCAGCCGACTATGACCAAACAGAATCTGAGATCGCCTCACTCCTCGCTCAAGGGAAAATTCCAATGGGGATCGGAGAAAACACGAAAATTCGATTGGTCGACTTATTATAGTTTTCGTTAAATTATTTTCACATAATCTGAGATTGTAATCTATAGAACACCACTCTTCATATACTTTTTGAGCTTATTGTCCTCTTTTATTTATTTATTTAGGAAATGCATTATCGACAAGAACGCGAGGAGTGGAAAAGACGTCGTCATCACGAACAAAGACGTAATGCTCAAATAATTCATCATCTAGCTACTTTATAAATAAGAAAATATTAGATTTTTCACTCTATATATTTATTAGTTTATGTTGGCATATACTTAAATATGGGATCACACACTACTAGAAAATACAGTATTAGACACGGAAATTCAGTGTCTAAAACTAAAATTCCGTTTCAACTGAGTCATTAGACACGGAATTATCCATGTCTGAATGGGTAGGTATTGCTCTCGTGGCAAATTAGATACGGATAAAATTCCATTTCTAAAATAAATTTGTCACAGAGAACTCCATCTCAAATCCGTGACAAATAATGGAATACTAAATCAAAATCAGACACGGATATTTCTGTTTCTAAAATCGAATTTATATGCCTAATGAATTATCCAAAAATGAATTCCACACACTCACTTAAGTTGCAACGCTTCACACGGATGTAAGACATTATACCATTCAAAACTAGAATTCACCAAAAATATTGTTATGTCATAAAAAATCACAAATCTAGCCTAAAATATCTATTAAATCTATCATCCCTCTCTTTCGATAGTTCGTCAATCCTACTTTCTTGAGAATCCGTGAATGACCATGAGTCCGAAGAATGACAATGTCATACCCCATAAAGGAGCCCTTTAGACGGACCTCCAGTGATACTACACCATGATGATATATCAATTGAATGCTCAAAATCCCTTTCGGGTGGATTTGCTCATGAGTGGCCTGCGTTACACTTTTCTACCTCCATTTCCACCATCTCGACAACTTATCTCCATATATACCTTAATAAATGCAGAGAAAAAAAATTGGTTGAAATATTAATGAGGAAATCCAATGTCCCAAAAGGAGCCTTCCCATTTGCATAGGAAAACCACAAATTCTTGTCAAAGTACAATCATTATGTGTCATTTTGAAGAAATCACTAACCTGCTCAAAGGGTCCAATGTACTCAATGTTGCTAGTTTCTTCATGGGATATTGAGAGATTCTTCACAGGCGAACAAATCTTGATGCAGATGTGAACAAGTAAAGGCTAGGGTATCCTCCACCGAGGCTCAACGGTACACAACCCACCTCAAGATCTTGGGGTATCTGCAAATATTATTGTTATGAACTAAGTCCAACCAAAACATTAGAATATTTTTGAGGTAGAGTAAACATAGAAACACATACCATAGGGTTGGCTAAAACCTTCACCTTTCAAAGGTGAGCGACGACCTTTTGTACTATACTAGATGGGATGGAGCCCACAACACGACCATCTAAAAGGACCAGGAGAACCTCAGGTGGGAATATAAATGTGAATCAGTTAAAATAGTCATTATCACAACATACACCTTATGACATGTTTTTAAGTTTAGCTAAAATCCACCACACAATGACATGACAAAACAAGGCCAAACACATCTTTGAGAATGAAAAACACTTCTCAGACAAAAAACACAATTTAAAACCATGTTAATTTTGGGTTGAGGATTATCTAACTCCCACACACATGTCAATAGATGCTCTTAATATCAATCTTCAGAAGGAAACTGGTATTGCGACTATTTGCAAAAGTTTGTACGAGTTTCCAAGAAAAAAGAAGTTAGCAAGTACTTCCAATTTTAAAATCCACATACACGAGAATCATATCAGCAAATAATCATGACTTAACATCCCAGCACACATATGACTTATCGTTCACTTGATGCTCTTGCATCGTCATCGTAGGTAACACTACAACCAGATACCGAATGACGATGAGTAATCTCAAGATCCCATAAATTAAGCATATCCCACACTCAAGTAGATAACAAATGTATAATAACCACAAGACAGATTCAGAACATTTCTTACCGCGATGATTTGCACAATCCTAAGGGTCTTGTTCTGCCTCATAACAAGTCTAACTTTTCCAGTCTCTTTGTGCTTAAGCAGCTTCACCGTCCCAACTCCCCTCTCCTTCCACTGGCTACCTTCTTTGTCGAATCGGTATAACTTGCACTTCCTAAAAAACAGAAATTCAACAAGTTGATAAATGAAAAATCAGAAGGTTGCGAACTATGCCCAGACGCAATCGAAAGGGTTGCGAAACATGCCAGATGATTTTTCATCGTCAAAGTGAACGAACTCAGATACTACTGCGACAACTCGCGACTTCAAAACGCCTCAAATCACATCCGGAAAATATAACAACTCTAATTCCTATCAAATCTCTGAAATACGATGGATACAATTTATAGATCCAATCAATCCGTAAACAACTAATTCACTTGCAAATCGAGCAGAGCATCCTCGTTTTCGTCGCCCGTAGTAATCGCAACTTCCTGAAGCTGGACAATCGGAGCAACCTGCGCACCGGTGTCCTCATCATCGGCCGCCGGGGTCCAATCGTCTTCTTCTTCCCTATTCACAACAGTAGGCTCCGTACTTCCGCTCGCCATAGCTGTACCATACGAAAAGCAGCACCACGGATAGACTCATCGGAAAAGTTGATTAGTCGCTTGGACAAATGAAATTAGGGTTTACGGAAAAAGTTGATGAGTCGCCAGCAAATAATCATGACTTGGCCTCTACCTCCCATGGCAGTTTCTATCTAATATAGCTAGTGAGAAAAAGGTGAGAATAATCGATTAGTGATGTAGGTGTTATTTTAAAATGGGCTGACTATTAAGTTCACAATAATGGGCTGAACATTTGATTTTAACTTAATTTCTCAAATATGGGCTATCAAGTTCTCAAGTTGTTTAATGAATATGGGCACGTCAAAATGCACATTTTAAGCCCAGAGATCAATATATTAATTATTTTGACACGGATTCAGAAACAGAAATTTTCGTTTTTATTTTCGTCTCTAATCCGTGTCTAAATTAATTTTATTTTGAAATAAAAATAGAAGCCGTCTCGAAAGTGGTTACTAATTCTCATAATTTTGACACGGATTCAGAAACAGAATATTTCCGTTTTTATTTCCGTATCTAATCCGTGTCTACATAAAAATATTAATTTTGTGTTGAAATAAAATTAAAAACTGTGTCGATGTAATTCTTATAATTTTGACACGGATTCGGAAACAGAACATTTCCGTTTTTATTTCCGTATCTAATCCGTGTCTAAATAAAAATATTGATTTATTTGAAATAAAATTGGAAACCGTGTCAGAATCCGTTTCTAATACTCATAATTTAGACACGGAACGAATTCTGTATCTATATTCGTGTCTGATGCTATGTTTTCTTGTAGTGACAGGGTGTTGAAGAGGGTGATAGACCAGAAGAAGGGTTTTATATACGTAACAGAGAAGGCAACAATTAAAGATGTTACGGTCATCTGAGAAGCCAAAAAACATCTCGTACTCAGTTTGTGCTTTGCTATCGTGGAGCTTTTCTTTGAAGCAATAAGACAAGATTATGAATGTGATGATATAACGTTGCCTGATGATGTAAGAAAATAGATCGTTGGAATACTAAGTTACCATGCGCACCTTTACTTACGTAGAAAATAAATAAATGAAGGCTTGTATTACTCTTTGATGCGGGTATGACCTCGATCAACAAGATTTGATCCGGAAAATAAAGGTTGATAGATGAAACAGCCTAGGCTCGATATCTTGGTGTGTGTTAGGATCTGTATTTTACTGTTGTAAAAGGAAAAGAGCGAAAGAGACACGGATTTTACGTGATTCGGACAGGTGTCTTATGTCCACGGGCCGCCGGAAACAGTATTCACTATTCGCAGGTAAGAGATACACACTCGAGCTCACTTCACTCGTTACAGTGCATTCATGGCGAAGAAGATGACTAAAGAGAATGTCTAAGTGTTGAAGTGTATTGTGTTGATTCTGCCTTGAATCGGATCTCTCTCCCCATATATTCCTTGGCCTATATTCTCCAGCTGGCATCCTGTTGGGACCACTTGACTGCAGTTACAGGTACATCCTAGGAGAGACAACACTCGCAGATGTACTACTGTCAGACTGGCGCGCCCCCTTTCTGTTTACAATGCCAGTCACTCGTTGCCTTACACGTGTCCCCTGGTCGGCTTTACCCAATGTTTCCCGCCTAAATCACCTTGTTGTCAGGGTCTTTCTTATTCGTTCCATACAGGACCTCAGATCTCTATCACTCCCTCCTTCCTGCCTCAATACCATAAAAGTTACTATTATCGGGTGGTTAGGTTAGGAGGAATGCTGGGTCAAAAGTCACCCCTATCATCCAGCCCCCCTACTCTGAGTTGTAAAAGATAAGTATTGCAGCTCGGAGTATTATTAAGAAAGCATTCCTCCTTTCTTCTATAATCTCTCATCCTACCCAGCTGTTTTGCACCGCCTCTGGTTTGATGGGACTGCTTCTGTGCCTTTCGCAGTGACGGGACATATTCCCAAAAAGACACGTGTCCCCCTTTTCTCGTTTCCTCTCTCCAACTTGCTTTCTTTTTTGAAATTTTCAAGGCGTCTCTTCATTCATTTCCCCCATTTTCCAAATATCTTTCCATACTTAACAAAATTTCCCCTCATCGTCCTTAGGGTTTCTCTCGCCATTTTCGTCCCAAATCGCACCGTGCCCAAGCTTCGACTCTCAATCCGCCACTCCGTCAGGAAATACCTTGTCCTTTTTCCTCCTTTTCTCGTGCGGTCATCGACTTCCCCTCAGTTTTCCCCTCTGTTCTCCGTTTCCGCGTCGAAGATATGTCAAACAGTCATCACCGGGCCTTTCCACTTCATCTGCCGCTCCGGGTGTTGCTACTCAGAGAGGGTCCATGCGGAAAGCCTCGTCACTTGATGCGACACCGTCTGAGCCGCTGGTACCTTCGTCCTCTACTGCACCGCCGTCGTCACAGTCAGTTTTCGGCTCTTCCCCGTCCCATCGGACTCACTCAAAGGGGTCCGTTTGCTCTAGTCCCGAGATAGACGATTGGAATACATTTGGTCCTTCTAGGTCAACCTACCACCGATTAGAGAAGTTGGCTCCAGAGGGCTTCCATAGCCCTAATTTTCACGTTTCGCTCCCAAGTGAAAGCTGGGTTGCGTTTCCCAGTCCACCCCTTTTTGGCTTCCATGTCACGGGCTTATCAGATAACCCTAAATCGATTCAGCCTCTCATCCATTCGTCAATTGGTAGCTTTCTTCATTTTGGTGATTGCCGCGGGCGGAAAGCCCTCAGCACAACTTGTGCTTTCCCAGTTTCAGC
Source organism: Craterostigma plantagineum (assembly GCA_027422505.1). NCBI lineage: Eukaryota > Viridiplantae > Streptophyta > Magnoliopsida > Lamiales > Linderniaceae > Craterostigma > Craterostigma plantagineum. The sequence continues at coordinate 327,957 of JAPQWV010000395.1, forward strand.
TCAAACCTGCCTCACCCTTCTTTTACCTATGCACTAATCCACGCGGGTTTGTCCATTTATTTGATAAGAGTGAACTTTGTTCCAAAAGAGAGAGTGAACTTTGTTCGTGCCATCACTCCGATTGAGCAGCAGAGGCCGCTCCATCGCAGGTCAGATTCTGAGATTGCCGAGCTCGCTGCTTACTACCGAGCTCAAGTAACTTCTATTTTCGGTGCCCTCACACTTTATTACTGAGCAAAAGTGACTTTTTTGTTTCTGGTAATGCTAGATGTTTTTATGCTACCTTCTCTTCTGTCTGCGACCTCCGATCGGAATCGGGGGCCCCATGGTTCTACGCCCATTGACCCTTATGTGTATGAAACTGTGAAAAACGGAATTTGGAGAACGAGGGGTTGAAGAAAGAACTTGAACATGAGAAGAATGAGCGAGAGGCTCGTATCAAGGACCTAGCCTCGCAGAAGTTGTGACAATTGGAAGAAGAGAATGCAACTGCTCTTGCTACTAGGAAAGCTGAGCTCGTTGAAGAGCAACAGGCCCTGATCGAGCATAAGGTTGAAGATCTGCTCGCAGAGAAGGAAAAGGTTATGAAGGCTGCTCTAGAGCAGTCCTTCGATGCTAAGGTGGCAAGAGAGGTGCAGAAGCAGCTTGAGTCGATGCGCCGCGAAGAGCGTTCTGCAGGCCAGTTGGAAGGGGTCCAGCTTTGCCAGAGGTATCTCATCGCCTCTCCTCTTGGTCAGAAGTTCCTGACCCAGCTAAGCCAGAGTTGGCATGAAGGCTACCTGCGTGACACCCTCTCTCGGACTTCGTGCCATATATGCAGCATTATTTCCTAGGGGGCTTCACTTCTGGACGCGAACCGACTTCCACCCTAGATTCAGCTAGCGTCTATGAGCATTCCCCCAACCTTTCAGGAAGATCAGGAGGCAGCTCCTAATCCCAACTTCTGGTTTGATGAAGTGCCTCGATGCTCGGCGGCTTTGCTGGAGACCTCCCCTGAGGTCCTCATGGGTCAGCTTTCAGAGTTAGAGCAGCGAGAGCTGCTCTCTACTTCGGAGGTCCCCAATTCTGTGGCTGGTTCCAGCGCTTCGCCTTCCTGAACTACTTAACTGTTTTTCATTCTGGACTTGTTACTTAATTTTTCTCTTCCGGACCTCTTTTGTTATTGTCCTCGTCTTTTCTTTTCGAACCTTTTGTGTTGTTTTTCTCTCTCGCACTTTTCCTGCTTGTCATTTCTGTTGAACCGTTCGTGCTGTTTTATCGTGTATGTTCCTATAATGTGTCTCTCCTTATCTTACTCGCACCTCAACTTCGCATTGTCGGGATCTTTTAGTGTTTGGAACTCGCCAAGTCGTTAAACCCCTAAACTTATACCACCAACACTCTCTACTCCCCCCAATTTGGATTGTGCTAATGTCTATTAGTGCATTCAAAGTATATGAGGAGCATTCGCCTCCTACACGTTCTCTTTCCAACATCTTACCGAATCTTCCCCTTGTGTAGGGCCAGCATTGACTGGTTTTGTCTTTCATTTTGGAGTTGAGTCGGAGCTTAGGAGATCTCCTTCGCGTCTGGAATGGTCCAGAGCTGGAGCTTATCCCTACGGGTCCGTCAGGCGTTCATTCAGGGTCATCTGGAGCCTGGGCACATCTGTGCGAGCGCAATCTGCGAGGGGCGCGCTTTGCGTAGCCCTCCCGGATATAACCCAATCTAGGTTCATTAGGCATTAATTTAGGGTAACCTGGAGCCTGGGCACATCTGTGCAGGCGCAATCTACACGGGACGCGCTTTGCACAACCCTCCGGGATATAACCCAATCTAGGTTCATTACGCGTTGAACCAGGGTAACCTGGAGCCTGGGCACATCTGTGCGGGCACAATCTGCACGGGGCGCACTTTGTGCAGCCCTCCTAGATATAACCGAATCTAGATTCATCAGGCGTTGATCCAGGGTAACCTGGAGCCTGGGCACATCTGTGCGGGCGCAATCTGCGGGGGGCGTACTTTGCGCAACCCTACTGGATATAACCCAATCTAGGTTCATCAGGCACTGATCCAGAGTAACCTGGGGCCTGGGTTTGTAATTGCCAATTCTGGAGGAGTGTTGGACGTGGATTTTTTCTGAAGAAAACTTCTTTTTCGTTCAAAGGTGTTGGCGTAGTTGTTAGGGCAGCTTTATAAAATGGTCGGCGGATATTCTCCAGAATCGTGTTTGGAAATTCACTTTCCAAAGACAATATTTGGACCTTTTATCGAGTTGCACCAAATTCGTCTTGGGATAAGACTGGAGATTACTATCTTGCGTTTTGATAATTCGAAGTCCCCTTTGCTGAAATTGTTTTGCATGTATTTATAACCCATGTCCAGTTGTGTCTTTTCGTATATAGATACAACTCCTTAAAGAAGGTGTTTATTTATTAATAGATATTACCCTACCCTTAGGGGTGAACCCATACATACCCTTTCAGGCGAAAAGGGTGTTTTACCCTTTCTAACATTCCTGTAACTCTCACAGTGACCAATACAGTTATACAAGCCTTGCTGACTTGTTGTTGTATAGCCTCGCAGTCCTCTGTCTAGCAGTCATGCAGTCTACTGAGTCAGGGCCGTGAAGCCTAGGGCGTCAGGCCGTGAACGCGGGCAGAAGCCCTGCCAACCCAGCCCGCAATCGTCACGGCCGTGAAGGCCGTGTTGCAGGCCATGACACATGGTGTCACGGTCGTGACCGTCATACAGTCGTACACCCTTGCAGGCATACAGTCATAAGCTCACACATCATTACAGTTTACTAACACTATGGGCGTAGCCCCTTTGACCCCCATATGGAATTTTGGGTTCCGGAATAAACGCTTTCCGAGCGGCACTCCGCACCTCCTAACTCGTATACGATTTATTCCCAATTCACTAAAATATCCAACAATCCTCCTCCATTTTAGTGTAATTAAAACAGTCAACATAATCACAAAACCTATGCATAAACAAAAATATAATAGAGATTGAATTTTCATCTTAGTACACTATACATTTCAAATACTCGAGAAGATAGGGTGTTCTAAGTGTTGAACCCTACGACCCAGAATACATGAAGATAATGCACACACAAGTTTTCCGAAAAGATCAAAACTAATCCTGACACTATTTAAGAGCCATGTGTCCATATCCATTAATGAATGTATGCAAACTTAAGTCCAATGTTTCTTGAAGCGGCAAAACTTCACATTCACATAGGTAGGTTCTTTCGTAATGCATCTGCACATGCACTTTTTCAAAGATGCTATTAAGAATATATTCCAACCTACGGTCATGCAGATCCGAGCACATTTCTGTGGGATGATATGAAAATACTATGTGCTCCAACTTCCAAGTATAAGCTTTCCTCATTGAATTATATATTTCCGAAGTTAATTAGAAAGGAATTGGGTGTCTTACCATTGGAAATCATACGAACTTTAACCCCATCCCTATTGCAGATTTATTAACCAAATATAACGCCATTCGTGATTATTTCACGAATCATGCTATGTCCAACACCCATGTGTCTTGAATTTCCATTGTACATATGACCATAAGCTTTTGCCAAAGTGGCAGAGCTATCACAATGGATCGAGATAGGTGATATTTGTTTCGGCCACAATGGAATCTCACATACTAATTCTTCAGCCATTCCGCTTCTTTACCAGCAGCTGCTAGGGCAACAAATTTAGATTCCATTGTTGAATTTGAGATACATGTTTGTTTCTTAGAAGCCCACGAAAGGGCACCTCCTCCAAGCAAGAATACCCATCCGCTTGTCGAGGAAAGGTCTTTCGAATTCGAGATCCAACCGGCGTCACAATATCCTTCTAGAATCGAAGATGAGCCAACGTAATATAAACTATATTTATAGTCTTCTTTAGGTGACCCCTTATCGAGTTGCACCGAATTCGTCTTGGGATAAGACTGGAGATTACTACCTTGCGTTTTGATCATTCGAAGTCCAATTTGCTGAAATTGTTTTGCACGTATTTATAACCCATGTCTAGTTGTGTCTTTTTGTATATAGATACAACTCCTTAAAGAAGGTGTTTGTTTATTAACAGATATTACCCTACACCACTCCCTTAGGGGTGAAACCATACATACCCTTTCAGGCGAAAAGGGTGCTTTACTTGGGGATGTCGGCCACAGTTTAACATTCCTAACTGTCACAGCGACCAATAATGTTATACAAGCCTTGCTGACCTGCTGTTGTATAGCCTCGCAGTTCTCTGCCTAGCAGTCATACAGTCTTACTGAGTCACGACAGTGAAGCCTAGGGCGTTAGGCCGTGCACGTGGGCAGAAGCCCCGACAACCCAGCCCGCAATCGTCACGGGCGTGAAGGCTGTGTTGCAGGCCATGACATATGGTGTCACGGTCGTGACAGTCATACAGTCATACACCCTTGTAGGCATACAGTCATACGCTCGTACATCATTACAGTTTACCAACACTATGCGCGTAGCCCCTTTGACCTCCGCATGGAATTTTGGGTTCCGGAAAAAATGCTTTCCTAGCATGCACTCCGCACCTCCTAACTCGTATACGATTTATTCCCAATTCACTAAAATATCAAACAAAAGGACGGTGGCTCTTGGCAAGTAAAACTCCCTTGTGATAAAACCTTGGCGAAGGAAAAAGAGTACACCTCCTTGTTTGATTAATGTACAACTTTCCAACCACACTAAGCATAGTACTTTTTTAGCCTCGAGACATTCCATGGACGTGGTACTCCATGCCCGTCCTTGTCCTCCAGCTCGTAAGTGCCTCCTCCCAGAACACGAGCCACCTTGTATGGGCCCTCCCACGTTGAGTCCACTTTTCTCAGTGGTATGAGCACATCTGCTATCCTCAGGACTAGATCTCCCACCTGGAATTGCTTGGATTTTATCCTACGATTGTAGGTCTCTTTCACTCGACTTTTGTACCTCTTCATTCTTATCAAGGCCAGTTCCGTGATTTCCCCTATCAGGTCCAGATCTTCCCTTCTGAGTTGTGCCTTCTGTTCTTATTCGTAATGGATGACCCTATGCATCTTCATTCCTACCTCCACGGGTGTTTCTTCCATGGCCTCTCATGGGGTAATACAGTACGTCCATAGCACAGGGTCTAGAGATTCCAACCACCTACCACCTTCCTGCTGTAGTCTGGCTTTTATCCCCCGAAGGATGGTACGGTTGGTGCCCTCCACCTGTCCATTAGCCTGAGGGTGTCCTACAGAGACGAATCCCTTTGCAAAATTTGCGTACCCTAGCTCCGCAGAATTACGTATCGTTGTCAGAGATAAGGATCCGGGGAGCTCCGAACCTGCAACAAATATGATGCCATAAGAAATCTATTACGTTAGTCTCATCAATCTTTGAAACTGCCTTAGCCTCTACCCATTTACTGAGGTAGTCGACCGCCACAATGATGTATTTCTTGTGGGCCTTTTCTATGGGCATAGGTCCGACTATATCTATTCCCCACATATCGAATGGACATGGGAATGCATAACTCCCAGCTCCTCCGCAGGCACGTGGATCTTCGGACCATGTTTTTGGCAGCTTTCACATCGCCTGACCAACACCTTGGCATCTCTTAGCAACGTCGGCCAAAAGTACCCCGCTCTAATTACTCTCCCAGCGACGGCCTTATATCCGGCATGATCCCCAACACATCCCTCATGAATCACTTCCAACACCAATGTACCCTCCTTTTTGGACAAACATCGGGCGTACGGGTGAACGAAAGCTCTCTTGTACAGTTCCTCATGTTAGGAATATGCCTTCGAATGCTATACGAGGATTAGATTGTATATGGCATTAGATTATTTATCATTCGACCTTTTGTGTAATACGATATTTTCGTGTGTTTAATTTAAGGCATTGTTCGTTTATTGGATATAAGAGTTCTTTATTTAGCATCGGTAAATTAATAAGTGAACAAATCCAAATGTGTCGAGTTGAGTCACTGTTCTCGATGGGTACGAAAGAGGAAGGCACCGGTGGACTCTTAACCTCAAACATTAAAAGTCCGTAAGCCTAAGGCTCCAGTTGGGTGTTGGATAACCGATCACGGCTTATTTGTCGATGACATATCGTGTGCCGATATATCGCTTGGAAGCGGCGGTCATGACTTGTCATATGAATCGAATCAAGGGATTGACTCGTTTCATGGGCAGTGACTCACGGGTCGTACGGTCGAACATGGTTTATTACTCAAGGAGTGTCAATGACCGACGACAACACTATAGTAGTCTACGTGAACCTTAGATCGAAAGGGGCTTTGACGGAGTTGAATTCAAAGTCTCGACTGTCACTGTTTCCCCTCGACCCGAGTTGCTGTTGCATGGGTCAGCGGGCCAGATGCGGTCTTGATGACGATTTGTGATTGTCGGGCTTAGACCGCCGAGTACGAATTCACAGTCTCGCAAGTAATCGAGATAAGTGTCCTATGAGGCCAACGACGAGAAATTATGAAATCCTTGGCCAATGTATTGAACTAACTTATGTGAGACATGGAGGGTAGTTTGGTAATTTGCCTCGTCTCCGTTTATCATAGAATCGAGTTTAGTGAGTTTGACATAGACCATGGCTCTCACCGGATTGGGACACAGCTGAAGGGTTTATACGTAGCACTGTTACATATAGTGAGGTTCTGGGACAAAGACTAGGTCAAAATTCGTACCCGAATCAGGTTACGGTCCGGTACAGCGGGGTTGGCTAGGCAACTACAGGACTCTTGGATTCCTCCCTTGCCGATTCATTCGAACCTAGAGAGTGTTAGGGAGTGTGCCCTCGGAATGCCATACGGGGACTAGGAATAGTATAGGGCGCACGATGATGTATAGGTTGTAAGACAGGTTTATTGTATATACCGTCAAATAAATTAATGAATATATATTTTCATTATAATACAGTCATTATTATTTATTTATTTATCGAATTTAAAGTCTACTTGGCATCCGGTAGTGCGATAAATAAATAACACCCAAATGTTTGAGTTGGACGTCTGATTCTCGTGGGACGAGAGAGGAGACACCGGATGGTCCTTAATCTCAACATTAAATAAAAAGTCCGTAAGTCTAAGGATTCTCGGTGGTGACTAGATATCCGAATACGACTTATCCATTGACGACCACATAGTATCGGTAGCGTCACCGATTACCTGAGAGGTTGTGGGTCGTAATGGAGATATTGGTGATCGGAGAGATTACGTATTCGGACATTCGGCTCGTATTCGTCACAATCACATGGCTAGGATGTTGTCAATGATTGAACGAATGACTATAGCAGCCTCAGACCGATAGGGTCATTGACGGATTTGCTTTCGCGATTTCGATTTGTCGCTAGTTGGCTAGGCTCGCAAGTGTTCATAAAAGAGACACGGGTCAGCAACGAAACGCAACCGACTTTACGGAGGTGATTACCGGGCTTTGACTGCTATCGGGATTCACTGCCTATATCCGTATAGGTTAATGTCCTATGAGGTAATCGGAGAGCGACGATTATAAAGCCTTCGGCCGAAGCGTGGAAAACTTGCTTGTATTAGATACAGAGCGGAGTTTAAATAATCGGATCGGTCTCGATTATAGCATAGAGTTAGGTTAGTGAGTTTGACATTTGCATGGCTCTCACCTAACCGGGACGCAAGTGAAAGGCGTAAGAAGTATTTAAATGTATACACTATAGTGGGTTCGCCCGAATTTCGATTAGATCAAAATTCGTTCTCAACTGGGATCTGTTCGGTACCGTGGGATTGGCTAGGCGAATACCGAGACTCGTGGATTCCTCCCATGCCAGTTGAGACGGACCTAGAGAGTCGCGCTTAAAAATGGTAATGAACTTGAACGAAAACGGCGGGCTTTTCTGTGGAACCTAACGAATAAGATTCGTTGAGGTAGTGGCAAAGTTGATACGAGGTGTCGACGACTTAGTTAAATTCCAGTGACAGTCACGGAAATAATTAGGACTTAAGATTGTCTTAAGTGATTAATTAATTAACTAAGTGAGGCTCAATTATAATTAAAATAATTAGATTGGATTTAATTATTTTATTATTTAAAATTGAGGGACTAAATTGAGAATTTAGAAACCTTAAGGGCCAAAATGAAATTACCATAAAAAAAAAATATCTACACATCCACGTAAGGATGTGTAGAAGGTGTGACTCATGGTTTGAGTCTAACAAGTGTGTGACACTTGTTCCATTATCTAATAATAAAATTAAAAAAAAATTTAACCTTGAATAAAGCAACGTGAGTTGCTCATGTTGAAAATGGGACTTGGTATTTTTCTTGCTATAACATAGAACTAAAAGAAAATAGAGTTGAAGTGTAGAACTTCTCAAGCCACGCTGAACCGACGAGATCGTTCGACGAACCCGACGCCCGAACCGAACTGCGCTAGCCATCGGGAGCAGTCTCGGAGGTTTGTTTAAGGTCATACTGGCGTGACGATCAAGCCCGGAGGCCGCGGGATCCAGACGAGGTGCAACCACGTCCATCTGAGGCGACAACAGAAGAAATCTCGTACACCGAATGTATACCTCGAACCCTAACGATTTGATTTACGAAAAATACTAAACGATGTCGGAATAACTCGCAAGACCCCTCGTTGGAAACGTCTGGAAATGTAGAATTAGTTTGGAATGTTTGGTATTGATCGGAAATTGTTTCGGTCGTCAAATAGTTAAAAGACGGCCGACTGCCGTTTTACTCGAATTAATAATTTCGAACCACATATTTGATTTTAAGAAAAATATCAAACAATGTCGTAATATTTCGAAAGACCTATCGTTGCGAACGTTAGGAAGTGTAGAATTGTTCTGGAAAGTTTGGTATTGATCAAAAATCATTTCGGTCTCCAAATAATCGAAAAACGTCTGGTTGCCGTTTTGTTCGATTAATTTGGATCTAAATTATTAATTTGAAGAAATTGGAAATAAATTCGAATTTTGATAATTCGAATTAACCGCGATCTTCCGAGGCTTAGGGCAGCATCTCAGACCCTCGGGAGAAGCCGAATGGCGTAAGGTTGAATTTAGATATTAAAAATCGAAAATTTGCCACCCTACACCGCTCGGTACAAACCGCTCTTCCGCTGTAGCCACGTTGCGCTGTTCGGGGGCCGGCGTCGATTAGTCGGGCCCACCCCAACAGTGGTATCAGAGCCAAGGCTCATGAATGGTTCGACCGAAGGCCTCGAAAGCCGATGTTGCGAACGAACGGTCGACGTAGTTTGGAGACTATCGTCGCTCGTGATGTCGGTTGGGCACCCGACGTCAAAATTCTGTGTTGCATGTTTATGTGGGATATTTACGCGGGCTTAGGTTCTAACCGGGTTATTTGTTTAAGGGCCGTTGCCCCCCCGGTATGTACATGGATTACGGGTTGTTTGGGAAATAATTCCCCCCGTATTGTATTTTATCTCTTTATTAGATAAGTAGATAAATGATGGCCATTCGATGCAAGGTGAGGTTGGAAGATTCGACGACCATCGTGTCGATGACTCGACGTTTTGAAGATCGAAGATCCCGGTTATTTTACGACCCATGTAATAGGACCAGTCTAGAAATAGCCCGTATATTTGTCGATTTAAATTGCATTTGTGCCGCTCGCCAAGACCATACTGTGCGGTAAAACGTACGGTTCAAGTGTGCGGTTTTGAGCAACGTTGATAGGTCGCACTTAGACAGTCATACCGCCTTGTTCCGGGTTTGCCGGCGGGGTCCCTGACTGAGACAAAGACAGTTGAGACATTTGACAAGGTCGGATTCGTGCGGAGCACGACTTCGTGGGCCGCTGCAAATCAATAAAACGACAGAGGTTGAGCTTTGCACCCGTCCACGGGGACATCAACTCCACTATCGAAGTTATCAACGAAACTTCCAAATCATACGTAGGGAGAATGGAGTTTACGAAAAGATAGTGGGAGTCAAACGGAATAAAAAGTCCTTGTTCGCGTTTGATAACCTATACAATCGACTTAATATGCCTTTTATTTTTCTGCAGCATTTTCTCTCTTTGTGAAATTATGTCGACCGCTTTAAATGTACTGCTAAAGGAGAATAGGTTGACTGGGCCAAACTATTCAGACCGGCTTCGCAACTTGAGGATTTTCCTTGAGATTGAGAACCTAGTGTATATTCTTGACTCCGAAATGCCACCGGCCCCAGGGGCGCGGGCATCCGAGCAGGCTCGTGCCGCTTATGACAAGCGACTACGTGACGAGAAGCTCATAATGGCTCATGTCCTCGGATCGATGAGTAACGCACTGCAGCGTAGCCACGAAAGTATGGCTGATGCTCGGGTGATGGTTCAACATTTGAAAGAGCTTTACGGTGAGACGTCTAGGACAGCTCGCTATGCGACTTCATCGCAGCTCTTCCGATCGAGGATGTCTGAGGGTGAGAATGTTGGCGAGCATGTTATGTACATGATCACCATAATCGAGAGGTTGAAGACTCTCAATTTTTGATTTGATCGTGAATTACAAAATGATCTCATCTTGCAGTCCCTGCCTCCGTCCTTCAATGCGTTCATTGTGAACTACCATCTGAATGGAATGACGCTATTGCTTCCTGATCTGTTGAATCAGTTAGCAACAGCGCAAGGTCAGATGAAGAGGGCAAAGTAGACTGCACTTGTCGCTACTTCTTCGAAGCCCGAGAAAGGCAAAAAGAAGAAGGGCAACAAGCTCAAGCCGACAGGGAAAGTGTCCAAGAAGAAACTATCTTCTGGGAAATCGAAGCAAACCGGTGTAAAGCCAACGGATAGGTGTCTGCATTGCGGTGCGCTGGGCCACTGGAAGCGGGACTGTCCAAAGCTCAAGGGTGAGCAGACTACGTCAGGTATGGAACTTAATGTTTTAGAAACAGTTTGTTCTTCATCTGTATACTCTACTTCCTGGATATTGGATTCGGGGGCTAGTATTCACATTTGTGTTTCCACGCAGGGTCTGGGACCAAGTAGAGCGCTTGGGGAGCGTGAGATCGAGGTCAGAGTGGGAAGCGGGGATAGTATCTCGGCAACCCACGTCGGATCAAGATCTCTTGTATTATCTTCTGGGCATGTGTTGCGTTTGTACGATTGTCTTGTACTCCCGAGGGGATTTAAGAACATCGTCTCCGTTCCTGTTTTGAGCAGGAATGGTTATGTATTTAGTTTTAATAATAATACATGCCACATTATGTATAGAAATAAAAATGTTGGCAGCGCAACACTAATAAATGGTTTGTACTATTTAAATACCCAGGACGATATATCTGTGAATACTGTCACAAATAAACGAAAGTCGGGAATAAATGCGAGATACTTGTGGCATCTTCGATTAGGTCATACTGGAGAACGTAAGATCCATGAGTTGGAGAAAAACGGGATATTAACACCGTTGGGATCAGATCCCTATCCGACTTGTGAGTCATGCCTCAATGGTAAAATGACCCGATCACCCTTCACCGGGACTTTTAATAGAGCCACTGAAATTCTCGGTTTAATTCACACGGACGTTTGTGGGCCATTCAATGTGAAAGCTCGAGGTGACTTCCACTATTTTATTACCTTTACTGATGATCACAATCGTTATGGACTAGTGTACCTGATGAGGTATAAAGCTGATGCTCTTGAAAGGTTCAAGGAGTATAAGGCTTTGGTGGAAAACCAAACTTCGAAATTCATTAAAGTCATTCGATCGGATCGAGGTGGCGAGTACATGAGCATCGAGTTTGACCAGTTCTTAAAGGAGAATGGTATAATATCACAGATGACTCCCCCCCCGGTACGCCACAATTGAATGGCGTGGCCGAACGTAGAAACCGAACTTTATTAGATATGGTTCGTTCTATGTTAAGCTATACAGATTTACCAATGTCATTGTGGGGATACGCACTTTTGACAGCAGTGTATACAATTAACCGGTGTCCCTCGAAGTCTGTTAACGGTATTCCGTATGAGATATGGACTGGTCGTTTACCCAGCTTATCACATATTAGGATTTGGGGTTGCCCCGCCTATGTGAAAAAGCTGAAAATAGACAAATTGGAGTCTAGATCTATAAAAGGACGTTTCATAGGTTACCCCCGAAGACTCTATGGGCTACCTATTCTATTTTCACGATGATCAAATGATCGTTGTTGGCCTACATGCACATTTTCTCGAGGAAGAGTTCATTCGAGATTTTGGCATTGGCCGTGTGGTCACTCTCGATGAGCAGTCGATCGAAACGCCCACACAGGATTCGGATGGTCCGACCGGACCAGTCATGCGACGATCTGAAAGGGTGCCTCGCCAACCACAGCGGTATGGCATTTCACATGTCGAACAAGGTTATGTTGCGACTAGGGGACTTCTAAGAGAAGATCCCGCTACTTTCGATCAAGCTATATCCGATGTTGACTCAGCGAGATGGATTGAGGCTATGCGAGCTGAGATGGACTCAATGTACTCCAACAAAGTCTGGACTCTTGTAGACCTACCGAGTGGTTTTAGACCAATCGGCTGTAAATGGATTTACAAGATGAAGATTGGATCTGACGGACAAGTTGAGACGTACAAGGCCAGGTTGGTTGCCAAGGGCTATAACCAAAAAGTGGGAGTTGACTATGAGGAGACTTTCTCACCTGTAGCCATGATCAAGTCCATCCGGATAATGCTCGCGATAGCTGCGCACTATGATTATGAGATTTGGCAGATGGACGTAAAACGACGTTCCTTAATCGATTCCTCAAGGAGGAGATCTATATGGAACAGCCAAAAGGTTTTGAGTCGTATGCAGATGCTCACAAAGTGTGCAAACTGAATCGGTCAATTTACGGACTGAAACAGGCCTCTCGCAGCTGGAATCAACGTTTTGATGAAGCAGTTCGGAACTTTGGATTCGTGAAAAACGTAGATGAGCCATGTGTCTACAGCAAGAGCAGTGGGAGAATGGTGTTGTTCCTTGTATTGTACGTGGATGATATCCTTTTGATAGGAAACGACATTGGGATGCTCTCATCGGTGAAAGCATGGCTTTCAACCGAATTCTCCATGAAAGACCTGGGAGAAGCGATGTATATACTAGGTATTCGCTTGTTCAGGGATCGAGCGAACCATACGATCGGTTTATCTCAGGCCCTTTACTTAGAGAAAATCCTGAAGAAATTCAGAATGGATGACTCTAAGAGATGGTTCTTACCAATGCGACATGGGATCCATTTGTCAAAGTCAATGTCACCTCAAAGTGAGGAAGACAGACGACGGATGAGTGGGATACCGTATGCGTCTGCAGTGGGTAGTCTGATGTACGTGATGTTGTGTACACGACCGGACATTGCCTACGCTGTGAGCGTGGTCAGTCGGTTTCAGGCAAACCCAGGGGAAGAACATTGGACAGCTGTTAAGAATATATTTAAATACCTTAGACGGACTAAAGACTTAACGCTGGTCTATGGAGGAGCGGGACTAGAAGTAGTTGGTTATACCGATTCGGACTTCCAGTCAGACGTGGATGACCGAAAATCTACTTCAGGTTTTGTATTCGTGCTCAACGGTGGGACAGTGTCTTGGAGAAGCTCCAAGCAAAGCACAACTGCTGATTCCACGTGCGAGGCAGAATATATAGCAGCCTCAGAGGCAGCTAAAGAAGCTGTTTGGATGAAAAAGTTCTTGGAGGAACTTACTGTGGTACCAGTTGCTGACAGACCGCTTACACTTTGGTGCGACAATAGCGGTGCAGTCGCACAAGCAAAGGAACCACGATCTCATAGCAAGTCCAAACATATCGAGAGAAAATATCACGTATTACGTGAGTTCGTCGAAAACGGGATGGTCGCCGTGCAGAAAATCGCTACCGCAGAAAATGTGGCGGACCCGCTCACGAAGCCCTTGTCCCAAGCAGTTATGGAACAGCATCTGGACAAGATGGGGCTACGATACTATTGCGACTGGCATTAAATGCAGCGCATGGCATTCGAGTGCAAGTGGGAGGCTGTTAGGGAGTGTGCCCTCGGAATGCCATACGGGGACTAGGAATAGTATAGGGCGCACGATGATGTATAGGTTGTGAGACAGGTTTATTGTCTATACCGTCAAATAAATTAATGAATATATATTTTCGTTATAATAAAGGCATTATTATTTATTTATCGAATTTAAAGTCTACTTGGCATCCGGTAGTGCGATAAATAAATAACACCCAAATGTTTGAGTTGGACGTCTGATTCTCGTGGGATGAGAGAGGAGACACCGGATGGTCCTTAATCTCAACATTAAATAAAAAGTCCGTAAGTCTAAGGATTCTAGGTGGTGACTAGATATCCGAATATGACTTATCCATTGACGACCACATAGTATCGATAGTGTCACCGATTACCTGAGAGGTTGTGGGTCGTAATGGAGATATTGGTGATCGGAGAGATTGCGTATTCAGACATTCGGCTCGTATTCGTCTCCATCACATGGCTAGGATGTTGTCAATGATTGAACGAATGAATATAGCAACCTCAGACCGATAGGGTCATTGACGGATTTGCTTTCGCGATTTCGGTTTGTCGCTAGTTGGCTAGGCTCGCAAGTGTTCATAAAAGAGACACGGGTCAGCAACGAAACGCAACCGACTTTACGGAGGTGATTACCGGGCTTTGACTGCTATCGGGATTCACTGCCTATATCCTTATAGGTTAATGTCCTATGAGGTAATCGGAGAGCAACGATTATAAAGCCTTCGGCCGAAGCTTGGAAAACTTGCTTGTATTAGATACAGAGCGGAGTTTAAATAATCGGATCTGTCTCGATTATAGCATAGAGTTAGGTTAGTGAGTTTGACATCTGCATGGCTCTCACCTAACCGGGACGCAAGTGAAAGGCGTAAGAAGTCTTTAAATGTATACACTATAGTCGGTTCGCCCGAATTTCGATTAGATCAAAATTCGTTCTCAACTGGGATCTGTCCGGTACCGTGGGATTGGCTAGGCGAATACCGGGACTCGTGGATTCCTCCCATGCCAGTTGAGACGGACCTAGAGAGTCGCGCTTAAAAATGGTAATGAACCTGAACGAAAACGGCGGGCTTTTCTGTGGAACCTAACGAATAAGATTCGTTGAGGTAGTGGCAAAGTTGATACGAGGTGTCGACGACTTATTTAAATTCCAGTGACAGTCACGGAAATAATTAGGACTTAAGATTGTCTTAAGTGATTAATTAATTAACTAAGTGAGGCTCAATTATAACTAAAATAATTAGATTGGATTTAATTATTTTATTATTTAAAATTGAGGGACTAAATTGAGAATTTAGAAACCTTAAGGGCCAAAATGAAATTACCATAAAATAAAAAAAATATCTACACATCCACGTACGGATGCGTAGAAGGTGTGACTCATGGTTTGAGTCTAACAAGTGTTTGACACTTGTTCCATTATCTAATAATAAAATTAAAAAAAAAAATAACCATGAATAAAGCAACGTGAGTTGCTCATGTTGAAAATGGGACTTGGTATTTTTCTTGCTATAACATAGAACTAAAAAAAAATAGAGTTGAAGTGTAGAACTTCTCAAGCCACGTTGAACCGACGGGATCGTTCGACGAACCCGACGCCCGAACCGAACTGCGCTAGCCATCGGGAGCAGTCTCGGAGGTTTGTTTAAGGTCACACCGGCGTGACGATCTAGCCCGGAGGCCCCGGGATCCAGACGAGGTGCAGCCACGTCCATCCGAGGCGACAACAGAAGAAATCTCGTACACCGAAGGTATACCTCGAACCCTAACAATTTGATATACGAAAAATACCAAACGATATCGGAATAACTCGCAAGACCCCTCGTTGGAAACTTCGGGAAATGTAGAATTATTCTAGAAAGTTTGGTATTGATCGGAAATTTTTTTGCTCGTCAAATAGTTAAAAGACGGCAGACTGCCGTTTTACTCGAATTAATAATTTCGAACCACAGATTTGATTTTAAGAAAAATATCAAACGATGTCGGAATAATTCGAAAGACGTATCGTTGCAAACGTTAGAACGTGTAGAATTATTCTGGATAGTTTGGTATTGATCAAAAATCATTTCGGTCTCCAAATAATCGAAAAACGTCTGGTTGCCTCTTTGTTCGATTAATTTGGATCTAAATTATTAATTTGAATAAATTGGAAATAAATTTGAATTTTGATAATTCGAATTAACCGCGATCTTCCGAGGCTTAGGGCAGCATCTCAGACCCTCGGGAGAAGCCGAATGGCGTAAGGTTGAATTTAGATATTAAAAATCGAAAATTTGCCACCCTACACTGCTCGGTACAAACCGCGCTTCCGCTATAGCCACGTTGCGCTGTTCGGTGGCCGGCGTCGATTAATCGGGCCCACCCCAACAGAGAGTCGGGCTTAAAAAGGATCATTAACGTGTACTGATAAGGAGAGAAAGTGTTTTGGGCCTTAAAGGGCCTTGGGCCGTTGGGCCACGCCTTAACGGGCCTCGGGCCATTTATTGGATCGAAGTCGGACTTCTTATGAAACTAAATTTAAGACTGGGGCGTGACCAAGTGCTTAATGGGCTTGAGGATAAAATTGGATTCACCTTAAGCTAATTTCGAAATATGGCTTTGAGGGTATTTTCGAAATTTGCATATTTGATATAAATAAATATGGAATAAAATATTTGGAATATTATTTATTTAAATTTCGAAATTAATTTAGGATTAAATTTCAAATTCCATACAATATTTAAATATATTTAAAAGAGAGTAAGATTTGGCAAAAATCTCTCACACTAAGGACTAAGATATTGAAATCCAAGCCTTTAATAGGCTAAGAATTTCGTTCTCCAAAGGTAGAGAAAAAAAGAGGTGATTTTCGAAATCAACCAAAGGCACAAACCACACACTGAACGCACACACGTTTCTCCCACGCGACGGCTCAGTTTTCTCTAGCCATCTTCAGAGAACTAATTCCGTGGTACACTGAGAGGTCAGCGTGACGATCTAGTGCCATCCACCACCATTGACGAAGTCTTGAAGAAAAGGACGAGGAGCTGCCACTCGCGTCAACTGGTAAATCTCTACGGGTTTGACCCGCCCTATTGCATGCTTATGTGTTACTATTCTGATTCGAGCTACGCGGGCAATGGGGGAACCCGAAACATTTTTGTTACGCACCATTCCCGGGGACGTGGCGTCTCCGGGAGACACCGGGTAACCCAACAGTGGTATCAGAGCTGGCGGTCGTGATCGGAATCATAAGGTGTTTAAATTGAAACGAGGCGTGTGATAGGCGATCGAAATGCCGACGCGGTTTGACCGTTGTTGGGCTGGCCAATGTGTCGTTTGCCAACCCACGACCATCAACTCGTGCGGTGACGAGAAACCACCGACCGGACCGGGACCCGCGCGGCGGCAGGATCCGGGCAGTCGCCCGTTGTGCGCGGGCTGCAAGCACTGCAGTGACGCTGCAACCGCGGGATCGGGCTACTTCGAGCAGGCCCAATCCGCCTCGTACTCTAGAACCGGGCCAGCCATGGTGGCATAGGCACTGGTCCCGAACAGCGCCGCCGCAAGGGGCGGTGCACCAGCGAGGCTCCGGCACGGAGGGGCTGAGGCTCCGGCTCAGCCTGGGACTCCCGGCCGACGGCCTTCTCCGTCGTGGCTCTCCGGCGTGTTTTGACGGCTGAGCAATTTGAGTCGCGGCAGCTGCGTTAGGGCTTCACGCTCAAAGCCTTAACGGGCTTGGCCCGTTTGAGGCCCAATTTTCAACGTTCTCGTTATCAATGTGATTTAAGGCACACTTGCGGGTTTAGGAATTTGGTTTCCGGGTCATTTGTTAAGGGTCACGTCCTCGAGTTGTATATGTTTTATACGGGTTGTTCGGGACTTATGATTCCCCCGTGTTGTAATTTACGATTTTATTAGATTAGCTTAAATACGAACATGAGGGCCCATTTGATGTTAGACAACCCCCGGGCGGTGACAAGATGGTGGACGTTCGGTGACTTTGAGGCCGTTCGAGTGACGAAGGACGTTTGACGACTTCAAGACCCGTGCGACAACCCGAGTTTCTTTTGAATACGCATGTAATAGGGATAGACTAGAAATAACCCGCTTGTGTTGTCTTGTAGTTTATTTTCCTTCGGTTAATTTACTACCTACGTGCGTGTTGGTTTCGAAGTGGTATGTATGTCCAATGTGCTCTTATGTGAGATGGTTTATTCTCCCGTTTGAAAAATACTAAGTGGGTAAAGGAGTTGGATTCCTGTCTTCTATCATGCTCGAGATGGCTAGCATTGGGAAGTTTTGCAATTTGTTCCGAGTAAGTTGGCGTCGTATATCCCGCCGCAATGTTAGTGTCTCGGGTGCATCTTGGACGCGCTTGTCGTACCAGTCCGCCGCCCACGAAGCGTATGGCAGCAAGGGGTGGTACATTCTGTGCGATTTGAGCATAAGTTGATAGGTCACACTTAAGCAGTTATACCCAATAAGCAGGGTTAGCTGTGAGGGTCAATGACTGAGACAAAGATAGTTGAAACTCTTATTGGGTAAGTTCATGTTTGACGTGACTTCGATAAGATTAGATGAGCCAAATATTGCGTTAAAGGCTGAGGCGAATCTAGTTGAGGCGGGGACATCAACTCCCCTATGAAACTTTCAACGAGGTTTCCAAAACTCTTCTCGGGAGGATAGTGTTTTCGAGAAAAATAGTGGGAGTCAAACAAAAAGTCCTTGTTTGCGCTTGATGAATGATAAGATAAACCTAATTAGATCTTTATTTGTTGCAGCTTTACGTTTTTTTCTAATTACTGCGATGACGAACATTATTATTATGCTTCTTGAGAGAAATTGTTTGGTTGGACCAAACTTCGTGGACTGGCTCCGTAACCTGAGGATAATTCTATGTATGGAGTTGTTAACTTATGTCCTCGATTCCACCGTACCGCAAGTCCTAGGGGCTGATGCGAGTGACGAAGACCGGGCTGCGTATGCCAAGTGGCAAATTGTCGAGCCAAAGGTCAAGGGCTACATACTTCTTTCCATGAACAATGAGTTGCAGCGCACTCACTCAGAAATGGAAGTGGGTGCCATTTTGCTTCATTCGAAGGAGCATTTTGGCGAGCATTCTAGGAGTGCTCGCTATTCCCTTACGGAGCAACTATTACATTGCAAAATGGCTGAGGGTAGTGACGTTGGAGAGCATGTGCTCAAGATGATTAATTGAGTCGAAAGACTCGAGGCACTGGACTTTGTAATGGATAATGAGCTCCAGAACGATCTGATACTTCAGTCGCTCCCACCTTCCTTCAATTCGTTCATTGTGATCTTTAATCTGAACAAGGCCGAGATGACGTTGACTAGGTTGATGAACCAGTTGTCGGCGGCGCCAACTCAGATGAAGAAGGTGAAAGGAAAGGAAGTTGTTCTTATCGCAAATGCTAAGACTCGAGGGTCGAGTAGAAAGAAAAAGTCGGACAAGCCCACTAAGCCCAAAGGACCGAAAGGCAAGGCCAAGAAGAACGTGTACAAATGTTGGGATACCCGGTGTCTCCCAGAGACGCCACATCCCCAGGAACAGTGCAAAACAAAAATTTTCCGGGTTCCACATTGCCCTTGTAGCTTGAATCAGAATAGTAACACATAGACATACAATAGGGCGGGTCAAACCCATTGAGAATTACCAGTTGACGCGAGTGGCAGCTCCTCGTCCTTTTCTTCAAGACTTCATCGATGGTGGTGGATGGCACTAGATCGTCATGCCGACCTCGCAGTGTACCGGAATCAGTTCACTGAAGATGGCAAGAGAGAACTGAGCCGTCGCATGGGAGAAACGTGTGTGCGTTCGGTGTGTGTTTTGTGCCTTTGGTTGATTTCGAAAATCACCTCTTTTTTTCTCTACCTTTGGAGCACGAAATTCTTAGCCTATTTAAAGGCTTGTATTTCGATATCTTAGTCCTTAAAGTATGAGAGATTTTTGCCAAATCTTACTCTTTTTGAATTACAAATCCAAACTTAAGGAAACTAACTATTATTAGAAACTAACTTAAATACCAAGTCAAACTGAGTATATTTAAATATGGTATGGAATTCGAAATTTAATCCTAATTTAATTTTGAAATTTAAATAAATAATATTCCAAATATTTTATTCCATATTTATTTATATCAAATATGCAAATTCCAAAAATACCCTCAAAGGCATATTTCGAAATTAGCTTAAGGTTAATCCAATTTTATCCTCGAGCCCATTAAGCACTTGGTCAAGCCCAAGTCTTAAAGTTATTTTCATAAGAAGTCCGACTTCGATCCAATAAATGGCCCGAGGCCCATTGGCGTGGCCCAACGGCCCAAGGCCCGTTAAGGACCAAAACACTTTCTCTCCTTATCAGTGCATGTTGATGATCCTTTTTAAGCCCGACTCTCTAGGTTCGAATCAATCGGCAAGGGAGGAATCCAAGAGTCCGGTAGTTACCTAGGCAATCCTGCAGTACCGGACCGTAACTTGATTCGAGTGCGAATTTCGACCTAGTCTTTATCCCAGAACCTCACTATAGATTACAGTGCTACATATAAACCCTTCAGCTATGTCCCAATCAAGTGAGAGCCATGGTCGATGTCAAACTCACTAAACTCGATTCTATGATAAAACAGAGACGAGGCAAATTACCAAACTACCCTCTATGTCTCACATGAGTTAGTTCAATACCTTGGCCAAGGATTTCATAATTTCCCATTGTCATCCTCATAGGACACTTATCTCGATTGCTTGCGAGATTGTGAATCTGTACTCGACGGTCTAAGCCCGGCAATCACAAATCGTCATCAAGAATGCATCTGGCCCGCTGACCCATGCAACAGCAAATCGGGTCGAGGGGAACCAGTGACAGTCGAGACTTCAAAGTCAACTCCGTCAAAGCTCCTTTCGGTCTAAGGTTCACGTAGACTACTATAGTATTTTCGTCGGTCATTTACACTCCTTGAGTAATAAGCCATGTTCGACCGTACGACCCGTGAGTCAGTGTCCATGAAACGAGTCAATCCCTTGATTCGATTCGTATGACAAGTCATGACCTCCGCTTCCAAGCGAGATATCGGTACACGATAGGTCATCAGCAAATAAGCCGTGATCGGTTATCCAGCACCCAACTGGAGCCTTAGGCTTACGGACTTTTAATGTTCGAGGTTAAGATTCCACTGGTGCCTTCCTCTCTCGTACCCATCGAGAACAGTGACTCAACTCGACACATTTGCATTTGTTCATTTATTGTTTTACCGGATGCTAAGTAAAGAACTCTTATATCCGATATACGAACAATGCCTTTCATTAAACATGCGATATCTTATTTCACAAAAGGTCGAATGATAAATAATCTAATGCGCTATATAATCTAATCCTCGTATAGCATTCGAGGGCATATTCCTAACAATCTCTCACTTGCACTCAATGCCATGCACTGCAGTATCTAATACCCATATTTTCGAGATGTCTTGCCAGCACTGCCTGTGATAGAGGCTTGGTGAACGGGTCAGCCACGTTATCCGCGGTCGCAATCTTCTGCACGGCTATGTAGCCATTCTCAATGAATCCACGTAACACGTGGTACTTTCGTTCTATATGTTTGGACCTGCTACAGAAACGACACCAAGTTCTTCCAAGAACTTTCTCATCCAAACACCTTCCTTAGCTGCCTCTGAGGCCGCTATATACTTCGCTTCGCAGGTGGAATCTGCAGTAGTGCTCTGTTTGGAACTTTTCCAAGACACTGCTCCACCGTTGAGCGTAAAGACGAATCCTGAAGTGGATTTTCGATTGTCCACTGTAATACCGAGTCCCGTAAGTAAGTCGGCCAATAAATTTGCATTCATGTTATATGACTATGTGACTGCAAATTATGTGTTTATATAATTTCATAGTATATGTGCTATAGTCTTATGTGATTTTATGTGCTACTTAGAATAACTAACTTAGTAAGAAGCTTGATTTGAAACTTACAAATAGTCCTGTGGAAAAATATATATAAAGGGATTTAGCAAGGAAAGATTTTTGAAATATAAAAATAAAAGTTGGAAAACATAGCTGAAAGTTAACTCACGAAAATAATAAAATAAGAAGAAACAATCGATGACTTAGCTAAAATGGGAATAAATTAACGATGCATGAGATAAGGATTAACAAAGTACTCGTCCTTGTCAATTGTTAACCATTACACGCAAAGTAAAGTTAGGAAATAAGGAAGGAATGAGAAGTTATTCATACGACTAAGGAAACCCTCGATAGTCTAAGCAAGAAAGGAAAGAGTCTAACAAGAAACTCTAGCAACAACCATCACTAAGCTAGGAAGGTATGAATGTAATTTATATACTTTATTCACGTATTAGCATACTTAGAAAAATTAATAGGTATAAGATTCTTAACCTAAGTTCATGTTTTCGAATCGATTATGTATTAGGAGGTACTTAGCACCAAAATATCATGTACTAGGGTTTATGTGAATTTTAGGGTTTTAGGCGCACACCACACTAACGTAATTGTTTAGAAATTATATGTGTTAAGCTGGGAAATTTAGTAAGGTAGTAGTCGAAAGGTTGAAGAAGAAGGCAGCTGAATCAAGTCTAGATCGAAAGTAGTATGTTCTATGAGCAATCAGGCGATTAAGTTAAATCGGGCGACTATGTTGAGTTAGGACTAGGATCGGGCAATTTGAGAATTGTAATGCCATGAAGTCGGGCGATTGTAGCGTTAACCAATCAGATAACTTGGAGATGGAAAAACTCGGCGATTTATTCCCAATCGGGCGAAGCTACCTAATCATGCATGAATCGGGTGATTTGTAGGCTTGCATAGTTAGGAATCGGGCAACTTAGCAAGTGAGAGTAACTTCGGCGATTTGATTTGGAAGCTAAAAAGGATCGGGCAAAACCACTCAGCTTAAGTAATCGGGCAACTCAACCACGAACTCGGCAATTTAAATTAGGAATGCCTCAAATCGGGCGACATAAAAAAAGGGCCTCATGCATGCAACAAATCGGGCGATCTTGAACCTTGGAGAAATCGGGCGAAACTAGACCTAATACATGATCATGAAGAAATCGACCGAATGGAAGGGACATCTTAAATCGGGCAACTTGGAGATGTCATGTATCGATCGAAACCACTTCCAATGCTTGGTCAATCGGGCGAAAGGATGCTTTATAAGTGAAATCTTGCATCATACCTAGAGTCGGATGATTCTTAAGATAGACAATACTAGGATTCGACCGAGACTATGATATCAATAACCTAAGTTAGATTATTAGTCGAGACTTACGGTTTTAGCAAGTTAGCCTAGACGAATCGATTACTTTAACCAAATTATCTAATTTTGATAGGACTCTGATGCTATGATGTTTTATTCAAGGTTCACGAAGTTAGAACGTTTCAAGGCAGTAAGCCAATTAAGCTTGGACAACAGGTAAGTGGAAGCCCCAACTACAACACATACCTGTATGTGCATGAAATTATGTGTTATGTGCTTCTATGATATTATGCGACTTTCTACGTGAATTATTTACGTTACATGACATGCATATTCACGACATGATCATATGCACGCACATTTAGTACTAACGGCAGGATACGAGAGCGTGCATAACACACGATCGCCTGAGAGCGATAGATATTCGCCGATATTGGCGTCTAATGTCGACTCATAGTTGAGTCACGGCTCTTCTGTGCTACCATGGTGACGTCGTATGTTGTTACCGTCAAGACATGACATGTTCAAGGTAAGACATGATTTTAGGGCAAATGCCCTCATGGCGGAACGTGAAACCTGGAGAATGCGAGCTGAGGGAATAAGCGACACCGAGGGTACCTCTGGTGTTGGCAACCTCAGAATAGGCTAACAGTGTGAAGCGTCCGCGTGGCGTATGAAACCACAATGGGACAGAAAAGCGCCCTAGGGTTAGCCTCTCATGAGTGGGTATTGCCACTTATGTACATATTTATCCCTTGCGGATTCGAGCTCCATGATGGTGCATAGCAAGATAGCCGAGGGCCCTATATGACAAGACGAGGCAAGAAAAACATTAGGTCTAGGAAGCATTGGCGCAGATGCCTTTGCAAATTAGCACACGTGCATGGCATGCATGACTTTCACTTACTGAGCTTTATAAGTTCATTCCACGTATTTATGTATTGTAGGTTCACGGGATCACGGTACGTGATCTTATGATGGCGAGGCAAAATTTTGAACTTCCAGAGGACTTTTGAGACGGCAGTGTGTACATGGATGCGACCCGAGTGGCGGGCCGATAGATTAATTTTGAAATACGCATGCGCACTCACCTATGTATTTATGTCCTAGGAATATTTTGTAATGTACAGAAAGGTTTCCTTTATATAAAAGGAAAAATTATGTACGCCTTTTCGTAGTTATTATTTCCTTATGTTAGATGCAGTCACTTAAAATAATAGTAAGAATGAGTGGTAGAAATTAGTGGCGCCACAGGTTGGTATCAGAGCTTTCGGTTACAAGTTCTGTAGATTGTGCATGTACACACACTCAAAAGCACGGAAGCGGCTTTGCTAGTAAGTTTCATGTTTCTATAAATTTTGTATGTGCATGATTTATTGGCCTTAGGGACTATTATGGTATAGAGGAAAATGGGTAGAACTCGAGGTGACGGTAGTGGGGGTGCGGACAAAGGCAAGCAACCCGCAACTCCTGTAGATAACCGAGACATGGCCATCCTTCAACTGGCGGAACTTGTACGCCAACAATCCGTTCAAATTCAGGAAATGATGCAGCAACATAACACAGGCGGACTGTCTGGCAATGGACCCTCTCAGGCTGAAAGGGTCGAGATAGTTGGGGAGAGGTTTCGCAAACTCAATCCCACAACATTCGAGGATGCTGTTGACCCTACAACAGCAGAAGACTGGCTGAGAACGTTAGAAAGTATGTTCCAGTACAGCCGTATTCTAGAGGAGGAAAAGGTATGTGCTGCCTTCCTACTGAGGAAAAGTGCAGGCCATTGGTGAGATACTATTCTCGCCTTTGAAGACCCTATCACGATGACATAGGAACGGTTTAAAGAGCTCTTTAGGAGCAAATATTTTACCGCCTCGGTACGAGCCCAATGAATGGGTTTATTAATCTACGCGAGGGCTCGGTGACCGTGGCAGAATATATCAGAAAGTTCGAACAGTTGTTTCGATTTGCGACTCACAAGGTGAGAACAGATGCTCTAAAGGTGGACCGTTTCATGGAAGACTTTGAAGTCGGAACTCTATCGAGATGTGAACATGAACGAATCTCAAAGAGCTACCTATGCTCAAGTGGCTGAACGCGCTTTAATGGCGGAGCAAGCTGAGCCCCGAATCATCCGAGCACAAGAGGCTAAAAGAAAATTCGTTCAAGGACCGAAGTGGAGTGGAGGGAAACCAAAGAAGCCAGTTAATGTCAAGAATGTCAAAGCTAATTTTCAAAACCGACCCGGACCTCCATAGCAACGTGGCCCTAACCAGGGGAGATCCCTGATGACCATATCTCCAGGCCCAAGATGCACACGACGACATATGGGCATCTGCTACTCTCAGAATGGATGGACACTTCCATTTGGAGCTTCTGATTTTGTTCTTCAGCTTCCATTTCTAGAGCCACTTCATCATTCATCGTGACATCAGGATCTGGTAGCTGAGTTTCTTAGACTGGGGGCTCCTGCTCAAGCTCCTGGGCCACTGCATCAATCATCGTGTCCTCATGGATTTGTTGTTGGTGAGGGCTGACTGCGAAATCTGTCGGGGGCCCTCTGATCATCTGTTCCGTCAGATGATTCTCCTGGCTTAACCTTTGGTATTCAGCTTCTGTGGGGTCGGGGAGCCTCAACAATTTGAACGGT
This sequence comes from Craterostigma plantagineum, assembly GCA_027422505.1. Classification (NCBI taxonomy): domain Eukaryota; kingdom Viridiplantae; phylum Streptophyta; class Magnoliopsida; order Lamiales; family Linderniaceae; genus Craterostigma; species Craterostigma plantagineum. Next base: position 353,788 of record JAPQWV010000395.1, read on the forward strand.
ATGGTCATTGACGGCTGGTCGAAGTCCGTTAGCTTCAGGTTGTGAAAGAATTTCAGTCGCGGTGGTTGGTAGTTCCCTCCTGGAGGTAGACGAGGGATGTTCTGCTCGTGCAACTCCATGTATTATCGGATGATGACGGAAAACCACCAGGCGTACGGCACATTCTTTGATCATTTGTTCTCCTTCTGTCGGATTTGCTCGGCGAGGTCATTCCATATCAGTTGAGCAAAGTCATAGTTGCAAGAGAAGGCAATTCCATGGAAAATCCTCAGAATGTTGCCGTTGCCTTTGTCAAAGCCGACGTTCTTAGGTGATAGACATTTGTTGATGATTCCAAACAAGGTTTTCCAAGGGTGTGGGATTTCGTTGCTCTGAACTCGAGCAAGCTTGGCCAGTGGCGGACGGTATCCCATCTAAAGGAAGTCACACACGAGCTCCGCGTCAGTAGGAAGGTGGTCGTAATTTGGGCTGTAGGGGAGCTCGAGGATAAGACCAAAGTCATTCTTGTTCATATTTATGTGCCTCGTCCCTATCTCCATTGTGAAGCTGTACGCCCCTTCAATGACGTGGCTCTTGATCATCCGCCAAAATTGTTGGAGGTAAACCATCGGCACTGAGGCCGTCACCGTTAGAGAATGCCATAGGGGATGGCTTTGTAATATTGACACCATGATCTCGTCCGGACACCGAAAGGTTGTCAGGTCGAGTTGGCAGTTTGTGTCGTGGACATTGAGGTACATGGCTTTCTCATAAATGTGGTTGTATGTGGGATAGTGATCCATCTGAAGTACAAATAAGAAATGTAAATCATTAGTTAAAGAATTTAACTTTGAGTCGAATTTTGAATTCATCGAATCATAATAAAGGATCATGTGATAGCATGTTGGAATAAATTCGTAATTGAAAACATGAAATTTGCACATAGATATATGAAGATGAACATTGATAGACCTATGTATGTGAGTTACTTGGAATGTTAGTCGAAAATTTAACCAAGTGTTTGTTCTCACTGTTCACTCCGTGAATTTTTATCGTTCGAGGAATAAAATTCTCAATTTAATCTCCTAAGTGCACATTTCTAATTAAAGTCTCCGTTTAATTTGCGATCGAGAATTTCATTCGCTAAGTTTCGCTACAGTGAAAAGGACTTAGCAAATTTTATAAGTGTTGAAAGTTATTCGCTTGGTACTGTAGCGGAAAGATTTTACGATCGAGAAAAATTTCCGTGTAAATTTACTATCGAAAAATTAGATTTCCGCGTAAATTTACGATCGGGAAATTTTTCGCGCATGAATAAAATTTTCGCTGTGTAAGTTTTCGAGCGAGAAAGTATTTCGATTTTAAAATAGTTTTTCGCTGTGAGATTTTACGATCAAGAAAATTGACAGCGAGAAACTCGGTGACTCGCAGAGAACATTTTCGATCACTAAAAATCATCACTGTGCATGTTTGCGATTGATAAATTTTATCGTCGAAAAATTAATTTTATCGCCGCTAAAATTTTCGACCGAGAATAAAATTGAAATCGAAATTATTCTTCGCGATTGTAAGTTTTACGCTCGAAACATAAATTGCACCTATTTGATCTATTTCGTTCAGTAATCTTTTCGCTCACATAAAATCCAAATTCAATTTCTCGATTGTAATTATTTTTCAATCTACGTTATCTTTCTTAACTACTAAGTCAAAAGTTTAGCTATCGAAAAACTTTTACAGGGCAAACAGTAGAACAATTGAAATTCAGTTGACGCTGTTTGCGAGCGAAAAAGTTCTTCGACGCCTTCAAACGTTAAAATACCAGTTTAGTCTTTCTTTCAATCGAACTCAAATAACGCAGAAAATCAAAACAATCTACCCTTAAACCGATCAGGAACTTCGAAAATGTCTCAATATGCAGTTCTTAACCTAGATCATGCCTAGACACTGGTCTTAAGCACTGCAAATTAGCATTCGTGTTTCCATACTGTGAACAGACGAGAAATTTTCAAAAGATCATGCGAAAGATTGCAGAAAGCAGATGCAAACGGAGTTGAAACACACAAAAATCCCTAAAGGATGTCGAATCTACCTCTGAAAGACGAAAATCTGGGAAAGAATGTAGGATTTTGAATGATTTCATTTTTCGACTGCAAGCATTAAATTCGTTAAATGGGCTGATTAGATGTTTTCGATACTTAATAATTTCTAGGCCCATTACTGTTTACGATCGAGAAACTTACGATCGAGAAATTTCCTTTGGTTACTATTTAATTTTCGCTCGACAAATTCCGATCGAGAAATTTTATCTGGTTCCTGTTTAATTTTCCCTCGTCAGTATGAAAGCAAAAATTACCACTTGGTCCCAAATCAATTTTCGCTCGAGAATCTGTGAATGAAAAATTGCTAAATTCGCCTGAATGTGTCGATAGCAAGTTTATCCGTGTTTTTAGATTGACCCCAAGTTCAAAGATAAACCACATACTTGCTCCCCCTATATATGTAAACAAACGCAATTAACTCCCTGTAATTAAGGTTAGTGACATCTGGCTCCTTCTTCAACAATTGTAAATCTGCAATACTTAGAGAAAAAGATGTCGAGATGATTAGAGTTAACTTGCAAGCAATTTTACCAATTAGGCTCGGTGCCTCTCTGAGAAAAAAAATTAGTTAAATACATAAAACATAAAACACGTTAACGATCAAGTGATTTAACCATTCAAAATTTGATTCAATGCCGTATACTCCAAGTCATGAATAACTTGTGACATCCTCCTTATTGCTTCTGCAAAGCTCGGAGAAAGATCACCAAAAATATTTGGAGCCTAAGGCATAACTTTTGTAAATGCTCCCCTCAATGATGAACCAAAAAGTGATTTAACACTAAAGCACATGGAATCAATTTTCAAGTAATATGCAAATAATATTGTTTCTCTTAGATATATGATCCCTTAATCATGTATTCAAAATGTTGCGCATGGGTATGAGCATGAACAAATAAAATCGCATTTAATCATTTCCGCATAGATGCAAATTAAAATTGCATATCAGAATGTGCGATTTATCTTTTATATAACAAATTTTTTTAATTTTTTTCGTAAGCATATTAATATTATTAATATTATGGGGTCAGATTATTTTGCTACGATTATTGTCACGCCTAAAATTTCTCACGACACTTGAAAAGATCATATGCCGTCAAGTCCCGTCGTCAAACTTAAATAGTCCTAAGTTCATAGAATGATCCATTTCGACAACTCTCACTAGGTTCACTCTAGCACTCAATTAGTTTTACCTTTGAATTTTTATATTTATATCACTCAAGTCAACACAAGTAATATTAAGTCAATTTTTCTGTGATCGAGGCATTTTTAATCATTTCACTTATGCGAGACCGTCGTTTTGGAATCATAGAGACTGTAAAGGGTTTTAGTTTGGCTCTTGACTTAGAAGGAAGGGTTAATTGTGGAATTGTGGACTTAAGGATCTTCTTCCTTTACTACGTCGATCTCATTCCTTTTGGCATTTTTCTCTTCTATCCTTAAATTTTTTCATATTATTCTACACTTTCTCAAGCTGAAGCTCCGCTTCTCTATGAGGCTGAGAGATTATCTAAGGCGAAGTTCTTCTTGTTGGTTCTTGGGTCGATACCGTGCTCCACTTCTTTTAATCGATTTGGAGAAGTTCACAGTTATGGAATTCAAGCCCAAGGCCGTGCTCCTCTTCTCGTTGTCTCGAATAAGACCAGATTATCGTTGGAGAAGTTCACTTCGTGGTGCTCCTCTTCCAACCGTTCTGACGAGTATACGAGATTATCGAAGGAGAAGTTCACAGCAAAATAGGAAGGCATGTTCTTTTGGACTATATTATTTTTGTGCGTTGAGCATTCCTCGTGTGCGTTGTCCACCTTCTTTTGTCATCTTCTTCTTTGTCATATCATTTTCTTCCCCTCCTTTTATCGATTGAGCATCACTTCGAAAACATAGTTGTTCGGTTGGAGGCTCTAAGGATTTTCAAGTGAAGAAAAGGATATCGGAGAAAGCCCAAAATGGATGACTAAAGGCTATTGTAAAGGATTGGAATTTTGTATATATAAGGCCAAGTGAGGAGTTTCCTAAGTGCTCTAATTATTTTCTTACGGAATTAACGCAAGACGAGTATGAAGCCAAGAATCACTAGTTAAGGCAAGCAATTAATGTGTGACTTGCTCAAGGATAGATCCATAGAAAGGAAAAATAAAAGGCCAGAATCCTCACTTATGTAAAAGTGGCTTTGTGTCCAGTGGAACAAACTAATGACCTTTAGACACAAGAATGTGACTTAGACTGACCAATTTAAGCAACAAATCAGTCTCATGTCAGTGAAATCTATTCGTGACGTAGATCGAGCATCTTAGAGGTATCGTCATGCCCTTAATATTATACTTATATGTATACTATTTTTGTATTTTTGAATTATTTTAGTATTACTATATTTTCATTTGAAAATGAAATATTTCACGCAAGATATAGCAGTTTTAAGTATAGAAAACACATAGCATAGAACATGTGAAAGCACGTGGAATCACATAGTGCACAAATTACGGAAGGTTCAACATGCCTAATTTTCGACAAGGAATTGGAACCGTTTTGCATCTAATGCCTTGGTGAAAATGTCAGCTAGTTGATATTCCGTGTTCACAAAATACATGTCAATGGTGCCTTTTTCTACGTGATCTTTGATGAAGTGATATCGTGTGTCTATGTGTTTTGTGCGTGGGAACAGGATTGCATGTAATCGCAAGGGCACTTTTGCTATGGTTATAAATAGGTATATTAGTTAGATTGTACCCATAATTGCAAAGCTGAGTCCGCATTCATAATATATGCGAGCAACAGTTGGCGGCTGCGACATATTCAGCTGCTGCGATAAAGGGTGATGTCGACCGTTTTTCCATTGGGATCGGCATCCAACCTGCAGCTTGGTGACATAGGAGTGCTGAGGAGCTTACTCAGATCTTGATGAAACTTTTTCAGAATATCCTTAATGTATTTTGTCTGACTGATGAAAATTCCATCACCGAGTTGTCTGACTTGAAGCTCTAAGAAGAATTGCATTTCTCCCATGTGACTCATTTCAAACTTGCTCTTCATTAAATCTCCAAATTTCTTGCAAATCCGTGGATTTGTTGATCCGAAGATGATGTCATCTACGTATGCTTGGACGACCATCAGATTTTTGTCTTGCAATTTGATGAAGAGTGTAGTATCGATGGTTCCTCGAATGAATCCAGACTTCACGAGGAATTCTCCCAGAACATCATACAAAGCCTTCTGGTTGAGCGACATAGACTTTCTCTTTCAACACGCCGTTAAGAAAGGCGGTCTTAACATCCATTTGGTGGACTTTGAAGTCTTTATGAGCCGCATAAGCCAGGAAGAGACGAATGGCTTCGATTCGGGCAACAGGAGCATATGTCTCGTCGTAGTCAATTCCTTCCTATTGGTTATAGCCCTTTGCAACCAATCTCGCTTTATTCCTGATCACATCTCATCTTAATTCATTTTGATCATAAATACCCATTTTGTTCGATGATTGTTTTCTCATGCGGACGCGGTACTAGGGTCCACACTTGAAGGCGTTCGAATTGATTAAATTCATCTTGCATGGCAATAACCCAATCCGAATCCTTAAGCGCGTCGGCTACCTTGGTTGACGTGTCCATACTCCACTAGAAGGATCACCAATAATCTGATCGACTAGGTGTGCTAGAGTCCATTTTCGCTCATGTGGTAGAGCAGAACTAAACGCATCGGCCATTTGTGGACTGAGACTGCCAATGATTCCAGATTGTTCATTAGTTTGATGTAAGTCAGATTCTGCACTTGGATCGAGTGTTTCTGATGAGACTTCCCCATTGACTGTTGTAGGCTCTTTAGTGATCTGTGGTAAATTTGAATCGGGTGAGGTAGGGACATTTGAAGAGCTTGGTATGTCGGCCTCGTTGAGTGGGGAATCCACTAAAGGTGTAGCAATGACGGTTTTTGGCCGATATACGGGCTCAAAAAGAGAGTCCAGGTCTTCCAATGCAAGTTTCAGAGCTTCTTCAGAGGTTGAATCCATAGTTGTTGCCATCTTCTGTTGGTTTGTGCCAAAACAACAGTGTATACGTGTTCTGAACTGTCGTATTCAGAAGCCATCGGGTTTGGCACGGGTCCTGAATTGAGGTGTGCAGAAGCCATTTTGCCACTTCGTGGAAAGTGACGTTATAGCTTTCTTTGATTGATCCGTTGGACTTGATATAAACTCGGTACGCCTTTTATGTTGATAAATACTCAACAAATGTGGCTTCGAATGCTTTAGGGTCGAACTTAGCACGTTGCTTTCTGTCGTTTGCCACAAAGCACTGGCACTCGAAGATCTTGAAGAATGAGATATTGGGTACTCGCTTGTTTATTATTTCGTACGGAGTCTTATCGAAGTGCTTGTGAACCACCGTCCTTTTCTGAGTGAAACATGTGGTATCAGCCCAAAGGAAGTGTGGGAGGCCGGATGGATCAGCATTGTACGGTGCGGCCTCCACTAGAGTCTTGTTCTTCCTTTCAACAACCCCGTTCTGTTGAGGAGTCTTAGCAGCTGAGAATTGCTGACTAATGCCAAATTTCTGATAAAATTCACTGAGATAGTTGCTCTTGAACCCAGTGCCGTTGTCCGTTCGGATGACTTGGATGGAATGTTGCAGAAATTCCGAGTAGTGTTCACGAAATTAACTATCAAGCCCCATGTCTCATCTTTAGTTCGGAGGAACTTCGTCCATGTGTAGCGGGAGTAATCATCAACGATAACGAGTACGTACTTCCGCGTACTAATACTCTGTGTCTGCATAGGTCCACATAGATCCATATGTAACAATTCCAAAGGACGTGAAGTTGAGGCAACTAGTTTTACATGATGAGATGCTCACTTCATTTTTTCTAGTTAACATACCGAACACTGATGCTCTTTTTGTAGGATAATAGTTGGTAGACCGTGAACCAACTTTTTCGTTGATAGTCGTTGAAGAGCTTTGATATTGAGAAGAGACATATGTTGATGCCATAAGCTGTTCCTCTGAATTACAGTCTGAGAAATGAGGCAAACAGCTGTCGAAGGCCGCACGGACGTCAGGTTGATCGTGTAAAGATTTGATTTCCGAAATCCTTGGAGGAGTTCTTTGTCCTGACTATCCAAGCACCGGTCAGCAAGGAAGACCACCCGCATCCTTTGTTGCAGAATTGGCCTATGCTGAACAAGTTACGGCGAAGGCCTTCGACGTAAGAGACATCTTTTATCGTCAGATATTCCAGAATGATGTCCCCATGTCCTAGTATGGGGGCTGAGTCGTTGTTTCCGAATCTGACTTTTCCATTCGGTCGGTCTTTGTAGTTGCTCAGTAGCTCTTGTATTCCCGTAATGTGTGTGGAGCAACCAGAGTCGAGGTACCACACATGATGGAACTGCAAAAACAATTAGAGCGCTTTAGGTACCCACTTAGAAATGGGTCCTCGCAGATTAGCAGATTTAGGTGTTGGTTCAGATTTGGTTCCTAAAGTATTGTTAGAAGGAGCTTTAGCGACCCAAGTCATCTTCGAAGAAGTTGATTTGGGTTTGCCCTTTATAAAAGACTTGCCTTTACGGTTTTCGTCTTTTTAGTCGTAGATTTAGGAACCCATATGGGTTGAACCTTACAGGGAAGATTAATTTCAGCGCGGACAAATGCTTTAGTAGGCTTGAGCGTGGAAAAGATCTTTTCATTGGATAGTCTTCTAAGGTGTTTGGGAGATTCGATCTTAACGGGATACCTTAGGTGAGAACAAGCATGTATAGCGCCATATGCTTTCTTTATGGCTGGATCTTATTTCCTACGGGTCATCCTAGAAGCATTTGTCTTAGAATGATTTTTCTTTATTTCTGAAGTAGAGCCTGTTTCGAAATTTGTACTTCTAAATATGGTTGGTTTTAAGGAGCAGGTAGTAGCAATTATTGAGTGGAAACAGCTCTTTTATTTCTACGTGTCATTTATTTTTACAGATGGAGATAAACTCTTAAAAGCAGTCAACTCTATGTGTTCCTTCTCTATTTTTAGTTTAGACACTCTCGCATTCGATTCTAGTGCTGGCTCTACGCTCCCTGTAGACGTAAGCAAAGCATGATTAGAGTTAGAATTTTTCTGCTTATTTTTAATTTTCTGATATTTCGAAGGCACTTTTTCTTTTTTCACGCTTTTCAGAATGATGTTTTCTTTTGGAGGAGATGCGTGAGAAATGGCTTTTGAGATGGAGGAAGCTTTGAGATTTTCCATCTCTCTTTGGAATTTTGTCTTTTCAGCTTCCAAATTCTCTCTTTCTTTATCTAAGGCAGCTCGTAATTCCTCTATCTGCTTCACGATAGGACGTTTGTAGAGAGAATTTTCAGAATGTATGATTTTAGCTTCCTCGATATCTGTTTGAGACTCTGGCGGTATAACTAAATCACAAACAGGCGTCAAGAGTATTTCCCTAGATTTTTTCCTGTCATTTAGTTCTTTATAGTCGAAGGGGATTTGAGCCCTATGTGTGGCTTTTCTCTTAGCTAATTCTAAAGCCTCCATATCATCTGCTTTAGTGAAAAAGAGTGTCTACGCTTAAGCCCATGTGCTTTATATCGTAAGCTTCTTTTTTCTTTAATACACAAGGGTTAGTGAAACGTAAGCCTTCAATGGGATTATAGAATTCTATATCCTTGGGCAGATTGAGAAAGATAGTCTGTTCAGAGTGTCCCTTTCGCGTAATAATATCGTGTAATTTTTTTATTTTAGCGTACAGCTTCTTATGTTCTTCTCCTAAGAGAGTAAAGTTATTTTCCACCGTTAATTTGGCGGCTTTACAGGCATCTAGTTCCTTCACAAGTGCACCAACCTTATTATTAGATTTATCTAATTCGGCTTCTAGATGGGTGATCTTGGAAGTCGCTTCAGTTAATCTACAATTAAGATTAGCTTTCTCATAGAGATTTCTATCAAGCAATTATAGTTATTTTCAAGCCTGTCTTCTAACTCCTTAATTTTTAAATCTTGTGTCTCTTTTGGAGGATTCTTAATTTGAAGGTTGCTAGTCTCACTAAGTCTCAAGCTCTCAGTTAGCTCTTCTATTGTCATTAGAGCTTCTAAGTTCTGATTCAAGACTAGTAACTTTCTTCTGAGTCTCAACTAGTTGCTTGTCTACTTCCCTAATGCTTTTCTGCTCACGTTCCATGTTAGTGTATGCTAATTGATATGATTCTAACATGGTTAATAATGTGGAAGGAGAAACAACCTCTTGTGAAGATTTGAATGCACGGTATTCGTCCGTCGTGTTTGAGGTTTTGACGTCAGAATGTTCGTCTAGACGTGTCCTCGAGCCAGTGTCTTGTTCTGCCATAAGAGCTACTCCAGCTTCCTTTTGTTTTGTGAGTTGAAGCTTCCTGGAGTAGTAATTATAATCTCTTCGGGAGAGTGCATTCTTTGGCAAAATGACCACGTTTTCCGCAGTTAAAGCATTTGGTCGGTTCTTTGATCGTCTTGTCTTTGGAAGTCTCAGGTGCACGTTCTTTGTTCTTCGTGCTTGAGGTCCTAAGTCGGTTAGCTGATGATGAGGACTTCTTTTTGAAGTACTGCTTGCTCATCATTTTCCAATTAACACCAGCTGCTTTCCCAGAACTTTCATGTTAGGCTCCATGTCTGAATCTGCGACTTCAGACTCTGAGGGCGTAGGAGGCTTAAAGATCTTTTCCTTTCGATGTTTTGAGCTCCTCTTGTCCGAGACTAGGGCAACTGAGTCGTCGATTGCCCTTCTGCTCCTTCTGAATCTCTCTGATGTCTTCCTCGTGCTGTGGGAGATTGTCAAACATGGCATGGATATCCAGCTCCTCATGGTCTTTATTCTATCGGATCTGATTGGATATCGTTTTCCATTCTAAGGGCAGAGAGGAAAGAAATCTGATGTTGGTTTGCATATTTGTCTTCGTGATTTCGATTTTCCTCATCTCATTCAAGAGGGTGAGATATCTCTGGTACAGATCGTATAAGCACTCCTTCGGTTTAGCTCTGAATGAATCGTAAGCTGTGAGAATGTTTGCCTTATTGGCCTTGATACCGACTTCAGTTCGCTGCTTCATATTGTGCAGTTCATCCCACATACCCTTGGCGGTTGGAATACTATCGATCTGTCGATAGATATCATTTGGGATTCCTTGCATAAGGGTGTTCTTGGCTATTAGGTCACCTTTAGCTCTCACTCTTTCCTCTGCAGTATATTCCCTAGGCTCTTTCAGTCTCCTAGAGGCAGTAATTGGAGGGTTTGCAGTGTTGTCAACGGGCACGTTTACCCAGAACTGAGATGGACCTTCCTCGATTGATGAGAGAAGGTCTTCTACCTGTTCCTTTAGCTCTATGAAGTTTAGAAATCGGCTTCTCCATACAGTATATTCGCCTCTCTTTAGAATCGGGAGACGATTATTGTTTCCACGCAAGTAGGCATCCGCTTTATCTTTGAGTTGATGTAGGCTCTTCGTTTGTTGTTTTGATTTTTTGAACTGATGTTACGTGCTTCACAAGTAGCAAATTAGTTAGTAGCGTTTGATATTAAAGCAGTCGAGAATTATTTTCGGTTCAATCATTAAAGTTTGATCAAAATTAATTCGTCGAGAAAATTGTCATTGTTGCTGTCTCGTGCGAGAAGGTACGTCAGCAAAAAATTTTACGAGCGAGAAAAGTTCAAAATCTTTCGGTCGAGAAAAATTTCTTAACCGTGAATTTATTTCGATCGCAAAGAAATAACACGTATAGTGAGTTTCTCGCTGAGTCAAAATAAATTCGTTGACTGAAGAAGTTTCTCGGACGCAAATGATTTTCGCTTAGTCAAACTTAGAATCTGACCGAAAACATTTTCGACAGTAAGTTTTGCGCGCGTAAAGGTCAAAATCGTTCTTCGTCTAAAAATGATTTTCGCTTAGTAATGCTCGAGAAATTTTTTTGCTAAAGTCGTTCTTGATAAAGGCGACTTTAAGTTTGACTTTGTATTCTGATCGAGAAAAATTTTCGCGATAAGTTTTTCGATCGGGAAATTAACCCGATCGAAGAACGTAGCGAGAAAAATTGAAGTTATCGCAAAAAATCACAGAATACTTAACACTGATTTGAGCAAAAGCGATGAATTAGACCCTGAGATTGCAGGTAATTGCTCGTAATCAGATGATGAATACGCACGAAAACACAATTAAACACGTTACGAAGCGCAACATGTCGAAATTAAGCAAAATCAGAACGTGTTCAAACTGTTCTTCGAATGAACAGTGACCTTTCAGATTAAATTCAATCTGCTAAAATGATGTTCAGACAGCTACGAATCTAATCGCAATCAAAGTATAGCACTACAGCGAGCACAGAAACATCAAATTCAAACCAATTAAGCACAAAATTGAGCAAATCAGATCGAAAATTAGCTTTCGTGCCAAAACTGTTCTTCGCACGGAACAGTTTCAGAAATAAATTTTCGATCCGAATTCTAACAATTTTGATTCAAAACAGAACGAATCTGCTCTGATACCAATTGTTAGGTCCTATGTTATCAACTCTATCAATCCTAGGCTTTAATCCTAAGCAATTCGACACCGATTCTGACAAGCCCCTTGCTTCTAGAAAAAGAAGAAAGTGCGGCCATGCTCGTAGCTTTGGCACAAACCCAAGCTACTCCCTCAACAGCTCCAGAACAACCGGGTCCTTCAGGACACGGTGTCAACCCACATGAATATCTCGACAATTTCATTTTTGAAGAACAGTGGGCGACCCATTATATGCCCGAGGAGCATTAAGTACAACGGCTCAAGGAAGTTCGACAAATTTTGCAACAAGCTTCGGTGAACCTCGTGCTGATAGAAGACGACGAACTTCAGGAAGGCGTAGACCACGAACAAGATCCCACAGGGCTTTCAGAGCTGATCACGCAACGAGCGGTTCCCCCACAAGACAAATGCTAGGGACCGTTCGGATCGATACGCCGTGGGAAAACATCCGAATAGAGATACCCTTCCTCGAAGAAGTCCGTGAGAATATTTGGAGGTCACCGGACAGAATCAAAAAGCCGAACGAGTTTGAGCTGAGAGGGATCTCTCACTGAGATCAGCAGAAGAGGGTGACATACCTCTGGATGCTGACCCAACTAGGACCTGACGTAAGGCTGGGGATGACTAAAGGACAAGTCAAGAGTCATTATAAGAGTCTCTCCGCAATTTGCCAGCTTCTCAGCATCTACTGTGCCAAAGGAGGACTTCCAACCCCAATATATGTTATTGAGCGAATGGACAGAACCCGAGAGGAACTAAGAGAGAGTGACCTTCCGTATCTCCCTGCCGACGAGGTATACAACCTCTATCTGCTGTACGTGGAGAAGTACAAAGGTCCTTAAGGCTTTGTTAAGAAAGAAGGCCTCGAAGGGCTCTACCGGTTCATGATGCGCCAAGTCAAATACTTTGCAGCGCATGACCTTCAGATGGCTCTGGAGAGCAACATGAAGAAGGTCAACATGGCCGAACCACTCAACAAACGACTGAGATCGAAGGGCTTCCAAGCAATCATGTGCACATCAGTTCAGTCCTAGGCATCACCTACCACAATCCAATTGCCAAGAAGACTAGGATGATGCTGAAGGCTGAGATTCATAAGTTTTGCGATGGGACGCTCAAGGTCATCAGGAGGAATATCGAGCAGAGGTTGGAAGAAATAAATAGAGATACAATGCTGAGGATCCACAGGTTTGTGAGAGAACAGCCGCTCCTGATGGAGTTGTTAGACGACATCGAGGAGTGCCTGAAGCTGAGGGAAACTCTCAGAAACTTCGAGTATGCGCTGGGCTTGCGCAGATCGTACTACGCCCAACGAGGACAAACAGCGCGGAAACGCAATCAAGCACAAAGGGGGAGATTGTAGAGTATATGTTTAATTGTGCTTGATTTTATTAGTTGTCTTTGTAATTTGGGGCGTTTTGTATAGTAGTCCTTAGATTAGGACTAGTTTGATATTTATACCAAGTCTGTTTGGTATAAATACATGTAACCGAATTGTGCTGAATAAAAAAAGTTTTGGAAATTGATCCGAAAGGCTTGCAATTCAATTTCTAGAGAGAGAAACAATAGTAACTTTCTCTATCTACTCGAATTCTCTCTCGATCTTCATTTGAGTTTTTCGATCGATTATAAATGTCAAGCATTATCATCGAATTACTTAGAATTCATGCCTAGGATCATAGAGTTGTTAATCGTAGGACCTAACACAGTGTTCTTTCCCTGCTGTTGCCATATCACTGCTAACAAGACTAACAACATGTGAAATATCAAGATGTGTACATATCATTGCATACATAATACTGCCGATTACACTCGAGTAGGAACTCGTGCCATATACGCATCTTCCTCATCTGATGATGGGACTGACCATTGCGTAGCCTAAAATGGCTAGCAAGAGTAGGGCTAATTGATTTGGCACCGTTAATACCAAATCTCCAAAACCTTCCTGATGTAACTTTCCCACCGACTGAAACTTGTCGAGGCCAAAGCTTCCGCCCACGACGCAGACATGACGATCCTGACGATCAGGACCATCATGAGGGGGAAAAGAGGCCACAGACATCTACTAGTGGCCAAGGACAAGGCTCGGGCGCAACGCAAACACGCGCTGGAGCACGTGAAACCCAAACCCAAACACAAACCACCCACACCACGCACCGCACCACCACTCTAACCCATATCGACCCACCAACCTTTCACCTCCGGATGCCTCCACCCACACCACCGATTCTGACAAGCCCCTTGCTTCTAGAAAAATAAGCAAGTGCGGCTATGCTCGTAGCTTTGGCACAAACCCAAGCTACTCCCTCAACAGCTCCAGAACAACCGGGTCCTTCAGGACACTGCGTCAACCCACATGAATATCTCGACAAATTCATTTTTGAAGAACAGTGGGCGACCCATTATATGCCCGAGGAGCATTAAGTACAACGGCTCAAGGAAGTTCGACAAATTTTGCAACAAGCTTCGGTGGACCTCGTGCTGATAGAAGACGACGAACTTCAGGAAGGCGTAGACCACGAACAAGATCCCACAGGGCTTTCAGAGCTGATCACGCAACGAGCGGTTCCCCCACAAGACAAATGCTAGGGACCGTTCGGATCGATACGCCGTGGGAAAACATCCGAATAGAGATACCCTTCCTCGAAGAAGTCCGTGAGAATATTTGGAGGTCACCGGACAGAATCAAAAAGCCGAACGAGTTTGAGCTGAGAGGGATCTCTCACTGAGATCAGCAGAAGAGGGTGACATACCTCTGGATGCTGACCCAACTAGGACCTGACGTAAGGCTGGGGATGACTAAAGGACAAGTCAAGAGTCATTATAAGAGTCTCTCCGCAATTTGCCAGCTTCTCAGCATCTACTGTGCCAAAGGAGGACTTCCAACCCCAATATATGTTATTGAGCGAATGGACAGAACCCGAGAGGAACTAAGAGAGAGTGACCTTCCGTATCTCCCTGCCGACGAGGTATAAAACCTCTATCTGCTGTACGTGGAGAAGTACAAAGGTCCTTAAGGCTTTGTTAAGAAAGAAGGCCTCGAAGGGCTCTACCGGTTCATGATGCGCCAAGTCAAATACTTTGCAGCGCATGACCTTCAGATGGCTCTGGAGAGCAACATGAAGAAGGTCAACATGGCCGAACCACTCAACAAACGACTGAGATCGAAGGGCTTCCAAGCAATCATGTGCACATCAGTTCAGTCCTACGCATCACCTACCACAATCCAATTGCCAAGAAGACTAGGATGATGCTGAAGGCTGAGATTCATAAGTTTTGCGATGGGACGCTCAAGGTCATCAGGAGGAATATCGAGCAGAGGTTGGAAGAAATAAATAGAGATACAATGCTGAGGATCCACAGGTTTGTGAGAGAACAGCCGCTCCTGATGGAGTTGTTAGACGACATCGAGGAGTGCCTGAAGCTGAGGGAAACTCTCAGAAACTTCGAGTATGCGCTGGGCTTGCGCAGATCGTACTACGCCCAACGAGGACAAACAGCGCGGAAACGCAATCAAGCACAAAGGGGGAGATTGTAGAGTATATGTTTAATTGTGCTTGATTTTATTAGTTGTCTTTGTAATTTGGGGCGTTTTGTATAGTAGTCCTTAGATTAGGACTAGTTTGATATTTATACCAAGTCTGTTTGGTATAAATACATGTAACCGAATTGTGCTGAATAAAAAAAGTTTTGGAAATTGATCCGAAAGGCTTGCAATTCAATTTCTAGAGAGAGAAACAATAGTAACTTTCTCTATCTACTCGAATTCTCTCTCGATCTTCATTTGAGTTTTTCGATCGATTATAAATGTCAAGCATTATCATCGAATTACTTAGAATTCATGCCTAGGATCATAGAGTTGTTAATCGTAGGACCTAACACAGTGTTCTTTCCCTGCTGTTGCCATATCACTGCTAACAAGACTAACAACATGTGATATATCAAGATGTGTACATATCATTGCATACATAATACTGCCGATTGCACTCGAGTAGGAACTCGTGCCATATACGCATCTTCCTCATCTGATGATGGGACTGACCATTGCGTAGCCTAAAATGGCTAGCAAGAGGAGGGCTAATTGATTTGGCACCGTTAATACCAAATCTCCAAAACCTTCCTGATGTAACTTTCCCACCGACTGAAACTTGTCGAGGCCAAAGCTTCCGCCCACGACGCAGACATGACGATCCTGACGATCAGGACCATCATGAGGGGGAAAAGAGGCCACAGACATCTACTAGTGGCCAAGGACAAGGCTCGGGCGCAACGCAAACACGCGCTGGAGCACGTGAAACCCAAACCCAAACACAAACCACCCACACCACGCACCGCACCACCACTCTAACCCATATCGACCCACCAACCTTTCACCTCCGGATGCCTCCACCCACACCACCGATTCTGACAAGCCCCTTGCTTCTAGAAAAATAAGCAAGTGCGGCCATGCTCGTAGCTTTGGCACAAACCCAAGCTACTCCCTCAACAGCTCCAGAACAACCGGGTCCTTCAGGACACTGCGTCAACCCACATGAATATCTCGACAAATTCATTTTTGAAGAACAGTGGGCGACCCATTATATGCCCGAGGAGCATCAAGTACAACGGCTCAAGGAAGTTCGACAAATTTTGCAACAAGCTTCGGTGGACCTCGTGCTGATAGAAGACGACGAACTTCAGGAAGGCGTAGACCACGAACAAGATCCCATAGGGCTTTCAGAGCTGATCACGCAACGAGCGGTTTCCCCCACAAGACAAATGCTAGGGACCGTTCGGATCGATGTGCCGTGGGAAAACATCCGAATAGAGATACCCTTCCTCGAAGAAGTCCGTGAGAATATTTGGGGTCACCGGACAGAATCAAAAAGCCGAACGAGTTTGAGCTGAGAGGGATCTCTCACTGGGATCAGCAGAAGAGGGTGACATACCTCTGGATGCTGACTCAACTAGGACCTGACGTAAGGCTGGGGATGACTAAAGGACAAGTCAAGAGTCATTATAAGAGTCTCTCCGCAATTTGCCAGCTTCTCAGCATCTACTGTGCCAAAGGAGGACTTCCAACCCCAATATATGTTATTGAGCGAATGGACAGAACCCGAGAGGAACTAAGAGAGAGTGACCTTCCGTATCTCCCTGCCGACGAGGTATACAACCTCTATCTGCTGTACGTGGAGAAGTACAAAGGTCCTTAAGGCTTTGTTAAGAAAGAAGGCCTCGAAGGGCTCTATCGGTTCATGATGCGCCAAGTCAAATACTTTGCAGCGCATGACCTTCAGATGGCTCTGGAGAGCAACATGAAGAAGGTCAACATGGCCGAACCACTCAACAAACGACTGAGATCGAAGGGCTTCCAAGAAATCATGTGCACATCAGCTCAGTCCTAGGCATCACCTACCACAATCCAATTGCCAAGAAGACTAGGATGATGCTGAAGGCTGAGATTCATAAGTTTTGCGATGGGACGCTCAAGGTCATTAGGAGGAATATCGAGGAGAGGTTGGAAGAAATCAATAGAGATACAATGCTGAGGATCCACAGGTTTGTGAGAGAACAGCCGCTCCTGATGGAGTTGTTAGACGACATCGAGGAGTGCCTGAAGCTGAGGGAAACTCTCAGAAACTTCGAGTATGCGCTGGGCTTGCGCAGATCGTACTACGCCCGACGAGGACAAACAGAGCGGAAACGCAATCAAGCACAAAGGGGGAGATTGTAGAGTATATGTTTAATTGTGCTTGATTTTATTAGTTGTCTTTGTAATTAGGGGCGTTTTGTATAGTAGTCCTTAGATTAGGACTAGTTTGATATTTATACCAAGTCTGTTTGGTATAAATACATGTAACCGAATTGTGCTGAATAAAGAAAGTTTTGGAAATTGATCCGAAAGGTTTGAAATTCAATTTCTAGAGAGAGAAACAATAGTAACTTTCTCACTCTACTCGAATTCTCTCTCTCGATCTTCATTTGAGTTTTTCGATCGATTATAAATGTCAAGCATTATCATCGAATTACTTAGAATTCATGCCTAGGATCATAGAGTTGTTAATCGTAGGACCTAACACAGTGTTCTTTCCCTGCTGTTGCCATATCCCTGCTAACAAGACTAACAACATGTGAAATATCAAGATGTGTACATATCATTGCATACATAATACTGCCGATTGCACTCGAGTAGGAACTCGTGCCATATACGCATCTTCCTCATCTGATGATGGGACTGAGCAGTGCGTAGCCTAAAATGGCTAGCAAGAGGAGGGCTAATTGATTTGGCACCGTTCATACCAAATCTCCAAAACCTTCCTGATGTAACTTTCCTGGGTCTGGTGTAACTTACCAACTACTCTATCACGTCTAATCTCCATACAAAGAATCTTCTTAGCTGCTCCCAAATCTTTCATCTCAAATTCACCGTTTAATAAGGCCTTCAATTGTTGAATTTCTGCAAGATTCTTAGCCGCAATGAGCATATCATCAACATATAACAATAGATAAATGAACGAACTGTCATTTAAGTTCCGGAAGTAAACACAACTATCGTACTTGCTCCTTGGAGAAACCATGGACCCAACATGGAAGAATCAAACCATTTATACCACTGTGTTGGAGACTACTTTAATCCGTATAAGGATATCTTCAGTAAACAGACTTCGACTTCTTTTCCTTCAACTATGAAGCCTTCAGGTTGCTTCATATAAATCTATTCATCTAAATCGCCATGTAGGAACGCCGTTGACGTCAAGCTGTTGTAACTCCAATCATACATGACAAAGAATGCAAGTAATACACAAATAGAGCTTTGTCTAACGACAGGTGAGAATAGAGCTATCTCCTCCTTCATTACTTCCAGTGCAGCTGCTTGTTGCTCGAGCGCTCGTTCTTTTGTTAGCACGTGCTCTCCTAAGTTCCGATGCTAGCGTGCGGTTCTCATCGTTGCGTTCTTCAGTTCCAGATTCGGCATTGCGTTCTCCATTCGGTCCGCGCAGGTTATCTTCCCGATTTCTCTCGGCCATGAGTACTGCAACTCCAGTCTCGATTCTTCTAATCTCTTGCATGGCCACAGTAATTAACCCCGCGAGGTCGTTTGGGTTCGGCTCGTCGCCGTTGGGCGGTGGATGATCATTTTCGATAACCACAATATTAAATTTCTACTTGAGAGAAGCTAGATTTCCCACAGACAGCACCAAATTGATGGCGTCAAAAAATGACCTACCGTGCGAGTTGGCTAACGAACCTCTTCCTGCCTTTACTTCTCTGCGAATCTTGTCTGAAAACTAGAAAACAGGGTTAGGGTGGGGGTCGTTTGCCCTCTTGCCTATGTCAAGAGGGGTTGCTTCCATTTTCCAGGTGTAAGATAGCAGAAAGATGTAGAAATGGTGTCACAGTGACAGAAAGTGCTCAAGTGTGCAGTAAAAATGGCAGAGTAACGGTATAGATACGTCCGTACCTTAAAGACGTCTCACAGCATTTAAGTACCTGACTTCGATGGTTTTCAGCCCACGTCCCATATCTTTCAGACTCGAGTTTACCTCCTCGGCCCTTTCCCACGATCCCACGTTCTATTGGCTCATTCAGCCCTTGGAGGCGTGATGGGATCGTGGCGGTTCCGTGCGATGAGGCCCATTTTTCCAATGAAAGAATCCATTGTCGCCCTCGGGCTACGATCCCGAAGGGGCCGCGTTCCCTTTTCCTGGAGGCAATTCTGTGGGGTGCCTCAGGTATGTGTCTCGTCGAGAAAACCCGAGGGTGGTCCAAAAAGCCTCCGAGGATTAGCTTCTGAGATGGCTCTGAGGCATCTCGCTATGGGCCGTCTTTTAATGGGCTCGAGGCCTCGCTATAAAGTTGCCCTTGTGCGCCTTAGGCCCTGCTGGTGGAGGCAGGGGCCTTCCCTTGTGCAGGATGGTTAAGTTAGTTATGACCGGTCGGTTATTTTGCCGCGGGATCTGTGAAATACGAGGGTAACATCTTGCTTCTTGGGCCGAGATTCAAGTGATTAAAATTAAATGAATTGGCTTCATGCCTCCTGCTTAGCTTTCATGGCCACGACAGAGTTTTAGTCGTGCATTTTTGTTGCATCTTCACGGCCTCTTGCATCACGACTGCGACTCCTTCGATCATTCACTTACAGATTTATCACGAGAGAATTATGTAAATAATGTGTTTTTAAAACTATTACAAAACAACTTTTTAATTTTAACTATTATTCTTTTCATTTTTCACCACAAAATTTTTTAAAATTGCAATATTTTCACAGTTATTAGTTTAAGTTAGTAGCATAATTACTAAAATTATATATTGCACCACATTTCATTTTTTAGCAACAAAAAATTTAACATGTATACAATAAATATCTACATGAATAAAATATACCACTTTCAACTAAACTATATTATTGTTATTACAATAATTATTACTTTTCCTTAATATTTGAAAGGTAGTATTAACGCATAAATAAAAAATCCTAATGCTCAAAATATTAGAATAATCGTAATCTAATAAAGAATAAGTTTTCGGAAAGATTTGACAACTATCAACATTACCCTTGAACGTTTCTTGTGAGTCTTTCGATCTATTTATATAAATGTTATCCTGCTTGATTACGTCCAATTTTCGTCTTTACATAAATAAGGATTGTGTACCAAATGTAAGAGGCTTCCATCACGATCCCTTTAATGAAATGTCAAATAGGTAAGAATACGTTGTCTGCATTATTTCAGTTTACAATCATTTGGAACATATTAACATGGATGAACTTTCAAATACTTGCAAACCTAAAAAAATAGAGCAATTATTTAAATAATAATAATATACTTGACTATGATTAACTTGAGGGGTCGATATGGCTTACAAGGAACAAGAACACTCGTTGTCCAAGTAGCTGTGAGATTGTTCGAATTTTTCTTTTCGTTGAATTAATTAACTAACAAAACAATAGTAAAAGCATGTTTACAATAATAAATATTATTTTATTTAATCACGTGGGAGTGTAAGTTAGATTACATTTAGTTAATTTGCATTTTATTTATTTCTTTAATTAATTTATTTGCATAAAAATTTAAAAATGAGTTTGGTAAAATATAATTATTAACAAGTTTTATGTTAGTTTAAGATAATATTACTAAAATTTTGTAGCTTTATATATTTTGTGGTAGAAATGAAATAATGATAGTTAGAATATAAAAAGATGATTAGTTTAGTCATAAACACTCAACTAGTTTCGTAATTTGATTCTCAAAACAACACCAGATACGTAATTCTCTCGATTTATCACGACCTCTTGCGTGACGTATATATGAAATATATCTTGTTTGTATGTATGTCAAATAATCTATTTGAAAAATTAATATTATGATAAACTAAAAAAGTAAAGGGCAAAATAGTACTTATATCTGCCATATCAATTATATGAATGTATGTTAGTGCCCCTCACGCTTAATATAGACTAGTACTTTTTTGCACACCCGATGTATGCGCTTAAAAATAGATCCATGGAAGTTTTTACGAATGACCCATCAGATGATTACCAAGAAAGCGACTCGGATATCGATGAAGAGGAACAAGACTATGCATCAGATGACGTTCACTATACGAAAGAACAACTCAAAAGCTTTTACAAACCTTGGAAGTCAGCGCTTATCATCAAGGTCCTAGGGAAAAAGGTGGGATATCAATACCTCAACAGACGCCTAAACAAACTATGGCGTCTGCGCGGAGGCTTCAAATTGATTAGCTTAAGCCATGATTACTTTGTGGTTCGCCTCACTCTGAAAGAGGATCGTGACTGCGTGCTTCTTGATGGACCATGGAAGATCCTCGATCACTATCTAGCCGTGAGGAGTTGGTCTCTAAGATTCTGACCGTCGACGGTGTCACGACCCGTCGTCCCGCCCTCGTATTCCGTTCTAATTCTAAGTATTAATGCTTTGTTATTGTGCGTATACGTAAAAATGCGAATAAAATTTTTCATTTTAAAACGTGCATGCGGAAGTCTTACATACATGTCAAAAGAATATTCGTAATTCGTTCTACGAATCATCGAAATCATGTCTACACAAAATACAAGTGTATGTGTGTGTGCAGCCAAAAGCTCCTTGTGCGCCCGGCCTTCACAGGTCATCATCCCTACACACACTCCCACCCCAAAAGCAGCCGGATAGCTTCAAAAGATCGGCCTCGCGTAATGGTCGGATCACGTACCGTGATCGTCAGTACCTACAATACGTAACATAAAGAATGAGCCATCGAGGCTCAGTAAGCAGAAATTATGCATGTATGCACGTGCCCTAACGATCGACAATCCACGTCGTCGTTTTCTAATGCTCCTACTCTCCTTCTCATTTTCTTATTCTTTCTCTGACTCATACTCACATTCTTATACTCTTATTTCGTATGGGCCCTCGGCTTTCTATCCCACTATGCGCCATTTCATAGAGATCTCATATGTGGAGGTTCTCACACTAGAAGGTCACCCGAAGGAATCTTCCCTTACTCAATGTGGCCTCCACGCGGACGCTTCTCACTGGTAGCCAACACCGAGGCCACTAACCGCGGAGGTCACCCGAAGGAATCTTCCCTCCCGGTTAGTGCTTTACGCACTAGAAGGTCACCCGCAGGAATCTTCCCTTACTCAGTGCGTGCCCCGGGCCGCATCCTCCAGGTTGCATCTCCCGCATACGGGGTATTCCCCCAGCCTCTTATACAGGCCTTATGGCTTCTTTTGCCATGGTCGCATAAGGGTAGCCGTGACTCTTCACTGAGTCGACACAAACGCCAATATCGGCGAGTATACATCGCACACAGGCGATCTTATGCACGCTCTCACCTCGCGTCATACTTACTACTTATGCGTGCAAGTGCTCATGACATGCTCATGTGAATATGCAGATCATGCTATCATGCATGTAAAATACTTATATCGTAACATGCACGTTCCACGTAAAATGCACGAGCACGTAAATTCACATCATCGGACGCAGGCAAGTTACGTATCGTAGTTGAATTTCTACTTACCTGTCGTCCAAGCTTATTCTAGCGTATGGTCCCGTGAACCTCCTAATGTACGCCCTTTTGGAAATAAAAGGGTTAAGATGTTAGTACTTTTGCTTTCCTCGGCTAATTCGTCGAAATAATAATTTTCGTCATACTTAGTTATTTAGGCTTTGTATAAATTTCCTAGACCTCACATCTCTCGATTTGCCTTATAAAATTTCCCAAGTCAGTCGATTTCTATTCTGTATTGTTTTTAAGTAAAGTTCTCGGGTTACATGGGTAATTAGGTCTCGACATTGTATGTGAGAATTCGACATTTAAATTATTTGAAGATCTTGACATTTCCATGTTTCGACATTCTACCTAACACCTCGACATTGCTTTTCGACAGTTAAAACAGAAAATGTCGACATGGCTCCACATGAATCTCGACATTCAATGAAGCTCGACATTTAGTAGATCTCGGCATGGGTGGAAAAATCTCGGTATGTTACTCGACATTGTATCTCGACATTTCAACAAAAATGTCGATATGAATTTTAACGTACATCTCGTCATCATTGTCGAGGTAGGTCTCGACATTTAGGCTCGACATCTCCTTTTAATAGTTCAATATTCGCTTTAACCTCTCGACATTTAATAAATATCGATATATATTAAGTCGACATCCTATCTGTCATTTCGACATTCACTAACATCCCGACTTTTTAGTAAATGTCGATAGTGTGTTTCGACATTTGTCTTTTTAGCATGGTTTCGACATTTGAGACAATAAATGTCGACATGAGTTTAACGTGGCTCTCGACATTTTTCTTAATATCGTTTCGACATTTTTCCTTAATATGGTTTCGACGTTTATCTCGACTTCTTTGAACCCGACATTTTATCCAGGTACAGATCTCGACATTTTAGCTATCATTCGACATTGTGCCTCGACATCTCTTGACTTCGACATCTTACCATGGCATCTCGACTTTTTACTCAGCATTATATTTATCATTCGACATTTACTTGAATATCCCGACATTATTCTTCGACATTTATAGTTGGAAATGTCGGCATGAAACTCAACATGAGTTTCGACATTTATACAATGAAAAATCTCGATATCATAGGCCTCGACATTTTTCGTTGGTTCTCGACATTTTCCCTCTAGCTCGACATTCTATTCGGTTCGACGTTTGTCTCGACATGTATATCAATTTCTTTGAATTCGACATTTTATCTAGTTAGAAGGTCTCGACATTTTGGAACACAAGATGTCGATATGGAATTTACCTCGACTTTTTACTCGACATTCACTATAAACTCGATATGTTGACTCGACATCCTACCATTTCGATATTTGCTAGCATCTCGACATTTACTTCGATTTTTAATTCGACATTCCTTCCTGCTTGTTTCGACATTTATTATCTTCTTTATTCTTCATCCCGCGAAACCAGATTTTTGGCTAGCTTTACCCAGAATTACAAGTTCTAAATCACATACTAAGCTACCCAACTCCATATCTGCCCAAACGGAAATCATTAGAACTAACCTAAGCTCGGCATCTTTAGGGTTTTCTCGTGTTCTGCCTAAAAATTGCTTTTAATGACCTTAACACTTTCAACTACACATACCATACGAAATTAAAAGCTTAAAGAGAATATTTTACTTACCAACTTCAAATTCTTAAGCTAGTTGAAGTTCTCTTGGTTCGATTTTGGCTCGGCTCCTTTCTCCTTCCTTCTTGCTTCTCGTTACTTTTGCTCAAGGGAGGTTTTGGGAATTTAACTAGATATTTTCTTAAAGTATGTTATTTGAGGTGTGGTGTGGACATGGGTTTTCCCTAATTCTTGGGTGTTGTCTCCTATTTGCCCATTATCATAAATTGGGCCTACTTGTTAAGTCCTAACCCATTAGTAATTGAATTCCTAGCCCAACTTATCCTTAACCATTTTTCCTTGGGCATTTTCGAAAATTACCCTTCCTGAGTTTGGAGTCAACGTAACACAAAATTAATAGCACGTGACTGCATGAAATTTCTCATAATATTCACATAAGCATATAATACATACGTCATTATCATGAAATCAAGTAAAGCATACACTTAATTTATTGGCCAACCTAATTTGCGGGGACCGGGGTCCTACAGACGGTCATTATCGACAATGCAGCCCTTTGGGTCCGTATTCCAGATTGCCCGATAGAACTCTACAATGAAGAGGGCATGACAGGAATCGGGGACTTCCTCGGACGAACTATCAAGATAGATATGAACACACAAAGGCTAGAAATGGGTAATTTCGCTACAATCTATGTCGAGATTGATCGAAACAAAACCCTACGCCCGGATATCAAGGTGCTGGGAGAACGATACCAACTTCAATACGAAGGAATTCATCCGGTGTGCTTCAACTGCGGCTTATACGGACATAAGCAAGAATGTTGCCCACTCATATCGACGTCAGAATAATTTTCGAGTGATGCTTACCCAGAGTCTCAGAACACTGAAAGAGATGGGGCTGTAAGGAATCAAGCTGATGATGGTAAGCCACCTACGACGGACGTCGGTCCGACGTCATTTTCTGGCCATGGACCATGGATGCTGGTCGAGAAACCAAAAAGGAAAGTTCCGTACATTTCGGGCGGAAAATACACATCAGAGAGAAATCGAAACGGAAAGGATATCGGAATTAAAGGAGATTTTCGTGGAAAGGGTT
Source organism: Craterostigma plantagineum (assembly GCA_027422505.1). Classification (NCBI taxonomy): domain Eukaryota; kingdom Viridiplantae; phylum Streptophyta; class Magnoliopsida; order Lamiales; family Linderniaceae; genus Craterostigma; species Craterostigma plantagineum. Next base: position 379,050 of record JAPQWV010000395.1, read on the forward strand.
CGAGATTTAATATCCTTGAGGATTGGTGGAAGAAAATCAGGAAACCAATTTAGACAATCGTGATCCCTCGCTATTGAAGGATAACAATAAGCCTCATGGATCTGACCGGATTCAAACCCAAAGGACTAAAAAAGGGCACTCTCAGGTGGAATCGGGTCGGGCGAGGCCTTTCAACGGGTCTAAGAAAGGAGATCGAGGCTACTCTAGGCCAAGGAATGACCCAAGCCTACGTTCTCATGTGGGGCAATTAAGTATAAACTCTCCAATTAGAGAAAACCCATTTACCAAAACCCATGAAAAGCCTACAAACTACTCACCAATCTACCCACACCGATCTAATCACCACAATTTCACCACAACATCAACTTTGCTTCACCTTCAAAGCAGGTCTCACATCTACCAACTCATATGGTGAACCAAGCTCCTCCAACGCCTCAATCAAGCAAGGCGACCCTCGGACCCATGGCTCGATCACACTGAACCCCAACGATGACCCACCGGATGTGTCGCAACAGCTTCTATCAGAAAATTTTCTTACCTCACCTTCAGGCATGGCTGAAATGGACATGGCAGCTCCTCCAATTGTGGAGAACGGGGTGGTTACGATGGCCGATGGGGAAAGTCAACCCCCACCCAATACTCATTCTTTATGATTATTTTGGCATGGAACTGTAGGGGTGCTCGCAGCCCTAAATTCACCAGCGTGATGAAGAAATTAATCTCCCTATACAAGCCTGACATTATGATTATTTCAGAAACTAAAATTAGTGGTTCTACGGCCGATTTGGTGTGTATGAATTTTCCACAGTTCAACTACACTCGTAGCGAAGCTAGGGGATTTCGAGGAGGCATATGAATTTTCCACAGTTCCACAGTTTACGGAAGTCCTCATCGAGCAGATAGAGGATCGTTATGACGCTTTTTGGAGTCTATCGAAAACAACATCAGTATACCTTGGCTAACGATAGGCGACTACAACGAAATTATTTCGGAAGACGAGAAAAAAGGTGGGGCTCCATTCAATCCAAATAATGCCACCGATTCATCGAGATGATGAACCGCTGCAACTTGATGGACCTTGGGAGTTACGGGCCTGCCTTTACTTGGAGGGGACCGATAATCTCTGGTTACGACCGGCTTTTCGAGCGGCTCGATCGGGGTCTATGCAATCAGTTATGGCGCACTACTTTTCTTGAATCAGCGGTGCAGATATTACCCGTGTCAAGTCAGATCATCACCCAATATTACTCAAGTCGACGAGGATTACACCTCACAATGTGTCAGCTCGTCCTTTTAGATTCTTAGCCGCATGGCAATCTCACGAGAATTTCTCGTCTTTCACTCGGTCTTCTTGGGCTTCGAATGGTCCCTTACGTCATAACCTAGGCATTCTCAAAGATAACCTAAAGAAATGGCATCGAGACGTCTTCGGCTGCATTAAACGCCGTAAAAATAAAATCTTATCTAGGCTCGGAGGAATTCAACGAGCCCTACAAACAAGATCAAACCCGCATCTGCCCAAGCCTGAGCTCGAGTTGACACAGGAACTCGAAACCATACTCCATTAGGAAGAGCTAACATGGTTTCAGAAATCTCGGCGCGAATGGGTGAAATGTGGAGATCGTAATACCAAATACTTTCATACGAGAGCTGTCAGCGCGAGGATGCGTATTAGAATTGAAACTTTAAAGAATGACAACGGTGAGTGGATTTCTGATGAGGCACAACTGCGAGCTATACGTTCAAGCCGCTTTCATCAGACAACAAATTGAAGCTCTCAAATCAGACGTCAATAGAGGAAATAAAAGCAGCCCTACTCTCAATGGGAGCTTTCAAAGCTTTTGGTCCAGATGGATTCCATGCATTTTTCTATCAAGCTAATTGGGAAGTAGTGTCAGAATCGGTTATTGGGTTCGTCCAGGGCATCCTACAAGGCCATGGCTCCATCGCCTCAATCAACTCAACCCTTCTAGTGCTAATACCAAAGATAGACCACCTAGAGACGATTAATCAATTCCGTCCAATCAGCTCATGCAATGTTTCGTATAAGCTAATAACGAAGATCATTGCCAATAGGCTGCGATGCTTTTTACCAGACATAATATCTCCAAACCAATCAAGTTTCGTACCGGGCCGACACATTCAAGATAACATCATCATTGCCCAAGAATTGATTCATTCCATGGCTCGCATGAGAGGGTCGAAGCAGTTCATGCTCATTAAGGTCGATTTGGAGAAGGCATATGACCGTATCTCATGGGATTTTCTTGAGGAGACACTCGCCCTACTTGGAATACCTGAGCATCTTAAGTAGGTTATCATGGACTGCGTCACTTCTACATCGATGCGAGTTCTATGGAACGGAGAAGCATTGGACGCTTTTCAGATGAAGCGAGGCATTCGTCAAGGATGCCCGTTTTCGCCCTATCTCTTTGTTTTATGCATCGAACGTCTGTGCCACTCTATCATGGATCGCACTCAGGATGGTGCTTGGAGACCCATCAGAATAGGCACAAGGGGACCGCCAATATCACATCTCATGTTCGCTGATGATCTCTTGCTTTTTGCTGAGGCTTCATTAGGCCGGATTCGTACGATCTGTTCTGTTCTTGAGTCCCTTTGTAATGTATCTGGTCAAAAGGTTAACTCGGAAAAGAGGATATGTTTTTCTGAAGAAACGTACCCGCTATCGAAAGAGCCACAATAGCCGTTGCAGGAGGGTTTTCGGTGACTACAGATCTGGGGAAATATCTTGGTATTCCCATTATTCACGGAAGACCAACACCGGCAACATTTCAAGGAATCATAAATAGAATGAACAGAAGACTGAGCAGCTGGTCGGCCTCCTCTCTATCGCTTGCAGGAAGGACAACGCTTGTCCAGTCAGTCGTTCAAGCCATTCCGACACACACAATGCATATTTTATGATTCCCTGCCAAGCTATCAAGGCGTATCGATCAGATTTGCCGAAATTTTCTGTGGGGAAACACAGATAACAGACGTCGCAGTCACCTTATTAATTGGAAAGCACTAACACGACCGAAATCTATTGGCGGCATCGGTCTTTGCAGAATTCGAGAATTTAACACCGCTTTGCTTGGGAAAGTTGCATGGGGTTTGATGACTAAAGCTGACGAGTTATGGGCGAGAGTTTTGTCATGTAAATATCCAGGGAGATGGGCTGAGGACTGGTCCCTACGAATAAAACCGTTCTTGGAACGAGGTTCGTCCGATGTTTGGTTGGGGCCTCGGGGATGGCATGCGGGCATGGTTTTGGAGAGACAGATGGATACCCAACTTACCCTTACCCCTAGGTGACTTGGCGACCCAACCAATACCGATGCTGGACTTACAGAGGCCTGTTCGTGATTACATAGGAAGATCGGGGAATTGGATATGGGACAGCATCTCTCCTTTTGTCAGCCCTTCTGTCTTACTTCGAATAGCAAGTGTGGTCCCCCCGAGCAAAATATCGGTTGCGCTGATGCCCCTATGTGGATGAGTTCGGCTACGGGGAAATATTCGGTGACATCAACGTATACCGAACTGACTCGATCTCCTTCCACGGAACAGCCAAACTCGATCTGGAACTTAATTTGGAGATGGGAAGGACCACAACGAATACACTTCTTTTTATGGCTTACAGCTCATCATCGGCTTCTTACAAATGAAGAACATTTTCGACGCCACTTGTTGACTGATGGAAATTGTCATTGGTACCCGAGTTCGGTAGAATCTACACTCCATATTCTCCTTGATTGTCCGCGTGCTCGAGAGATTTGGGACTCTCTTGTTCCATCAAGGCTACTTCATTGTTTCTTCGGCTACGATCTCAATGAATGCCTGCGAGTAAATCTCTCACCAGAGTCGGGTACATCTTGGGCAACCACTTTCGCTACAGGATGTTGGCTACTTTGGTCTTGGAGGAACAAAGCTATTTTCCAACCGGATCTAGCAGCCCCATGGATAAAGCGAATATTGTCCGCCACACAGCAACCAACTTCTTACGAGCGTGGCAAAGATCTTCTCTCATCCAAACGAAGCACCGGCATATATGGACTCCAGCTAGATGGGTAAAACCATTGCCACACATACTAAAACTTAATTCTGATGGAGCAGTAGGAGGCAACCCAGGAACAACAAGTGCTGGCGGTCTTATCCACGATGAAAATGGAAATTGGATAGTTGGATTTATGCTCAATATTGGGTTATGCACGCCGGTCTGTGCTGAGTTATAGGGTATTTGGACAGGACTACGAGTGGCTTGGAACATGGGCTATCGTTCGCTAATTGCAGAAGTCGATTCTTCGCTAGTTCATGAGATCCTCACTCGGAAAATATCATGCTCACCAATCTTAAGGCCAATGGTGAATATTATAGAAGAAATTCTTTCTATAGATTGGTCCGTGAACATCATACACACGTATCGAGAAGGCAACACATGCGCAGATTGGTTGGCTAAGCAAGCTGCATACAAACCATTAGGACTTCATATTTGCAATGGCGTACCTAGTGGGCTTTATCCTATACTTTTAGGGGATATAATTGGGACTGCCTTACCCCGACATGTACTCGTTTCGTAGTTCCGGCTTCGGCCCCTTTTTATCCGAAAAAAAAAAGAAATTATTTAAATTTTGAAATTATAGTTTTTAGTGTTTAAGATGTAATATGATTTTTAAATATATAAAAAGAAACTTAGTTGTAGAAGCATAAGTACATTAAATAAAAAGCTAGGAGTGATACGAAAATACTTAATTATTTACACATGAGGGACTAAATTGCAAATAAGTTACACACCAAATTGTGGTCGTTTATATCCACCCAAACCAATTATATAATAGTATAGATATTCAACCGTAGAGGCAACTAAATCTTCCATTAAGCTCGCATGCATCTTCTCAATAAAAGATAGATTAACCTTGTAAAACACAGATTATGTTGTTGAGATACTTATATAATTATGATTGATACGTTCCATAGATAGATACCTGACTTTGGGGATAGATAATTGGCACTAAATATGAGATAATTGGACTGATTTCTTGAGAACTAATTACTGAGTTAATTACGGTTATTAGCCTATATGTACAATATATTCATCGTGGGATATGAATGGAATAACGAGTTTTTTATCATCAACAATGTTCCTTCATCAACAATGTTCTGTTTCTATTTTTCTCAATTTTTCACATGGCTAATGAGATTCGAAAATTCCTGCAACTCAAAAATTCCCACAATCTGTTGGGTTTTAAGCCCAATGGGCCTTGAGCCCAAGTGTGGGTGATTCGCCCACTAGGAGAAGAGCTGAAATGATTTTATTAAATTGAGAAGACGTCAGTCACCGAAACAAGAAATCCTTGAAAGATTATGAATCTACATTTCGAGACGAATCTAACGAATATTAATTTGCTCAAAACCGAATCGGGTGAATGCAAAATTAATTAGTAAAGCCAGCCCAAATAAAATAAAAAAATAAAAAAAAATAATAAAATAAAAAATAAAAAAAATAAAAAATGATGACTGGTGGCTTGATGACGTGTCACTGACATGCGGACTGACGTGCGCTGATCTGGCGTTGGGCGTGCTGATGTGGCTGTTTGAAGGGGTATTGGGTATCAGTCCAAGAGTTGTGACTATTCTCAGATTGACCCCTGGCCAAAGGTTGTGTCTATTTGCAAATTCGGCCCAGTCAATGGAGGTCAACTGAAAAGTTATGACTTTTCGAGAATTAACCCCTGCAGCTTTCAGAAAGTATAAATAGGTCACTCGGCAGAATAGAAGTTCATTCTATTCACTCCCAACACTTTAGAAAAAGTTGACAGCACATCCCTTAGTTATAAAAAGTAAGAAAGGCTCGAGTCTTTAGTAGATTCGCCCGATAATTTCCTTACGGTGTGCGATGTTTTGAAATTCCTGAAGTCGTTGTATCTTCGGGACCTACACCGACAACTCGAGGCACTGAAATACGGGGTAATAACATCTTACGGAAAGCGTACGGCGTACGTGCCTCGACTTCGACGTAGTAAGCCGAAACTCTGTCCGAGTTTTACGAGTGCCACCGACAAGATTCCAAAATCCGAACCAACAATCGTAAGACGTTATTCTGTCTGATCGATGGCGACAGTAGCGAATATTCCCACCGTCGTGCCGCTGACGTAAAATAGGCACGCCGAAAGGCCGGTAAAATTCAACGGGGCAGACTTCAAGAGATGGCAACAAAAAATGCTATTTTATATGATGACTCTGAACCTGGTGCACTTTCTGAAAGAGCTCCCGCCCCAGGTGAACGGCAACGACGCCCTGACGATGCTGCACCCGAAGTTGACGAACAACAACAGACGGCGTTGGACACTTGGAATCATAATGATTTCATGTGTCGTAACTATATTCTGAACGCCCTAGACGACTCACAATACAACGTCTACGCAGCCGCTAAAATTGCTAAAGAGTTGTGGGACTCGTTGGACAAAAAGTACAAAACCGATGATGTCGGACTGAAGAAATTCATTGTCGGCAGGTTTCTGGATAATAAGATGACCGAATCCAAACCAGTGTTGGATCAGGTCCGTGATCTGCAGTTGATAATCCACGATATACACGCAGAGAATATGCAGATCAGCGAATCCTTCCAGGTAGCTATTATAATAGAGAAGCTGCCCCCTTGTGGAAGGACTTCAAGAACTACCTCAAGCACAAGCGTAAGGAAATGGGCTTGAGGACCTGATTGTGAGGCTTCAAATCGAAGAAGATAACTGAAGGATCGAGACCAAGAACAAAAGGGGCAGCATGGAGGTACGTGCGAACATGGCCGAATCTAGCACCGGCATAAAAGCGTAAGAGGCCTAATACGATGCAGCAGAAGCCGAACAAAATAAGGGGTAACTGCTACAATTGCGACAAACCTGGGCATATGGCTAAGGACTATCGGCTGAAGAAAAAGAGCAAAAAGAGCCAAGCTCACCTGACCGAGGCAAAGCGAGGGACAGATCCGGCAGAGATGGACCCGACCGCCGTCGTATATGAGGCCAACGTGGTGGACAATCCTAGGTCATGGTATATCGACTCTGGAGCGAATCGCGACATCTGCTCTGATAAGGAGACGTTTTCAGCCTACATCCCTATCTCAGGCAGAAAGCTATTTATGGGCAATGCAGCCACCTATGACATCGTCGGATTAGGGAGGGTGGTGCTGAAGATGACCCCGGGCAAGGAACTCACTCTTGTGGATGTGCTGCACGTGCCAGACATCCGCAAGAACTTGGTGTCGGCTCCCTGTTGAGCAAAGCCGGATTTAGACAGGTGTTCGAGAGTGATAAATATGTACTGACCAAAAATGGTCATTTCCTAGGAAAGGGCTACCTCGAGAAGGGGCTCTTTAAGATGAATGTAATGCCTGTAATACGCGAGATTGATATCGCTAATAATAATGAAAGTTATACGTGATCTGAAGTTCGTGCAGACTAGAGGTGGAAAAAAGTACTTGATTACTTTTATCGGTGACTGCACGTGATTTTGCTACGTATGTTTGATAAGTGGAAAGGACAGGCTCTTGATGCCTTGAAAAGATATAAGAGTGAAGTTGAGAATCAACTAAACTCACGAATAAAAATAATTCGAAGTGATAGAGGAGGAGAATACGTGGCGCCGTTCGAAGAATTTGCCAAGAGCACGGCATTATTCATCAAACAACAGAGCCTTATTCACCTTAGTCAAAAGGCGTTGCTGAACGCAAAAATAGGTCTCTTAAGGAGATAATGAATGCTATGTTGATCATTTCTGGGAAACCTCAGAACTTGTGGGGGGAAGCAATCCTCTCGGCAAATCGCATTCTGAATATGGTGCCACACAAAAAGAAAGAAAAAACTCAATACGAACTATGGAAAGGTAGGGCTCCGTCCTATAATTACCTGAAAGTGTGGGGGTGCCTACCAAAGGTCGAAATACCTAAGACTAAACAGGTTAAGATAGGACCCAAGACTGTTGATTGCATTTTCATCAGATATTCTAATAACAGAAGTGCATATAGATTTCTAGTGCACAAATCAGAAAACCCTGAAATGAACACATGGATGATATTTGAACCGAGGAATGCAGTATTCTTCGAGAATGTTTTTCCAAATAAGGAAAAGAAAGAAATAAGCTATACTAAGCGAACTTACGATGCCGTGGAGAGTTCACCTCAAGAAAACGAGTAACCACGACAAAGTAAACGTAAAAAGGTGGCCAAATCATTTGGGCCTGATTTCCTAACTTATATGTTAGATGATGAACCACGGACTTTGCAAGAGACATTGTCTAGTCCAGAAGCTCCGCTCTGGAAAGAAGCTGTAAACAGCGAGATTGAGTCCATTATGCAAAACCATACGTGGGAGCTGGTAGACCTCCCAAAGGGGTGTAAGCCTTTAGGATGCAAATGGGTCCTTAAAAAAAGCTTAAGACCGACAGATCAATCAAAAATACAAATCTCGTTTAGTAGCTAAAGGGTTTAACCAAAAGGAGGGGTACGATTTCTTCGATACCTGTAACGTCCCGTTTTCTATTACTTTATTTGCGCAGCTACTATATTTTTCCACGTAAAATTTTTCGCCTTTTTACAATCATACCTTTATACATAAACGGGCGTACATCTGTTCTCATCACATTCACTCATATCATATATATATTCACATATATCATATGAAAGATACTAATGATTCTTATACTACATGCACACGATGAACTTAGGAGAGTAGGTGAAAGCGTAGCCGGCCAACCTTGAATCCATGCATTCGTATGAAGATGCACTTTAAGTTGCCTGCTAAATATCTACAGCAACTGTGGAAACAATTATTCAGAGTATGATCGCAACATGTTATTCTATTATACAAATAAAAATAAAACTATAACATATATAAGTTTCTTCCTTTCATTCGCTTCCGTACATATCTCTAAATAATATACCATCATTTGTAAACTCCATAGATTCATAATCCTTTCTATAAACATTCTAATTCACGTATCCATCACGTAATCCATCATAGAATATTTATCACATAACCATAGTCCATATACTCATTTGTATAATCTGTAGATACCAATGAAAATCTATACAATCATTTATTTCTGATACTTCCGTTATGACCTTACTAGACCCGTACTATTGACCCCGTAGGGGCCCATGCATGGGACTCTGTAACTGTAAATATATTTTGTATGCCTGTACAGGACTCTGTAATCCCCCAATTTGTAGGGATGTAAACCATAGCTGTATATCAAGTCGTCCGATGTCATAGCAGTCATAACGGTTTCTCTTTCCATTTTATCAGTGTGAAATGCTATAATTTCACCCCATATGACATATAAAATTCATATACTATCAATTCGCACATATCGCACGTTAGCACATTATGGCCACATAATTCGCGTTAATTTCAAATAATTCATATATCACAAAATCATCCATCATCTAATTCACATAAACACATAGAAACAGAACACATGTTGCATATCATACTCACAGTATGGCTTAAAGCCTCACTCGACTTTGTCCTTGCCTTTTTCTGAATCCCGACCTATAAATATATTTATCTGATAAATATGAAATCATATAATAACATGTGTGTGTGATATGCATGCTTTATTTTGCGTGATTGTATTTTATTTTTTATTAATTTGGTGATATATATATCGAGATTTTTAAGTTATCATATATCGAAATCTATTTGTCTCAAGATCTCGAATGGGAAAATGTCGAAATCTGCTATTAAACAATCTCGAGCTCATTAGTTAAGAAGATGTCGAATCTTCAAAGCATAATATGTCGGCTCTTTAAAATATATATTATCGAGCTCTTTACTATATGAAATGTCGATATGACACTCAAGCTCACAACTCGACATTCTATGATTTTTTTTTTTTAAAATGTCGACATGTGATTCAATTCGACATTTCATCTCTGTTGACTCGACATTTTATGTAAATCAATATTTAAATCTCGACATTTGATACATCTTTATACTCAAATCTTTTCCTATCGACATTTATTTGCATATCGACATCATATCTCCTTTCGACATCTTATCTAATTCATTATCATCATTCGACATTTCCTATTTAATTCATCTTTCGATATTTTCCTAATGCGTCTCGACATTATAACTCAAAATGCATCTCGACATTATTGGAATAAATGTCGACATGTGTATTCTTAACATCATAACATAGCTCGACATTATATACCGAGTTTTATTTCGACATCATAACTAATTAAATTTCAACAATCTCGACATTTCATTTTTCTTGACTCGACATTCTAATAACATATGTCGAAAATTCAATGTAATATCGAAATCTTTAAACAACAATTGCTTTCGAAATTCTCATATAATAAATCAAATCTTACCGAAACACTATTATATCCTAAACATCTAAAATCAAAATCAAAATTCTTAAGAACATCATTAAACTTCATAATCTGTTAAAAACCTTACAACTCTAGACGAAACCTTAACAATACTTGATCTTTAAAATACTAAAACATTCATATACAAAGTTATTTCTTTTAAGTAAAATTACTCTAAACTACCCAGATATACATATCTAAAATAACAAAAGTTTCTTACCTTTCCTTTAGCTCTCGTTTCCTCCTTGTTCTTACTTCTTCTTAATTGACAACTAATGGATACCTATCTTCTCTATCCGGTTCTTACTTGAAAATATCTTATAATTATGTATTATAAAAGTCAATTGGACAAACAATTAGAAGACAAATCATTCCCCTCACGTTAGGTAATTTGGTGTCTATCCTAATTGCTAAGTGGTATAAATTATTTTATTATTAGATCCATTCCAAGTGATAACTATCGAAACCCTTGATGTCATTTAGTACACGTTTTATATCGAAAACTTGGAATATCTTTAGTGAATTGATATCGACATTTTTGAAGGAAACATTCGAAATCTTTATTAAGTTTATCTCGACATTTTTGAGATCATTTTCCAAACCCATCTCGACATTTTTCAGATCATTTTCCAAACCCATCTCGACATTTTCAAACAAACTTCAACACATATCGACATTCTACCTAAATAATATGTGTCGACATCTTTAACTAAATATCGAGTTGAGTTTCAAATGAATAATACATTTTGACATCTATCTGATTAAATTTCATAAATCTCGAATCATAACTCTACATCACCGCACGTCCTAATTTATTAATAAATAAATTTTCTCAAAACCTGAGGAAACCCTAGAAATTTCTAACTTCCGTAACATTCCCTTCTATCTCTTTAAGGACTTAATACAATAACACTTTATTCTACCTTATTCTATCTATATTTAAAATGAAATATGAATGCATGAATTTATATAAATGCATGAAATTATGATATGAAATTTCGGTTCCTGACAATACCTATCGCCCGTGACAAGGATTACATCCATATGGGTCTTGATCGCTATAGCAGCGTTGTATGACCTCGAGATATACCAGACGGACGTGAAAACGACCTTTCTAAATGGGGAACTCGAGGAAGAAATATATATGGGACAGCCCGAAGGATTTATTGTACCCGGGCAGGAAAATAAAGTGTGCACACTCGTGAAGTCACTTTACGGGCTTAAGCAAGTCCAAATATCCTCCAGAAAATTTCGAAGCCATATGCTTCTTCGACGGCTTTATCTAGTGTGATGAACTCCAACTCCAGGGCGTAAAGTGACTTCACGAGTGACTTCACATTAATTTCCATTCATGTGGGGGATTGTTGGGTTTTATGCCCAATGGGCCTTGGCCCCAAGTGTGGGTAATTGGCTCACTAAGAAAAGGGCTGAAACGATTTTATTAAATTGAGAAGACGTCGGTCATCGAAACGAGTATTAATTTCCTCAAAACCGATATTGGGTGAATGAGAAATTAATTAGTAAGCCAGTCCAAATAAAATAAATAAATAAATAAAATTAAAATAATAAAAAAATGATGACGTGACGGATTGATGACGTGTCACTGACATGCGGACTGATGTGGACTGACGTGGCGCTGATCTGGCGCTGACTGGGCGTGCTGATGTTGCTGTTTGAAGGGGTATTGGGTATCAGTCCAAGAGTTGTGCCTATTCTCCGATTGACCCCTGGCCAAAGGTTGTGTCTATTTGCAATTTGACCCCTGCAGTTTTTCAGACAGTATAAATAGGTCCCCTGGCAGAATAGAAATTCATTCAATTCACTCCCAGCACTTTAGAGAAAGTTGACAGCACATCCCTTAGTTATAAAAAGCAAGAAAGGCTCGAGTTTTTAGTAGATTCGCCCGATAATTTCTTTACGGTGTGCGACGTTTCGAAAATCCTGAAGTCGTTGTATCTTCGGGACGTATTGCGACTACTCGAGGCATTGAAATACGGGGTAATAACGTCTTACGGAAAGCGTACGACGTACGTGCCTCGACTTCGACGTAGTAAGCTGAAACTCTGTCCGAGTTTTACAAGCGCCACCGACGAGGTGCCAAAACCAGAACCAACACAATCAAAACAAAAATGAGTAAAGATGCCGAACAATTGGGATTCGTCCTGATTTTGGTTCAATAGAAGGTGCCTTCAACATCGGCATTTACTTTACATCGGCATTTATTTTATAGAAACAAACTCGATTTGTGGTCCAACTAATGGAAATGCATATTGATGAACACGAAAAACTATCTTATATCACGGGGACCTCTCCGATCCCTAATGAGAAAGATGTTTGTTAGGTCACCTAAATCCAACCTATATCGATCTAACGAAGAATCGTTTAGGTAATCTAAGGAAATTGAAAGCGTTAGTATGAGATTACCTACTTCGAAGCTTGAGAGAGATATAGCTTGAAGAGCAAACAATGAAAACAAAAATTCTCTCTCTAAATTTGATTCTTCTCACTTTTCCCACCTTATTTTCTAAGGTGTTCACTTATATATATCATATGGTATATTATGGTGTACTACATAAGTAGCTGTAAGTCCAGATTATCCATGAACACTTCAACAGATTAAACCTTCGATTGTATTATGAATAATGTTTAGAGGCTTAGTGAGTTGAACACGCGAAGTTGATAATGGAAAATTTAATTAGCAAATGTTAAGGTTTAGGACATAAATACCTTGAATAGGTATTAAGCCCAATGGGCCCTAACAAGCCTATTACGACTACCAACCTACTAAATACAACATAAAACATTAGATATAACATAAAGACAAAAAGGACTTGGAATACATTTTTGGACACTTCTATAATATTCCTAACATTCTCCCCCCTGAGTGTGCAAATTACAATGAAGCCTATCGTTTAAGTCTTCATTTCTTTTTCTTCTTCTTTGGGCGAGGAGGAGGTAGAGTTTCCCTGTGAGCTAAGTACGACGACCTGAATCCTATAGCAATCTCGAAATGTCTGATGTCATTTCTGAGGATGATTCGTTCTCGTATTGCTCCGATGATTTGATTCAGAACAGATCGTTCTTCGAGTTCCGTGCCTTCAAGTATTGCGTTGTCTGGGAGCGTCTCTAGTCTTGCCCAGAGTAGGTTTAATTATCTTCATCGTTCCATCAGAAAACTTGGCAGCTTCCTATACTAAAAATGCTTGCATCTCATTTTTCTTACATTGAAGGTAAGTGACTGCAAGATCTGGTTCTAAGTAGATGTAACCCTCACAGAAGTTATCAAGATCTCCATACCTATTAACGGGCTAAGTCAGGTTGACCTTGCTCATATTGCTTGCTAGAGCAATTTGGAAGTCATGAGTAGCGTAGAACTGGATTGGCCTCAGCATGCATTCCTTGATCGCTTTGAATCCTTGTATTCTTTCATGAGTGTTTAGGATAAATTTGCGATACAAGCTGAAAAACTTGTTCAATTCGCCCAACTGAAAGAAGGGGAGATCGGCTTCTGTATATCTTTCGATGGACCTGTCGCACCTCTCGATCACATACACAGGGCCAACATATCTTCCCATCCCGCACTCTATTTTTTGACGTCACAGATTGACGTTTGAGCTCTGAGATATCTCTTATATAATGTTCTTTAGTCATTCTTCCTCTATTCGATGATTCCCAGAGCATGATCAGATGATGAAGACCCTTGGGCATCCCTTTTAAGTGCTCGAGACCTCGAAGTTTTAGCTCATTGACTCCCTTTATTTCTTCCTCCTTCCGCCAGATCCTAGGATAACACTCTTAAAGGTAAGGTGCCTGATCATCTTGTTGTCCCAAGGAGTCTCTAAAAATGTGTAACCCGGCGTCGATTTCTTGGGCACTTGGCGTTGAAGGAGATCCGAAAGCTCTAGCAGGTTCACTTCTTCTCTTCTCGTTGCTCCTCATCTTCTCGCTCGATGAAGCAAAAATCTGACGCCGTCGCTTTTAAGAAACTTCTGATGCTTTCAATCCTTGCGTGCGACTCTTCTTACGTCTTTGTTTTCGTCCGCCACTCCTCTTATAAGATGTACTTGTCAATGTAGACCTGAGGATCATTGGCAGGAGAGGTTGTAGTTGTTTGGACTGCTTGGTGGGCGGAGGTCCTCGAAGAACCAACATTGACTTTGCCAGGGGAAGTTGTCTGGTTCGGCTCTGGCGAGACTCGTCTAACTCCGACCTTGGTGGTGGTGGTCGGTTGAATGATCGAGATCTACTAATCTGAACTCCGCATGCTCTTTCGTGTCCTCGGCTATATGTCGTTGTAGTTCCTTGCCTCTTATCCTGATCATCAAGATCATCATGACGACGTTTCTGACTGGGCCTTCTTAGCGGCAGGTATCCGGTTGAGGTATGAGTCCACCCACGATCATCTTCTTGTAGAGTTCTTCTTCTTCTGGGTTTCACTCATCATCGAGTTGAAGGAGTCGACCAACCAGAATGTCGAAGATCTGGGGTATTGACATGTGATATGGATCAGGTTAACTGAGGTCGTGGTGGTAAAGAGAGGATGCGAGGTTGCAACGACGGTTGTTCCACCATGGGGGCCTTTCCTTTGTCTGGTTGAGGCGGTTTAGACTGTAGCCCTAATAAGTCCTTGAACCCGTGGTGGGGTGACAATTTCAAAGAACTCATACAAGCGTTTTCCATGTAGGCCGTCGTTACACCTGTATGAGTAGCTCCGACACCACTGGGGTTAGTCGTTAACACCATGGCTGAGTCATGGTGGCCCTCGTCAACAGAAGTCTGTCGAACTTCAGTATCCTTGGGTGATGAGTTGCTGAAGTCATCATCCGTGACACTTCCATCCAATACTTGAAGGTCCTCAATTATAGGTGCTTCTATGGACGTTGAGGCCTGTTTGTTAGGTTGAGGCTCGATTAGAGGGGGTTCTGTGGATTTTGAGACACTTGCCTGTTGGGAGACAAGTGAATGATTGGGTTCGGGTTGTGCACGCGTGGTTGCATCATGTTTGGCGTCTTCTATCCTAGGGTTAGACCCGGCCATTTCTGACTGGCGTGCTTAGGTTGTCGTTACCTCTAGGAAGACTATATGCGGTTGTTCGTCCCGCTCGGCTTGTTGTCATTGCCCTCGAGGTATCAAGGCCTCGCTATCTTCGTCATCTGCTTCGTTAGCTGCGGATGGTAGTGATGGTTCGGGAACTGAGTGTTCGGTGGATTGATGGTCTTGTTGTGGTGCTATCTGTGGTTCAGGGAGTTCTCAGGTCCTCGCTCTCTCTCTCGCTCTCTCTCTCTCACTCTCGCTAACCCCTGGGTCAGACTCAAGTGGGTTTTCCTGAGTCATGGGATTGAAGATGTTGTAGCACTGGCAGTAGGTTTCGACGTCGTCCGAGCTGGCCATGGCTATCAAAGCCCATGGGATGGGCATGGCGCGTCGCACAAACTTATCTTCTTTCTTCCCTTTATGAGGATATCGTATTTTGGGTGGGGTGAAGTTTTCCTCTTCTTGTGATCTTGGTATCCCCGGTGTTGTGGACATATGGTGGTGGATCATCACTGAGAACAATTGGGGATAGGCAAGTTCTCTGGCTTCTTGGGCTTCGGCCGGTGCATTACGTGATCGTCCAAGTCCAATATGACTAATTTGGCGTAGCATAATTTTTCCCGAAAGATGATTCCATGGAATATGCAGAGAATAGTGATGCTGCAGCGATCGTGGCCTGAGTGCTTTGGTGAGTAGCACTTGTTGACGAGTGCGAAGAAAGTCCGCCAGGGGTGAGGAATCATGGAATTGCTGGATCTGAGAGATGAATTTTATGGGTGTGTAGTATCCCAGTCTTGTTCGTATCCTCGATCAGCTCATCCTCGGAGGCTTCACGTTCGTATTGAGGTTTAAGTGGCATCCGAATGACGTGTTGAATGAGTTCCCTGGTGATGTGGACTGTTTCGTTTGCAATCTCGCCTCATAGTATATGTTGTTATCGCCAGCAACTTTGGTCTTCATTGTCCCTCGGAATTGTTATAGATAGACTGTGGTGGCTCGGGCCGTTGCTGAGAATGCATACCCGAGGTGATTGTTCCTCAAGATGGACAGGATGATCTCGTCCTGGCACTTGAAGGTGTGCAGGTCGAGTTGGAAATTATTGTCTTTAGTTGCGATCCATTTTGGGGTCGGGTACACAAGGTGTGCACTTGAAGGCTTTGTTATGTTTTTTTTAATATTCTTGCTACCCTTTTTTTTGTTTTTTTGGCCACCAGGAATTCCTGCCGAAACTGCAACACGAAAGAAGATGAGACTAGAATATAATATAACAAGTGAAATCTTTGATCAGTGAATAGTGTGGGCTTTTATTGAAAAATTTGTTTTTGTAGGAATAAAGATCTCCGCCCAACACTGTTCGGCCCACACGAGTTTGAAGAGATTTCAAAATTTTGCAAAGTGAGGTTGGCGAATCAGTTAAATGGGTGTTTTCTCAATTCGCGAATCTTCTAAGTCAAATGGGAAGGTTTTCAGTTCGCGAATGAACTTTCTCAACATATGAACGTGTTATTTTTAAGGGTACGCGAATTGCATATCGTGAAGTCGGATTCACGAAACTGGTTTGGAAGAGATTTTTAAAAAAATTTACGAAGTCTGGATCACGGGTTTGTGAAAGTGGAAGTTCTCGAATTGACAAGGTGAATCGTGAAAAATCCTTTTCGCGAATTGCAACTCGCAAATCGTAAGAGATAGCGAATTCAGATTCGCGAACTGGACCAACCATTCGAACTCGTGAAATGAAAAATCAAACGGGTAAAAGGATGAACTTCCCGAGTGTGGTTCCTTTGCGAATTTGACTAAGTCAGCGAAAAGTTGGAATCGTGAAAAACACATTTCGGACTTCACGAAATAGAGTTTGAAACATGAAAAAGTTATTTTCTTTAAAAATCTTTGAACCCTAACTTCTTATGGCGAAATGCCTTTGTACAGAAAAACAAAACAAACAAAAAAATTCGAAGTCCGATTTTTCAAGAAAATGACCCCTTTTTTATTAAATCCTTCAAATTCGAACAATCGTTTTAACACATCAGATAAATTTCTTGAGAAATCAAACGCAAAGACCGTGTTCTTCGAAAAATAATCCTGCAAATAAAATAAAAAAAACATAAGAAGGGTAAAACGAGTTGTTCCATACGACAGATAGACTCGTGTGTGTGTGTACGTGATTTTGAGCCGAAAAAGAGCAGCAAATCAACAAGGGGTGAAGTTATGGAAGATGAAGATCTGTTTGCAAAGCAATAAGTTCGAAGAGTTTGTGAAGGTGAGAGCGACGATTTGAGAGTTCGCGATTTGAGTGAGGTGAAGTGAAATTTCGTGAATTGGTACACATAATACAAATACTTCGCGGGCCAAAGAGTTAAAACAAGGTTGAACATGGGCCGTGAACTTTTTTGAGAAGGAAGGCCCACAAGCATCGCAAAATGACTTCGGGAAGTGAGGTCTGCGAATCAGAGATCTTAACAGGAAGTGTTGAGCTTCGCGAACTAAGTTGAGTTCGCGAATTGAAGAGATAGCGCTATGTGAACTTCTCGGGCTTGTAGATTGGGTTGCAAAGTGATTTGAAGCACAGGCCCATTATGAATTCGTGACATGAAAGTCCAAGGGCTCGTGACTTGAGTTCGCGAACTGAAAAGTTGAATTAGATGAAGAACTGGTTCGCGAACTAAACAGAGAACTTGACGAATCCAATTTGAGGGATTCACGAATTGGGTTAGAGGCAGAGTTTGTGAGGTGAAATTCGAGAAGTAAGAAGTTTGAGGAATCGAAGTGTTAATTTGCGATCTAAATGTTAGAAAGAAATGAATGCAAGTTAGTGAGTCTCCCCTGTAATGATAAATGCAAAATTTTCTACTGACCTATACCTCAGAATTCCAAAATTAGCCTTGTAACATCAATTTGACCCGATCAAACACCAACTGACGAGTTTTTCAAAATCCATTTGCGTGAAGCAGAATCTGAAAAACGACGAAGAAAGCATCGCTTTCTTTCGCAACTGAACCGTCAAGAAATCGTCTGTATCATTGATTATTTTTGTCGGGACAATAACGATGTTATTGGTTAAATCATGCCTATAAATAGACAAGACTTGAATCATCACCACAATACCAAATAATCTACAACTTACTCGTTTTGTATTATTTCATTTTGTTAGGTCCTATGTTATCAACCCATGTGATCCTAGACTTCAATCCTTAGTTAATAGATTAGAACCGTACGAAATCTAAGCTCGATCGAAAAACTCGTTTGAAACCTCGAGAGAGAATTTGCTTTTTGAGATGAAGATTCTACTGTTTCTCTCTAGAAATTGAATTCCAAGCCCTTCGGATCAATTTTCTAAAATCTTCTATTAAGCACAATGTTTACACTAGTATCTATACCAGACATACTTGGTATAAATACAAGTTAAGTCATAATCTAAGGAAAAATACAATAAAAGCCCCTAACAAGGAAAACTAATAAAATCAAAGCACAATTACAAATGGTATTCTACATTCTCTCACTTTTGCTTGATTGCTCTTCCGCGCCATCTGTCCTCGTCGGGCAAAGTATGACCTGCCCAAGCCCAACGCATGCTCGATGTTCCCGATGCTGTTCCGCAGCTCCGATCGCTCCTCGATGCCCTCAAGAAGTTCCATCAGAAGCGGTTGTTCTCTCACGAACCTGTGAAGCTTCAGCATGGTCTCTTTGTTGATTTTTTCCAACCTCTGCTCTATGTTCTTCCTGATGACCTTGAGCGTCCCATCACAGAAATTGTGAATCTCAGTCTTCAGCATCAACCTGGTCTTCTTCACGATCGGATTGTCATAGGTGATTCCTAAGACTGAGATGATGTGTACGTTGTTGTTGGGAAGCCCTTCGATCTCAGGTCCTTTGTTGAGCGGAGCGGTCATGTTAACCTTCTTCATGTTGCTCTCCAGATCCATCTTGTCGTGAGCGGCGAAGTACTTGACTTGGCGCACACGAACCGGTAGAGCCCCTTGAGTCCTTCTTTCTTGATGAAGCCTTGAGGACCCTTGTACTTCTCCATATATAGTTGGTAGAGACGTACACCTCCTCGGCAGGGAGGTACGGCAGGTCGCTCTCGCTTAGTTCTTCTCGAGTTGTGCTACTCGCTTGATTACGTAGTAGGGTGTTGGAAGATCTCCTTTAGCACATAAGACACTTAGAAGCTGGCATATCGGGGATAGACTCTTATAATGACTCTTTGTTTGTCCTTTGGTCATCCACATCCTCATATCTGGTCCACGGTGGGCTAGCATCCAAAGATAAGTCATTCTCTTTTGCTGTTCCCAATGAGAAATCCCTCTGAGCTCGAACTCGTTCATCTTCTTAACCTTGTCCGGTGACCTCCATATGTGTTCACGAACTTCTTCAAGGAATGGGATCTCAATCCTAATATTCTCCCACGGCGTGTTGATTCGAACGGTCCCTGGCATTTGTCTTGTAGGGGAATCCGCTCGTTGCGCAATAAGCTCTGGAAGCCCTTGGGGAATCTGTTCATCGTCTTCACCAGCATGAAGTTCTTCGTCTTCAATCAGGACTAGGTCCACCGAAGCTGCTTGGAGGAAATGTCGAACGTCCTTCAGTCGTTGTCTCTGAATCTCATCGGGCATGTTGTGGTCAGCCATTGTCCTTCGAATATATAGTTGTCAAGGACCTCATGTGGGTTGACTCCACTTCCTAACGGTCTCGATTGGTCTGAAGCGGTCGAGGGAGTTGCTTCAGTCTGCGCGAGGGCTACGAGCATAGCTGTAATACCCGTGAAATTAATACGGGATTAGTGCTTAAATATTTTTGTAAGTGTTCGAAATTTATGAAGTCGATTCGGACAAAGTGGATTTTGGAATCACATTGAAGAGATTATTGTGCCCGAAAGAGTGATAAAATAAATGGGTCAAATTAGTTAAGCTCGAAATGTTATCAAAGCCCAAAGGAATAAAATGGGCCCAATTAAATTACATGGCCGAAAGGTGTTTTATGGCCCAAGTAGGAATTCCCCTCACATGAAGTAAAACACGTTGAAACGATAAACTTGCTTTGGATTGACAAATGCAGCACCTTAAACAACCAATCATGAGTGAGCATGGATGATACTTAGTGGCAAGGGAATCCACGTGGGAATCTACCAATAACTAGCCACTCATTAAGTGATAAAACCCACAATTGTAAACTAAGAGATCGAGCAACACAAAATAAAGAAAGAAGAATCGAACGAAAGGGAAACAGATTTCCGCAAGCTCAAGCTAATTTTCAACTTGGGGATTTATTTCCAAACTAAACTAAGGAGGTAAGGATCTTATCTAAACGTATAAATCTCCTACTAGCCTTTATATTTAACACGTTACATGGTTGATGAATCTAAGCCGAAGCAAGAGGAAACGAGGGAGAAATAGGATTCAGGCAAGTTCAAGATGATCTCAACCCAAAAAAGTAATCAAATTAAGCTTGGAAGTGAGGTAGGTGGTTTTTAACCCCTACAAACCGTACTACTTTGCTAGAAATGTTTAGAATTAGGATGAAAGGTCATCTGATTTCATAAAGGTTCATTTACGATTTTTTGAGGTTGTGATGATGTTCTTACGTGTTATTATGTGCCTGTGGAACTCAAAATACGAGTTCTGTATTTTTATGTTGTGTCTATGTGATTTGAGTTGAGATTCGAGCATGAAATCTTGGAAAACTTAGGGTTTTATTTTGAAGATTTGAAGAAATCGATCGATTCTAAGTTTTGATCTATTCCTATTTCGCGGGCCGTTGTTATTTTGTGAACTAAGTGTACTAGGTAATGGAGAATCGGTCGATCGGAGTTTCGGGTCGCGAAATTTAGTCGCGGGCCCAAGGATTTTTCGCAGTGTGAGTAAAACAGGTTTCGGGGGCCAGTGTTCGGTTTCTCGCGGGCTGGAACGTTTCGCGGGTCGTGAGATAGCGTCGGGCCAATTTTGGGTTTCTCGTGCTGACTTGTTTCGCAGGGTGATTCCTGTGAGAGAAGTCGGCGATTCGCGAACTTAGAATCGGGCTTCGCAAATCGTGCGATTCGCGGATTCGGCGAAAGCTTCGCGAATTCGAATGTTGACCAGAATGTTCACGGGTTGACCAATTTTTAGTTTGAATCGAGCGATTCGTGAACTCAGCGAGTGAATTCGCAAAGTCGGGCATTGACCCGAACGTTTTGCGGGTTGACCAGTATTCCAATGTGGGATCGGGCGATTTTGATTTGGGCTTTGACCGCTTTTGGTGTGCATTGACCAATAGTTTTATTTTTTGGGCTTTTGCCCTATTTCAGGCCCAATTATTTTAAATAAAATTAATTTCAGCCCAAATTATTTTTATACTTTGACTTGGATTTTGGATCAACCTATATTTTAATATTTTAAGATTTATTTTGGATTTAAAACGTTCGGCCTAGGTTAATAATTGTATGAATTATGTGATACGTGTTATATGTGGTTGATTACGGGTGCATTTCACGACATGCACGGGAGAAATTTTTGTACCGTATCCATACGGTGACGCCTTACAGTGTCGGGCGAGTTTGGTAGAGTGACCATTATTGGTCGTCAGGTTTAGACTCGCGTGGCACCTGGTAGGAGATAGGGTTTGCGACACCTGTCTACTCGGGATTGAGCCACCCGAGGTGTATACTACCGGATATATATATATTTGGCTCAGGGATGGCAGACAGATGTGAGAATCCTGTCTACACGGGTGAGTGGTACACTACTCGGGGCTTTACACCGAGGTGTAAAACCGTCAGGTTGGATTGTGTGCGGAAGGAGCGACCTGGCATGGCCGGCATGGGCTACCGCATGCTTTATGGCGTACTTGCCATTGCGCGCGTGGGTGCCGAGTCTAGCCGAGGGCCCTGTTATGTGTTGAGAGTTGACGTAGGTCTGAGCGTGCATTTTATTATGACGTTAGGATTTGGGGTTGGGTTGAGTGCACGCACGCATTGCATATTTTTACTACCACCGACTGGGCAATTTTCCTCAGGGTTTAGTTTTGTACGTAAGACTTAGCCCGACATCGGTGAGTGTCCGTGTGAGCTGTAGGCTGGCTGGCGGCAGTGACTCCACGGGCTTTTGAGGGCGGCGTAGTACATGGGACGCGACCTGTGGAGAGGCGTAGAGTAGCATAGTCGGGTACAGATTTTTGGGGCTTCGGCACATTGTATTATATTAACGTATTTTGTAAACCCGACTTTATTTTATATATGTATATTATTTTCTTTAAAAAGTTTTTGATAAACTGGGTCCTTCGCTACTTCTGTTGCGGAAATTTGCCAGATTAAGTAATTAGGAAGTAGGGTCACCACAATAGCGGCACTTGCTTCTTCTTTTGGAAGCAAGGAGCTTGTGAAGGTCTTTGGTGGTGTGGATGGAGGTGTCCTTAGGTGAAAGGTTGGTGGATCGATTTGGGTTGTATGAGTGGTGTGGTGCGTGTGGTAGTTGTTTGGGTAGTTGGTTGAGAGGTTTCAGTGGCTCCGACACTTGTCTGCGTCGTGCTCGAGCTTCGTCCCTGACTTCGTGTTTGTATCCGAAGCTTCTTATCCCCTCATGACGTCCTTGATCATCTGGGTCGTCATGTCGGCATTTGGAGTGGGAGCCTTGGCCTCGACATGTTTCGGTCGGGTCAGGTCGGTCGACGAGACGGCGAAAGAGATCCTCTTCTTCCGGCGTTCGAGTAGTCAGCTCTAGTAGGTTGGCGACTAAAATTGAGTGGAGGTCGCTGACAGGTACTGTTGCGGGGTTGATTAGGTTGTGTGTGAGGATGGGTGTGGCGATTCGAAAGGGTTGTGTGGGCTGAGAGCGTGTGAAGGTAAGTTGTGATGAAGATGGCTCCGAGACGGGTGCTTTCCCATGATCTTGGCGGGACGTCTTGATTGTTGTACGTACGCTCTCCATGATTTTGTCTTAAAAGGGTTTCAATGCCTTGGAGAGAGAGGCCTGATGTCGGTTTCAGTCACAAATTGGACGGGCGCCTCCGCCGTTGAAGGACCAGGTCGACAGATGTCGCCTGTTGACACCGGTTGAGCTAACACCGGCTCCTCAGGCTTTCTTGTAGTCACTCGAGGTTGTGACTGTCCGAGACTTCCATCCATCCTTGATTCGAATCTTGAAGATTCTCATCTATGGATGTTGGAGCAGGTTTTGATCGAACCTGCGAACCAGACATAGGAATGTCGTGCTGCGGCTCAAGATTGAGTGAAGAAGGGTCCTCAGCACGTGGAGTGACAAGCGCCGTTGTGTCTGATACGATGGTGACAGGTGTGAAGATGGACTCGAACGGAATGCTTAGTCGCCTTGGAGTCCGTCTTATCAATCGAATTTCCTCGTCTGTCTCGGTGTCGGACAGGGTAGCCGTGTGAGGTTATGATCCGTACAACATTTTCACAGGCTTGTTCTATCACAAGAGGCTCGTTGGGTTGAATTGTTGAGATCAGAGCCTCGGTTTCAGGCGTTATAGCCAGTGGTGATGAGCTATGCCCCATTTCTGCGTCGGAATGTGTTGCTTGTTGCAGGATCACCTCAATAGATCCTTGGAACGCGCCGACAACTATGGGTACTTCAGCATCGAGTGATTGTTGTGGAGCATCGAGTGATTGTTGTGGAGCCTCGAGTATTAACTCTCGTGCCACTGCATCAATCAACATGGCATCTTTGTGTAATACCCATAAAATTTAATACGGGCTTTACTATAGTTAACAGTGTAATAGTATAATTTAGAAACTACTAAGGAAGAATTCGAAATGTTGAACTCTAAGGACGATGAGTAGTTGTTACGTACATTGAAATTAGAAAATATTTCTTAAGATTATTCATTAGAATGTTAATCAATTTATGGTGGTAGTTATTAATATTATTCTAGGATATGAATTTAAGGAATGATAAATATAAAAATGGTAATAATAATAATTATGAATACACCATATATATATATATATTTATTAGTGAGATAATTAATATTTTATAATAAACTATTATATGAAAGTGAAGTTTACCGAACATCGTTACTTAAAACTTAGCCATAAATTAAAGTGATGTGTATGTTACAAACCTATCATCATCACCATGTTGGCCAATAATTCACAATATGGAAATTTCCATATCATGAATAATTAAATAAAACAAAGAAGAACATCATGATCATGCATATTTAATATATCACATGCATTAAGCAAAAGAAAAATATGAAAGTGACTTAAAGGGAAATAATTCAATTCAAAGTTTTCAAGAAGGAAGATACTTTAACAATAAAATTGAAAATCGTTATCATTACTTTGTTCAATCATTCACTAGTTGTAATACCTTGATATATATATTTATTTCTTATACTAAGCCTTATAACAACGAAGATAAGAAGAAAGTGTCGTGAGAAAAAAAAAAAGAGTGGAAATCATAGCAATTTCGAAGACTTGATTTTGAAGTAAGGTCTATGAACTATCGGTTATGCTTATATATGTTAATATTTCCCGGTATTAGACCATTTAGAGATTTAGGTGGTTACCGTTTGGAATTTAACCGAATATATTATAAAGTTTTTGATGAAGATCAGATAGAGACCCATCTACAAATCGAAGTGATGAATACTATGCTTATTTGAGGACTGGATATAGCTATACGTAATATGGGTGGTATTCGTTATCCATATAGTGTTAAAGAACAGGTTGACTTATGTATATGCATGTGTTTATATGTGTGAACAATATTAGATATTAAGAGAATTCGGTATTTGTACTAAGTGTGTGAAGTTTCTAAAATGATTTCAGCAATTGCATGATTAGATATATAGAGCAATTTTCGATGCTTAAGGTAATTACAACTCTTGAAACTTTTCAGTGAGTGAGGGTTTCGATATATTAGGGTTTATCTATCTCTTTAGAGATTATTTTCGGCACATAGGATTTATTAGGAGACTTGTTGGCATGTTCTTTAAAAGTTCGATGTTATATGTTTCTACATGATCTCATGTTTAGTAGGAGATGTCGAAATTATACCATGCTTAGAAGTTTTAATGGATTTTGAATTATCTGATGCTCTTTAGAAATTGATGTTTTGAATGTATCGCTTTCTGGGTTTGAAATGATTTTCGAAGTTAATCTCGATAGTTTATGAATTCTGATTTTTAGGGTTTTTTTGTATTTTTAGGGTTTTCGATATTTAGGGTTTAAGAAATTCAAGATTTACGTGACTTAGTATGTATACTTATGTGATACTATTTTAATGCTCAGAGGTTCGAAGCGTAGAGAACTTTCCAGATTTCTTGACTAATTTTATCAGGAGGACAGGTAGGTGAGATATTCACCTACGACACGTAAACTATTATGTGCTTTTATGTGTTGTGTGCCTTTATTGTTTTCACGCTTGCATGTTTTACGTGAAATATGTGAATATTTTTATTCAATTTAAATAAAGGGGCTTCAACACTTAAATACCTAGATGGATAAAAAAAGACCATATCAGTCCCCTGTCAGACATTTTTATTAGCTAGGTACCCACTTGAATTTTATTTTACTGATAGGTACCTAACTGACGGATTTACCCCTGCTGAAACTACTTTATTACATCCCTTACCTGGTTTCTTATTTCACGTAATGTTCGATCATAAAAAAAAAAATTCGCACCATCCCAGATCCAAATCGCGCGACCTTCTTCCTGAAATCGACCCGTGTTTGTTTTGCTTCAGATTCAACGTCGTGGGTTCTCGGTTCCTCGTGGTATTCCCTTCTGAAATCGATTGGTAAGTCCTTCGCAGCATTACAATACGTCGTGGATTTCATCGTAGTATTTCCTTTATCAATAGGCTTGTATTTAGTTTGATTTTGCCGTTATTCGTTGGGTTTATGCATTTTCGGTTAATGTTCGTAACAATAGCTGCGTGTTTTTCGAATGACATCGATTTGCTGTTCGATTAGGGTTTTGTGTGCGTGTATTTTTGAATGGGTGATATGTCTGTTGTTGATTTGGGTTTTTCGGAATTGGTCGTTTGGGTTTTTTCGAATGGTGTCAATTTGTTTTGGTACTACATTATCACTGTATCTGGTACCCTCTGTTTGGGAAAATTGGTACCTCGCGTGCGAATAAAATGGTACTGCTTGTAAACAGTGTCGTTTTTGCAGAAATGCCTCCGCGGAACAGATCTGAGCTGTCTTTCAGGTGTCATAATGCGCTCTTTCGATCTACCATAAGCAACTTGCATGGTAGCATGACCCCGGATAAAAAAGAAGCTATAGATAGGTCCCCGTCTCATTTTCATTGGTCGTCGAGATAAAGCAAACGGTTGCGAATTCGATACAGATCGACTCGTCCGACCTAATGAGGAATGGGTGCACTATTGGGTTAATGGTAATACTCTTCATTAAGTTATGAGTTTACCTTTTTGATTATGTGTTTATTGATGAATTCAAAGCTTTGGGTACTTTCAGACTTGGGTGTATGAGCACGTGCCCCCCTCGTTGGCTTAGAAGCGGGAAATATACATATGTACGAAGACCGTGGATCCAGAGTTTAATCGGTCCCAATTTTGCGACGTAGACCACGGGGTGCATGTCTGTTTAACAAAAAAGGACTACGTTGTCGACACCCCAGAGTTCAACAAATACGGCAAAGAAGTCAACATAGATGTCTATCGTGCTTCTATGGCTGCTCGTATTTTACGTGACGAGCATAGTTGTATGCTAGATCTTTTTCAGTAAGTTTCTTGAATATGCTATGAGACTCTTTGGAGACTGTGTTGTTTAGTTTGAGATTGAGACTGTTTTGAGTTGGGGATGAGACTGTTTGGAGACCTCTGATTGTTTATGTTGGTTTTTCTTTTGTGCATGGACGGTTAGTGTCAATTGTTGTGCTGTGTTGTGTCGTGCTTTATGCAGTACCATATGTTTTTATATGACCGTATCTTTTCTTTTAACTACAGAGTACCATAATATGCATGTTAACCATACCATTGTTGAACATAGCAAAACGGAATTTATGAAGGTTCATAACCCTAAACGATATTACTAGGCCATATCTTTTGCATACAGAGTACCATGATATGAAGGATAATCGTACGATCATGTAAATATATACCGTACCATAAACAGAAGATATGAGGTACCTTGGCTTTCTTATTACCGTACCATATCGTTTACATACAAAGTACCGTATATGCAGGTTAATCGTACCATTACGTAAATATATGTCGTACCTTATATATCGCACATGAAGTACCTTATCAGTTGTACAGTACGATACATTGTCTTGTACAGTAAGGTACCTTATCATTTACGTATATAGTACCATAACCTGCAGGTTTACCGTACCAATATGTAAATGTATACCATACCATATATATCTCACATGAAGTATCTTATCTGTTGTACACTAAGGTACTTTGTGATTTACAGAAGGTACCTTAACATTTACCTACATAGTACCATAATGTGCAGGTTTATCGTATCTATAATTGCACATATACAGTACCAAATTATTAAAGTATATCGTACCATTTTTTATACGATCGAAATAAATACATTCCTAATCGAATCGCAGTGTCGTGCGTGATTTTGACAATACCTAACAATAACGGAATGAAAAAAAATGTGAAAGCCTAATGCACCGAATTCGCAGATGTAGCACTCACCACATTATTCAAATTATGTTGTAGATGTTCTTGCTTGTATTCTTACACTATAAGGAATCATGGTATTCTAAGATTTAATTCATGCGTGCGGGGCGTAATGCACCGAATTTGATCTGAAACGTATTTAATACTATATATTATTGGTCTACGGTGGTTCGAGATGAAAAAAGTAATTCGATCGATCCCGAAAAATACTAACCCTAGTATGACGTATCATATATATAAGGGACACCGTACCTTATATATCTTTGTAGGGGTACCTGTCGTTTTGTTTAAAGCGTACCAACGCAGCCACGGTTGCAGTACCCAAAATTACATATGAAATGAAACATTTATTAAAGCCACTGACATGTCAGATGAGCTGTCTTTTATTATTTAAAACCTCGTAAGTCAGAGGCTGTCCAAACATGACATAGAAAAAAGTCAGAAATCTGTCCACTCATGACTGAAAAACGTCAGAGAAGTGTGCAATCATTACTGAAAAAGTCAGAAATTGTCTAATCCTTTATCCACATCAACACATGCTGAAATGCTTTGTTTGGGACGGAATATAGCTAGGTCTTAAATTCAAAGTTTTACTTTAATTTATACGGTACCTACTTCTGAAAGGATACAGTACCCTATGTCGTACACTTAGAGTACCTATATTACCTATATTACAGTACCAAGGCTGCGCATATTAACGTACCAAATTGGCATATACTACAGTACCAAATATGCATATTACAGTACTAAACATGTATGTCGTAGGGTATCAAACGGCATATATTACAGTACCAAATTTACATATACTGCAGTGCGAAATGTGCATACATTAGCAAACTGGCATAGGTTACGGTACCAAATTTGCATGTCGTAGGGTACCAAACTGGCATATATGACAGTACCAAACATGCACATCTTATCGTACCAAACTTGCATATCTTATGGTACAAAACTGGCATGTATTACATTAACAAAATTACATATATTACGGTGCCAAATGTGCATACTTTAGCAAACTGGCATAGGTTACGATACGAAACATGCATGTCGTAGGGTACCAAACTGGCATATATTACGGTGCCAAATTTGCATAGCTTAGGGTACCAAACTAGCAGTAAGTATAGTACCAAATTTATATATATTACGTTACCAAAACTGCATATATTACTGTACCAAACTGGCATTCATTACAGTACCAAATTTACATATAATACGGTACCAAATGTGCATATCTTACTGTACCAAACTGGCAGTCATTACAGTACCAAATTTAGACACATTTGACATATATTACAGTACCTTACTGGCATATATTACAGTACCTTGTTGTCATATACTACAGTACATTGTTGGCCTATATTACGGTACCTTATTGGCATTTATTACAGTACCTTGTTGTCATACATTATAGTACCTTGTTGGTATGTATTACGGTACCTTATTGGCATTTATTACGGTACCTTGTTGTCATATATTACAGTACCAAATTAGCATATATTACAGTACCTTGTTGGCATATATTACAGTATATTTTGGAACAAAAGCAGTAACGAAATACATGGCAAATACGGACCCTACGTCGATACGGCCTCTCTACAAGTACGACGATTATTCCCGTATTTTCCACATCTTTTGCACTTGTTGGATCTATTATCTACCTGAGAAGGAATCATCCGCATCTTTCGGCAACCAAGAAGAACACAAATGCCTGGGTCACGAATAAAATTCCCGTCATCGGTTTGAGCATTCATCTCGTGCATCGTCGCTTCACGATCGATACTAAGAATGACTCCCTTTTATACTCACACAATGCAAATAACGTCCCGCCACTAACCGAACTTGTAGACGGCATATTTTCAGATAATATGACAACCTGTATAAATGGTACGCCTGTATAGTTTAAATGGTACAGCGTACGTGGACATCTTGGTACCGTATAGACACATAAAATGGTACGTAATAAACATAACAAATGGTACGTAATAACAGTTATATAAAGAAACCTGAAATCCCGATGGATTAGCCTCAATAACTGTCAAGAATCGACATCCACCCTTACATAGAGCTCTTAGATCGCATTCAACTCCCAGATCTGGCTTAAATTTGATCTCACAAGTGCAATCGATTAACGACACCCAAAGCCGCTGCCACCACGAGCAGAAGGTGACCGTCAATTGCAGAGATGGAGCTGAAATCTTGTCAGGCGTGATGGAGCTCGAAATTGCAGAGAAAATTGTGAAATGGAATTGTAAAATCAAGGGTAAATTGGTAATCTTAGGTGATTAGGTACCTATCTGTAAAATTTTTATTCAAATGGGTACCTAGCTTAAAAAGATCTCTGACAAGGGACTGATGTGTCTTTTTTGTTTACTATTAGGTATTTAAGTGTAGATTTCCGTTAAATAAATTGTGTATATCATCCAATTATCTGTCACGTGCATTTCATACTAGAACTAGAGAAGTTCAGACCGCATGGGTCGTTGATGAACAGATATCGGGCGTACCGTATTGGAGACGGTAACGTTTTCTTAAGTGGGGTACATAATGATTTTGTGATTGCTGACTCGTTGAAGAGTCGGGGTTAGTACTCAATATGGCATCTGACGGCAGACAGGTGTGAGTGTTCTGTCAACTATACAGATGCGAACGCTTTGTCCACCCGGGTGTGAACTTCCCGAGGTTAGACCGTCTTATTTATTATACGGAAGGGGCGACCTGGCGTGAACTTCCGGAGTAGGCTACCGTTATTGTGAATGGCATGCGAGGTGTCGAGTCTAACCTAGGGCCCTAATTTGAGAAATAAGAAATTAGTGTGAGAAAAGAAAGGGCTTGCATATTATGTGAGATATCGAGTTTGGGATTGAGTGCAATTATTTCATCTACTGGGCAAGGAGCTCAGTTTACGGTTGTAGGTACTGACGAACCTGATGTGGAACCACGTCAAAATTAACAAGGCGGTACATGGATGTGACCTGTGGAGAGGTTTCAGTTTGTCCTGTGTGTCAATAAATTCTATCTGAATGTGACTGTTAAATATGATGTGTGTGAACTGTGTGCGCGTGTAAAAATATTTTTATTCCGCTTTAATATATTGTATTTTGCAGAAAGATTTTTATTAATTGGATCTTCCGCGGTTTTTGTTGCTGAAAATCCGCCAACATTTTTATTTTTAAAAGTGAGGGTTGTTACAGTTGGTATCAGAGCGTTAGATTTATGTGTTCTGAAGATTGTCCATGTACTGCCCCTCAAAAGCCTGGAGAACGAGCCTCGCCTGTAAGTTTTTTTTATAACTTATGTGATTATGTGTTATTAAAATGTGTTGTATATGTGATGAATAGATCATTATCGAAAATGAGGCGAGGATGTAGAGAAAACGGGGGAGAGTCAAGCCGTAGGGGCGAATCTGAGTCCCCTGCGAGTGAGCGTGATTCCGCGATAATGCGCTTAACCGAACTGATCCAACGTCAGTCAGATTAGATAAATGAGCTAATACAACACCGCAATTCATTTGAGCATCGCTCCTCCCCGCAACCAGAACGTGTCGAAATTATCGGGGAACGTTTCAGAAAACTAAATCCTCCGACATTCGCTGATGCCACTAATCATGGCAGAAGACTGGTTACGTACGATTGAAGACATGTTCATCTATAGTCGTGTGCCTGAGGAGGAGAAGGTTCTTTGTGCCATTTCCATGCTAAGAGGAAACGCTAGGTTTTGGTGGGACACAGTGAAAGTACTAGAGCCCAGTGACGATGTCGTGGGTGCACTTCAAGGAGCTGTTTCACAACAAGTACTTCTCAGCCCATGAACAAGAACGAAGGATGCTCGAATTTGTGAACCTGAAACAAGGAGGGCTGTCAGTTGCGGAGTATATCCGTAAGTTTGAGGAGCTGTCCCGCTTTGCTCCTCACATGGTGTCCACTAATCTGTTGAAGGTGACAAGGTTCATAACGGGCCTCAAACCTGAACTTTATCGAGACTTAAGTATAACGGGAGTCCGACAGCTGGAGTTTACACAAGTAGCGCAGCGGGAAATGATTGCGGAGCAGGCGGAGGCACAGATTGTGGAGGCCCAGGAGGCAAAAAGAAGACATGAGAATCAGCAAGGAGGAGGAGGTGATCGCAAGCGCCAATTCAGGCCCCGGCAAAAATAATCAAAACAACCGACCGGGCCAACGGAACTAGCGCCCAATGAACCAAGGGCCAACAAATATTTTGAGTAGGCCTCCAAACCCCGCGCCTCGATGCCAACAATGAGGGCGTTATCACTTCGGAGTCTGCTTTAGATCCTGTTCTACCCAGGCCCTCAGTGCTTTCGATGTGGAAAGAATGGTCATTATGCGAGGAGCTGTCCGGAGAACCTATCCATGAATTCGACAAAGCAGCCGGTTCGACCTCCATCAGTCCTAGCCAGAGTTTTCACCCTGACGAATGAGGAAGCAGAAGCAAACCCAGCTGTAGTGACGGGTACGTTGAATATCTTTCACGTGCCTAAGTTTGTTCTCATTGACTCTGGTGCCACCCATTCGTTTGTGTCGGCTAACTATATGGAAAGAGTAGGAATCTATCCTACTCAGTCTGAATGCTGTTATGTAGTGGTAATACCTCACGGGGACTCAATTCGAACCAATAGGGCAGTACAGAAATGTCCTATAAACATCGAGGGTAGAAACTTAGAAGCTGATCTGATTGTGATCCCGATGAACTATTATGACATCATATTTGGGACGGATTAGCTTTTGAAATATAGAGCCGTGATTGACTGTGCTAAGAAGATAGTGAAATTTCAATTGCCTGAGGATGAGGTATTTACTTTTTCCGATAAAACGAACCAAAGTTGTATTCCTCGAATTTCGGCTTTTAAGCCCAACGACTTTTGAGATCGGGTTGTGAATCTTTCTTAGTATGTGCTGTAAAGGCAGAGAAACCCCTCTTCCAGAATCGAAGGATGTGCCAATAGTAAATGAGTTCGCCGATGTATTTCCCGATGATCTCCCGGGTTTACCCCCTGATCGAGAAATACAGTTCACCATCGACCTTGTTAGGAATATTTTGTAGCATCCTTTAAGTTATGTAATCTTGGGTTAATATGTTTATTTAGTGGGTTGTTAGTAGATTGGGGTGACTTATGGAATTAAGTCATAGTTTTGTATTGGGCTTTAATATACCAAATACTTGTGGTATATAAAGCCCCATTTACCCTAATTAGGGTTTTATCAGAAGAATTGAAAGGTAAGCCACCTTGTACGTTACATTAAGAAAACACACACTAACATACACTAAAGGTGTTCTTCACGTTTTACACATTCAAACCATTCTTTTGATCCTTGTTTGGTAATAAAAGGGCCAACAAGTGGTACCAGAGCCTAACGCGGATCAATATCTTCCATTTGAATCCAGTTTTGCTCGATTTCGACGTGATTTGACGAAGATTTTTGCTTCAAAACTCATTCTCTGTTTTTCACTGTTTTTGGATGTTTTCAAATCCTTTTCAGTGATTCTTTACTCCTAGGACATTAGAAAACTGATATTGAGTACATTTAGGTTCTTTCACGTCGATTCCAGTCAAGTTTGAGTCGGATTTAAGCAAAAACGAGTCTGAAAAATCTGTTTTTCACTGAACTGGGCATCACTTCAAGCAACAAATTGAACAGTACCATTGAGTTTGAAGGTTTCGACCGAAACTCACTGAGTGGAGATTCAATCAATTTCAATTTCCGGGAATTTTTTTGCTTATTTCACAATTTCGCTCGAAAGATTTCTCGGTGAAAGTCCAATTGTTTCGCCCGAAAGTCGATCGATTTGAGTTTCGACGAATTTTCCACAAATTCCACAAGGTTTGATCGATACAATTCTCGGCGAAAGCCCAATCTTTTTCGCCCGAAACGCTACAGTGCACAATTTCACAGTTTCGATCGATACACATCTCGGCGAAAGTCCAATGTACTAACTGTTTCGCCCGAAACATAATTCTCCACTTAGTCAATTTCAATCTTAGACGATCGAAACTATTTTTCAAATCAAAATCGAATTCCATCTTTCGATCGAAACCAACATTTTCAAAACTCTTTCGCTCAATTCACACTTTCGCCCGAATCTTGAAATCTAAACTTAGTTTCGATTGCCCGATTCTCAACACTTAGGACCAATCGTTGAGCTTATTTTCATATAATACTAGAATCGATCAAGCACTGATATTGAGTAGAACAAAATTCTCAATCTCACTTAACACCAATCGTTCCATCCTCGAGCAGTACACTAAATTCATCAAACTCTTATATCTCGACAGAATTCACTAAGTGAATTTACCTACTTAGACTCAACACTAGAAATTACTCAAACTTGACTATATTTCTTTCAAAACTGAAGTGTTTCATTTCGCAGATATATCTCGCATTAACGATCATTACCAAACATAAACATGGACGGTCTTACTATTGGATCTGACAACCGTGCACCACTACTGAGATGGGGAGAGTACGGCATATGGAAGCAACTATTCATAAATTTCATAGAAATCAAGGATGGAGACCTCGCAAATGACATGCTTTCCTCCATTTTTGAAGGACCTGCCCAATTTTGGACCATTATCCATGCTCAACCCGATGCAGTCCCTGCAATTCCAGAAAGGAGAACTCCTAAGGACCCTAGTCGATACAACGATGCTGAGAAAGCACGAGCCAGAGCGGACAAGCTTGCTCGACACTATTTACTTCAGGCTCTACCAAATCATGTCTACAAGTAAGTCGATGCAATGGTCACTGCAAAGGAAATTTGGGACGAAGTCTGCAAGATGATGGTTGGAACAGAAGTTAGTAATTTGTCTAAGAAATCCAGCATCCTTACTGCCTATGACTCCTTCAAAGCTAAGGAGGGGGAAGAACTTCGAGATGTTTACCTTCGCTTCTTAACCATCATCAACGAGATGAGAAAGGTTAACATCCAGCGCTCCAATCTCGAACACAACATCAAGTTCATCTCCACACTTCAACCTGAGTGGGGACGAATTGCAGTTCTGGTTAAGCAACAGAACAAAGATCTGGACGCGATGGATATTCACTCCCTACACGATAATCTCTCACAATACTCGCAATATGCCAAAGAAATTAAAAACGAAGGAAAACCAAACGTTGAAATGGAACCAATTGCACTCGTAACTTCTAAGTCAAGCAACAGGAGCTCGAAGACTTCTAAAGGAAAGCAGGTCGTACTATCTGACACCTCTGACAACACCGAATCTGACCAAGAATCAGAGGACGAACTCGAATCCATCAGAAAGAAGCTGGCAATGATCTCAGATACGGTCAATAAGATGAGCGCCAAGAAATCATCTTCTTCCTTCAACAAACGACGAACCTCGGGCGGGAAACAGAAGTACATTGCCCCTGAAGAGACTGAAACTAAGAAATCTGAAATAGTGAAGAAGTGCTTCAACTGTGGCAAGCCGGGTCACTTTGCTTCGGAATGCTTCAGACCCAAGAGCAAGGAAGCGGGAATAGTCTTGGTAGCTGAGGAAGAGGAGTGGCTGGAGGACACATCTGACGAGGAGGAAGAAGAAATGGCCTTCACGGTGAAAAGCATAGAGGGTGACTCCGACGAGGATGAGCCA
Source organism: Craterostigma plantagineum (assembly GCA_027422505.1). NCBI lineage: Eukaryota > Viridiplantae > Streptophyta > Magnoliopsida > Lamiales > Linderniaceae > Craterostigma > Craterostigma plantagineum. Next base: position 414,677 of record JAPQWV010000395.1, read on the forward strand.
GCCATCGGACCAGACAGGACGGATGTTTCATCATCCGACCTGGAGGTATACACTCCACCCCTACATGATTTCGTTAAACTATAACGTAGGATAGCAGAACTCTCCATGCATCGTAAAGATTACTCAGAACTCCAAAGCAATTTTGACAAAAATTATGCCCTGTTAAACAAACAACAGGAAGAGATAGCTATCCTTAATGAATCCTTGATCTTGTCTGAAACTAAAGTGAAGACTTTAGAAGCTCATATAGAAAGCAAGGAAATAGAAATTAGCGATATGAGTAGAAGATTGAAAGACAGCGAGGAAGAATTTGTAAATGTAGTGTCTCAATACGAACTAATCACCAACGAACGTGTACGACTATAAAAGAAAATCAAGGAATTAGAGGACATCAACACGAAAAAGAGGTCAAAGTGAACGAACCATGTTCCTTAGCCAACCTAAAGATGTTGAATTTTATAATCCCCGCGAAGGATTGGGATTTGAGCCCACCACTAACCCTGAAGCAGATAAAGTAGACTCTCTGTACAACATCAAACGTTTTGGGTTAAGCATCGAACGACTAATGCCTTTTGTCGGATCAAGTGAGGTGACTGAATCTGATGAACAAAGACGGAAGAAAAAAGAATGGGCTCAAATCATGTGTGACTACGACGAACTCAATAATAGTTACAAAACAAGAGAGATAACGCTCTCTGATGATTACATGTCACCATTTGGACCCGAAGGCACTGACGAACAGACTAAACCTATTTATTCATTCATCTATATTCCAGAAATTATACGCAAAATAGGTTCCTTGACAGCCTCTCTAGAGTCGGAAAAGAAAGCTCACGAAGAAGAGAGAACTATTTTATTGAGCAAAATTTATACACTTGAAAACTTTCCTGACACTTACAAACCTTCCACCTCCCGTCCTATTCCAGAATCATCTACATGTAAATGCAAGCAAACTACAAAGAAAATACCTTTATCTCACACTAACCTGGTATCGCATGTGCTCACAGACAAAGGCCTGAGATCTAAGGAAGCGAAGAAGGTTCAACCTGGCTCATCTAAGAAGACAACAGTCCCTGATAAAAAGAAGAGACCAGTCTCCAACTTTTCTTCTCATGTTTCAAAATCTTTTGCGTTTCCAAAAGTGACTTCTTGTAATGTCGCAGAACGTGTTTCGTTATTGCATTCCCTAAAATCAAAATTCCGTCATGTCAGCAATGATGTACTTTCCCATCCTCGTGACAGTCACTTCAGCAATAGCGTTTCCAAATTGCATAGCGCTCGTTCTAAGGACACATCTCCCACGCCGTCCAATCATACTATTAAATCTAAAGTAAAGAAACACAACATCTCCAAGACCAAGCCAAGCAAGAAATTAAGTCCAAAACAGATTTGGATTCCGAAATCTCAACTGCATCCTATAGGAAATCAACACGCTTGGATTCTCAAACCAGCTACACAACAACCTAGCAAAGAATTAAATCTAGCAATGAACAAGAAATCTACTACATCTGCTATCAAAAGAGGACCCATCTATAAATGGGTACCAAAACTTACTTGATTCTTTTTGCAGGTCCGTCATGTATGGTACTTAGATTCAGGTTGCTCCTCACACATGACTGGAAACAAAGAGCTGTTGAGCAACTTCTCTGAAGGATTCCTCGGGAAGGTCTACTTCGGAAACGGTCAATCTGCATCCATGCTAGGAATGGGTGATCTCATCCATGACAGGCTAACCATCAAAGGAGTATCCTACGTCGAAGGACTGAGCTACAATTTATTCAGCATAGGTCGTTTCTGCGACAAAGGCTACAAGGTGAACTTCGAGACCAACAGATGTAGTGTCACAGATATCAATGGAAGAGAGCTACTCACTGGACACAGGAAGACGAATCTTCACTCCATTGACCTCAAGACTGTCCGACCGACATGCCTTATTTCTCGAGCCTCTCTACATCAGAACGATCTCTGGCATCAGCGACTTTCCCATCTCAACTTCAAAGACCTGAACAAACTGCGATCAGAAAACTTGGTAAAAGGGCTTCCCTCGTTCAGATATCACAAAGAGCATCTTTGCTCGGCGTGTGAAATGGGAAAGATAAGGAAGGCCTCCCACCGGACCAAACACATAGCCTCAACCTCCAAACCTCTCGAACTCATTCATATGGATCTGTGGGACCCATGCGCACTCAGACCATTAATGGGCGAAAATATGTGTTAGTCATTGTGGATGATTTCTCACGCTACACATGGACTAAATTTCTGAGAACCAAGGATGAAACTCCAGCTAATCATTGAGTTTATCAAAACCGCTCAAAACCTCTACCAACTAAGTGTACAAATCATCAGAACTGATAATGGGACAGAATTCAAGAACAGAAAACTCAGTGACTTCTATGAATCACTTGGAATCACCCAACAGTTCGCAGCAGCTAAAACACCTCAACAAAATGGTGTAGTTGAGCGCAAGAACAGGACCTTAGTTGAAGCAACTCGTACACTCCTCATTCACTTTGGATTACCTCACTTCTTGTGGGCCGAAGCAATGAACACAGCTTGTTTCACTCAAAATCGTGGCTCACTTCACAAGAGGTTCAATAGGACACCCTATGAGTTGATAAATCGTAGAGTGCGAGACGTCTCATTTCTGAAAGTCTTTGGGTGCAAGTGCTATGTGGCAAATGATCGTGAAGATAGAGGCAAACTTGACCCAAAAGCATTCGAAGGCATACTGGTGGGATACTCAACAACATCAAAAGCCTATCGCATATATCTCAAAGAGAAAAGATCTGTTATGGAGAGCATTAACGTAATGTTTGATGAAGTAGACCGAGTCGTTTCTGCACAAATCAGTCCAGAACCAGGACTTCTACGAGAATTGACAAAGGATCAACCTAGCACTTCCTCTGTGGGCGAAACTTCAAAAACAAAGGCATTAAGTGACATGGAACTCGATCTCTTATTTGAAGATCTCTTCCTAACGCCGCTACCACACACTGCTCCAACAACTTCTGCGGCACCAGAAAATAATGATCATGCGGAGCCTAACAATGACAATACCCCTCCTACGATGGAAAATCTTCACCTTGATGATGATAGTGAACCCCCAACAGATACAAAGATCATATCCAGCTCAGGCGCTGAAACTCCTCAGCCTTATGATACAACAATAGATATTTCTTCAGGAGAGTCAGTAATGCCACAACCTGGAGAAGAAATAGAACATCAGGCTGATCAAGGTGGAGAAACAATATACGATACAAACATAGCTGGATCATCACAGCCTAGTACCAGAAAGTAGACTCGAGCCCACCCAAACTCACAAATAATTGGAGATCCCTCCACTGGAGTAACCACTCGGGCATCAACGATAAACGAAAGCCTCTACTCCTGCTTTCTCAGTCAAAAGGAACCCAGTAAATTAGCTGAAGCACTCGCCGATCCAGACTGGATAATTACAATGCAGGAGGAAATCAATCAGTTTGAGAGGTTGGAAGTTTGGAACCTAGTACCGAGACCAGCTGGGAAAACCATTATAGGGACTAAATGGGTGTTTAAGAACAAAAAGGACGAGCAAGGAGTTGTTATCCGGAATAAAGCAAGGCTGGTGGCAAAAGGTTACAATCAACAAGAAGGAATTGACTATGATGAGACATATGCCCCAGTCGCAAGAATAGAAGCCATCAGGATATTCTTAGCTTTCGCTGCACACAAGAACTTCACAGTCTACCAGATGGATGTCAAAACTGCATTCCTCAACGGAATACTAAAAGAAGAAGTGTTTGTATCCCAGCCTGAAGGTTTTGTATACGAAAAACTCCCAGACCACGTCTACAGACTCGATAAAGCTCTCTATGGAGTTAAACAAGCTCCCAGAGCCTGGTACGAGGTCCTCTCGGATTTTCTTATCTCATCTGGTTTCACAAAAGGGAAAATTGATACGACTCTTTTTATCAAGAAGGATGGCTCAGACATTATGCTAGTACAGATCTACGTTGACGACATCATATTCGGGTCAACAGACTCACGAATGTGCAGGAACTTTGGGGATCTAATGAAGCAGAAATTCGAAATGAGCATGATGAGCGAACTAAGTTTCTTCTTAGGACTTCAGGTTAAACAGCTTCACGATGGAATCTTCATCAGTCAATCCAAGTACATTCACGACATAGTCAAGAAGTACAACTTGGACAACTCAAATACTGTCATGACTCCCATGTCTACCTCATGAAAACTTGACGCAAATTCCTCAGGAAGATCTATTAACCAGACAACTTATCGAGGCATGATAGGATCCTTGCTCTATCTTACATCAAGTAGACCTGATATCATGTTCGCCACGTGTCTCTGTGCACGCTTTCAAGCTGATCCAAAGGAATCTCACATGCTCGCGGTCAAGCGAATTTTCAAATATCTCAAGGGAACTCCGAATCTAGGTCTATGGTACCCGATGGAATCAAGCTTTCAACTCGTAGGATAGACAGATGCTGATTACGCAGGATGCAAGCTGGACAGAAAGAGCACTTCTGGAGCCACTCAATTTCTCGGGGGTAAACTCGTAAGCTGGTCGTCTCGAAAGCAAAATTGTGTCTCAACATCGACAGCAGAAGCAGAATATGTCGGTGCTGCAAGTTGCTGCTCAGAAATTTTGTGGATGAGAACCCAGCTACGAGATTTTGGCATAACGTTAAATCATATCCCAATTTTTAGTGACTCTAAAAGTGCTATAGCTATAACAAGTAATCCAGTACATCATTCACGCACAAAACATATAGACATTAGATATCACTTTATCAAGGAACATGTGGAACAAGTACAATCGAAATGGATTTTGTTCACACAGATCTTCAACTTGCTGACTTATTTACTAAGGCATTGGATGATAAGCGATTCCAATTTTTGGTATCTAGGTTAGGCATGTTGAACCATAAGACATGATCGATTGTCCCTACATGAACCTGATATTGTGTAAATAGATCATTTAATTTTTCTCTATATGTTATGAATGTTAAAAAATCCTACTATTATATCTAGGGGGAGACTAATAAAAAATTTATGCATGAATCTAGGGGGAGTCTTCATTTAATGCACTAATTTAGGGGGAGTCATTGAATGGTTCGCACAAATCTAGGGGGAGTCTCTCAAAATTATGCACAAAAGAGTTCACACAAGGAGTTTTTATGATTTCTCATCAAATTTAAATTATATAGTATGGTGAAACTCCTTAAATTTCTATCGAAATTTATTCAAATATTTCAAATATCACAAATTTTTCTCGGCGAAACTGAAAATTCTCTTGAAATTCCTTTTAAAATTTTATCGGCGAAATTGCATATCGCTCGAAACCCTTTCAAATTGATTTGCCAATCGTACTAAATAAGTTTCGATCGAAACTGAACTCTTGATTTATTAGTTTCTCGGCGAAACTGACTTTCGCTCGAAACACATTTCGATTTAATTGCAATTTGATTAAATACTTTTATAATTTTATCGGCGAAACTGACTTTCGTTCGAAACACATTTCGATTGAAATTGATTATTAAATCCTTTGAAATTTCTCTCGGCAAAACTGACTTTCGCCCGAAACTCAATTCAATCGATCGAAAATCAAAATTGACTCTTTGAAATTATTCTCGGCGAAACTGAGACTCTGCTTATTTAAATAGAGTTTCGCCCGAAACACTGTTCTTCTTCATCGATTTTCAAATTCACTCTTAAACCCTCTCTGCAATCGCACACAAACTCATCACAGTCTCACTCTGTTTTACCGTTTATTGCAACTCCAAATCCCTCCTTGGTAAGGAAAAACGCTTATCTACAGCTTTTAACTGTTTTTTCTCATTCGTGCAGGTTACGCAGATTAGGGTTGCGTAAGTTCGAGCGAATCACTGTTAAAACTTGTTTTCATCTCGCCTAGATTCGCTCGAAACTAAACTCTAGTTTCAATTTCACATCACAATCGATCGATTGTTACTGAGAATATTACTTATTCTGTGTTTTCAAATCGACGTATTCTAGGGTTTTGCTACTTTCGATCGAAACAGGGCATTTCAATTTTCAACATAATTTTAATCGTTTTGACTTAACCCTTTCGGCCGAAACTATCTCACAGGTTCGATCGAAACTGACGACAAAATTAATTTTAATCGATCGACACTTCTCACAGTTTTGCTCTATTCCACAGTTTCGATCGAAACTGAGGCTCAACTGAATCGATCGATTCGTGATTTAAATTGTACCACATTGGACTTTCGATCGAAACTGAATTGCACTCCCCGATCGAAACTGAATTTAATTCACTTTCGCCGAATTTGCCTAAATTGAACATGACTTTCGATCGAAACAACAGTCCAAATTGAACTTATGATTTGATCGCACGATGCACATTGTTGCCCGAAACTCAAAACCAATTGAAATTGGCACTTTCGCCGATTGCTTAATTCAATTTCACTTTGTTTCTTCAACGAAACAGTCACAATTTTATGCCAAATTTTTCTAAGTCCTAACATGCTTAACAACGTATTGAATAATTTTGCATACTTTCTAAGTCCAAATGGTCAATTTCCACTAATCCATTGCTCTTATCTTGCAGATCTACCAAAATGGTGCGACTAATTGATGAGATTTTCGCCTCCAAGGACTGGGCACAGAGGACACCCAACAACCATCAACTTGACTTTGATAATAACTCGTGCCCAGATCCTATCATTATTAAAATCCTCGCAAACCACCCTCTAAAAACTGCCCTAAACATCACCGAGGTAGTCCCTGAAGTGTATGTACAACAATTCTGGTCCACCCTTCAAAAACCAACCAATAACCCAAAAATAACCACTCTTTCCGCCAAAATCGACAACACCATAGTTGTCCTTACTCCATCCATTCTCCGTTCCATACTAAACCTACTTCATTCACTCCTATATGATCCCCATCCCTCCACCAACGACCTAATCAGGGACTTCCTATTCATGGGTCACAAACCTAACACCCAAAACACCATACACTTACCTGAGTTCACTGCCAAAGACATCCCTGCACCTTGGAGGACTCTGTTTCTCATTATCAACAAGTGCCTCTCGCCGAAGCACTCCGGGTCTGACAAGTGCAACCGGAACATCATGCTTATCTTCCATGGGATCGTCTTCAACAGAAATTATGATGTCGTCCAACTCATCTGGTCGGACATCCTCGATCAACTGCGAAGGCGAGGTCTTGGATCAACGAAGCCGGTGCTCCCTTACTTACGGTGGCTACCCATCATCGTCCAACATTTCGTGAATCTTCATCCCGAAATCGAATGCCGACCGAGAGACGAGGGTTATCAATCTCCGAAGCTCATAAAAATCCAATCGACCAAGAGCAAAATCGATCAGGAGGCCATGATCATCCCAGACCACTTACTTCGCCTCCTCGATCCGAATGAGCCGGAGCTACGCAAATATATGCAAGCCAACAACCTCGACGACGTCCCCGTGGCTCAACACAACCCAGTTGAACCTAACCCAGGGACAAGCCTACCCCCAGAGCCAAACGTAGGTCTAGGAAGCTACTCATCCCCACAGCCAAAAGGATGACCGAGGAGGACAACAGAAACGGCGTACAAAGCAAAAACACGACCGTACTCTTAAGCCAACTAGTCCACTAATAAGCCGGACAGAGCCCATAGGTACAGGGGATGACTTTGTCTTCCCCCGAGTAGAAGTCGCGATATCGGGTCCAATCGCGCAAACTACCCTTCCCAGCCACTCAATCATCTCCCAACAGATGATTGTTTCACATACTCACGAGGTGCCACGTCATTCATCACCACCTCGCTCGGAGGTGGTTGATGTAACAAGCAGTACTCCGCCTCAGACTGCACCTTCTTTGATCACTACGAGTCTAGTGCCCTCACCATCCATAATTTTTCCACTTTCTAGGACACTACCATTAGATTCTGCACCTCTAGATCTTAGTGATCTAGACCGAACGCTCTACGATGTCTCCGTACTAGAGTCTAGTACGGAACAGAGCGGAAAACCCAACGTAGTCAACATCACTGCAGCTACGACCTTGGGCCATCAATCTGTGTCCGTCTCAGCTTTGATGTCAACGATGAGCCTACGTGGCCTCGGTTATTCAAGTCCTGTGCAAACGGGCGGCACATCAGTATCCTCTACTGATGTTGTGACGACGGAACGTCTTAGTGACTCCGTCCGGTTATTTTCCCCGTTCGTGATGGAGGCCAGGCTGAATGATCGCCTCGCAGAGTTTGCGAAAGGACTTGAGGACACAATCATGGCCCAAGTCTACAGCGCAATTGCGACCTCCACTCGAGACAAAGGCAAAGCCCCCATCACCGACGTGACCACACGAGCCGACCCATCCCCTGACTCTGAGGAAGGGCCGTGGAACGTACCAATACCAGAATTGATCGACGTTCTACTGGCCAGGCTCCGCAGTGCACCAAAGCTGACTGCGTACGAAGCGGAGGTCCTCAGACGTCTGGAACTTCCCTTCAACCCTCCTAATCCAGGCCAGGCCCAGTCATCAAGACAACCATGTGACGACCCTGATGGTGGGGATCGTCCCGAGGGGGAGAAGACACAAGGGACAGGGCCTCCGCCGCAGCCACAGCCGCAACCTAAAACCACCCGAACACCCACCAGAACAAAACCACCTACACCCACCCAAACCAGAAAATCTACCCGAACTACTACCAATACAACCCAAACGACCTCCTCATCACCCGTGAGTCCATCACCGCCTAGCCTTACAAACCCAAGAAATTCCACTGATCCTCCATCCTCACCTACTCTATCTGTCGAAACACTTTACAACCCACACTCAGCGGTAGAAAAGTACATCTTCAACGATGATCGGTTAACAAAGCCGATGCATCCAGACTTGGCCAAGGGCTTACTAGACAATGCCAGATACTTCTTGATGAAGGCAAATGTTGACTTAGCACTTATCGACGATGATGAGCTCGAGGAAGGTGAAGACTACGAAGCAGACATTTCAGAACTTACAGAGCTTCTCAAACACGTTGTCGTCGATAAGGAGTGCCCCCCCTCGAAGTCGAAGATAGGAAAAGAACAGAAGCTGCCGTGGGAAAATGTCAAAGTGATAGCTCCATATCAAGAAGAGATACGGAGAAGAATTTGGAGGAAGGAGGATAGGATGAAGGAGCTAGACGAGCTGAGTCTAAGAGGCCTAACTCATCTCCCGAGATCAACTGCTATACGATACCTACTCTCTCTTCGTAGAGGGCTTGTGTTGAGAGCAAAAGATACAAACGTTGACAATCTTAGAAGAGAAGAGAAGGAAAAGGCCAGAATCAGCAAAATCTTGGGAGTTCGGCGAGGTCGTCTCGACTATTATGAGTATCCAATCTATAAAGTGCAGCGAGAAGATGGAACGGTTGAGGAACTGACTGAAGGCGATCTCTCCTACATCAGAGGTGAAGATGTTGATCGGATACTTTTCAGCTTCAGATTTCTTGGAACACTCCAGAATCCAGACTTGAAAGTGGGCTACGTTGCTCTTAAGTGATTCATGATGCGCCAAATCAAGTTCAATTCGACTCACGATCTTCAAATGGCGGTGGAAAGCAATATGAAAAGGGTGAATCTCACGAAGCCATCCTTCGAAGTCCCCGACTCAAGTTTTGGTGAAGGCCACATAATCAACAACGATGCATCGGTGGTCTACATCAATTACAAAGGAGAAAAGAGGCTGATGAAAACACCCGAGATTGCCAAATTCAGCGATGGGACGCTGCTGATTATTCGGGTGAAACTCGAAAGGATTTTGGAGGAGCTAAGGTACGAAGAAGCAGAAGTCCAGGAGAAGTACGAGAAGCTGATCAACATCATCTCCGATCGATTATCCTTACGAAGAATGATACGATCTTGCGAGTTCAGACTTGGACTCATGAAATCGATTGATGCTGTGGAGGAATATTTAGTGGGAGATTGTTAGGAATATTTTGTAGCATCCTTTAATTTATGTAATCTTGGGTTAATATGTTTATTTAGTGGGTTGTTAGTAGATTGGGGTGACTTATGGAATTAAGTCATAGTTTTGTATTGGGCTTTAATATACCAAATACTTGTAGCATATAAAGCCCCATTTACCCTAATTAGGGTTTTATCAAAAGAATTGAAAGGTAAGCCACCTTGTACGTTACATTAAGAAAACACACACTAAAGGTGTTCTTCACGTTTTACACATTCGAACCATTCTTTTGATCCTGATTTGGTAATAAAAGGGCCAACAAGTGGTATCAGAGCCTAACGCGGATCAATATCTTCCATTTGAATCCAGTTTTGCTCGATTTCGACGTGATTTGACGAAGATTTTTGCTTGAAAATGCATTCTCTGTTTTTCACTGTTTTTAGATGTTTTCAAATCGTTTTCAGTGATTCTTTACTCCTAGGACATTAGAAAACTGATATTGAGTACATTTAGGTTCTTTCACGTCGATTCCAGTCAAGTTTGAGTCGGATCTAAGCAAAAACGAGTCTGAAAAATCTGTTTTTCACTGAACTGGGCATCACGTTCGAGCAACAAATTGAACAGTACCATTGAGTTTGAAGTTTTCGACCGAAACTCACTGAGAGGAGATTCAATCAATTTCAATTTCCGGGAATTTTTTCGCTTATTTCACAGTTTCGCTCGAAAGATTTCTCGGCGAAAGTCCAATTGTTTCGCCCGAAAGTCGATCGATTTGAGTTTCGACGAATTTTCCACCAATATCACAAGGTTCGATCGATACAATTCTCGGCGAAAGCCCAATCTTTTTCGCCCGAAAAGCTACAGTGCACTCTTTCACAGTTTCCATCGATACACATCTCGGCGAAAGTCCAATGTACTAATTGTTTCGCTTGAAACTTAATTCTCCACTTAGTCAATTTCAATCTCAGATGATCGAATGTACTAACGAGGCTTGTGGAGGTGCTTGTGGTCTTTTGAGGGCAAGGCGGTACATGGATGTGACCTGTGGAGAGGTTTCAGTGTGTCCTGTGTGTCAATATATTCTATCTGAATGTGACTGTTAAATATGACGTGTGTGAACCGTGTGCTCGTGTAAAAATATTGTTATTCCGCTTTAATATATTGTATGTTGCAGAAATATTTTTATTAATCGGATCTTCCGCGGTTTTTGTTGCTGAAAATCCGCCAACATTTTTATTTTTAAAAGTGAGGGTTGTTACAATTGGTATCAGAGCGTTCGGTTATGTGTTCTGAAGATTGTCCATGTACTGCCCCTCAAAAGCCTGGAGAACCAGCCTCGCCTGTAAGTTTTTTTTATAACTTATGTGATTATGTGTTATTAAAATGTGTTGTATATGTGATGAATAGATCATTATCGAAAATGAGGCGAGCATGTAGAGAAAACGGGGGAGAGTCAAGCCGTAGGGGCGAATCTGAGTCCCCTGCGAGTGAGTGATTCCACGATAAGGCGCTTAACCGAACTGATCCAACGTCAGTCAGATTAGATAAATGAGCTAATACAACACCGCAATTCATTTGAGCATCGCTCCTCCCCGCAACCAGAACGTGTCGAAATTATCGGGGAACGTTTCAGAAAACTAAATCCTCCGACATTCGCTGATGCCACTAATCCTGTAGTGGCAGAAGACTGGTTACGTACGATTGAAGACATGTTCATCTATAGTCGTGTGCCTGAGGAGGAGAAGGTTCTTTGTGCCATTTCCATGCTAAGAGGAAACGCTAGGTTTTGGTGGGACACAGTGAAAGTACTAGAGCCCAGTGACGAAGTCGTGGGTGCACTTCAAGGAGCTGTTTCACAACAAGTACTTCTCAGCCCATGAACAAGAACGAAGAATGCTCGAACTTGTGAACCTGAAACAAGGAGGGCTGTCAGTTGCGGAGTATATCCGTAAGCTTGAGGAGCTGTCCCGCTTTGCTCCTCCCATGGTATTCACTAGTCTGTTGAAGGTGACAAGGTTCATAACGGGCCTCAAACCTGAACTTTATCGAGACTTAAGTATAACGGGAGTCCGACAGCTGGAGTTTACACAAGTAGCGGAGCGGGAAATGATTGCGGAGCAGGTGGAGGCACAGATTATGGAGGCCCAGGAGGCAAAAAGAAGACATGAGAATCAGCAAGGAGGAGGAGCTGATCGCAAGCGCCAATTCTTTGGCAAAGGCCCTAGCAACAATAATCAAAACATCGACCGGGCCAACGGAACTAGCGCCCAATGAACAAAGGGCCAACAAATATTTTGAGTAGGCCTCCAAACCCCGCGCGATGCCAACAATGAGGGCGTTATCACTTCGGAGTCTGCTTTAGATCTGTTCTACCCAGGCCCTCAGTGCTTTCGATGTGGAAAGAATGGTCATTATGCGAGGAGCTGTCCGGAGAACCTACTCATGAATTCGACAAAACAGCCGGTTCGACCTCCATCAGTCCCAGCCAGAGTTTTCACCCTGACGAATGAGGAAGCAGAAGCAAACCCTGCTGTAGTGACGGGTACGTTGAATATCTTTCACGTGCCTACGTCTGTTCTCATTGACTCTGGTGCCACACATTCGTTTGTGTTGGCTAACTATATGGAAAGAGTAGGAATCTATCCTACTCAGTCTGAATGCTGTTATGTAGTGGTAATACCTCAAGGGGACCCAATTCGAACCAACAGGGCAGTACAGAAATGTCCTATAAACATCGAGGGTAGAAACTTAGAAGCTGATCTGATTGTGATCCCGATGAACGATTATGACATCATATTTAGGATGGATTAGCTTTTGAAATATAGAGCCGTGATTGACTGTGCTAAGAAGATAATGAAATTTCAATTGCCTGAGGATGAGGTATTTACTTTTTCGGGTAAAACGAACCAAAGTTGTATTCCTCGAATTTCGGCTTTTAAGGCCCAACGACTTTTGAGATCGGGTTGTGAATCTTTCTTAGTATGTGCTGTAAAGGCAGAGAAACCCCTCTTCCAGAATTGAAGGATGTGCCAATAGTAAATGAGTTTGCCGATGTATTTCCCGATGATCTCCCGGGGTTTCCCCCTGATCGAGAAATATAGTTCACCATCGACCTAGTGCCAGGAGCGGGTCCTATCGCTAAAGCCCCTTATCGATTAGCACCAAACAAGTTAAAGGAGTTAAAAGAATAACTTGAGGATCTGTTACAGAAGGGATTTATTCAGCCTAGTTTTTCACCTTGGGGAGCACCAATATTGTTTGTGAAAAGGAAAGATGGATATATGAGGATGTGCATCGATTACCGGGAGCTGAATAAAATTACGATTAAGAACAAGTACCCATTGCCTAGGATAGATGACATGTTTGATCAACTACATGGTGCTAAGGTATTTTAAAAAATTGACCTTCATTCGGGGTACCACCAGCTAAAAATTCGGGAGTCAGACGTCCCAAAAAGGCATTTCGCACGAGGTACGGCCATTATGAATTTTTGGTCATGCCTTTTGGATTGACGGTGAACCTACAACCTTTATGGACTTGATGAATCGAGTTTTTAAGGATTTTCTGAACCAGTTTGTTATTGTCTTTATCGACGATATCCTCATTTATTCCATGTCAAAGGAAGAACATGCAGTTCATCTACTAATTGTCTTGGGAACTCTACGAGAAAAAAACTTTATGCCAAATTTAAGAAGTGCGAGTTATGGCTAGAGCAAGTAATCTTTTTGGGACACGTCGTTTCTGGAAGTGGAATTTCTGTAGATCCTGGTAAGATCGAAGCGATAAGTAATTGGCCACGACCAACTACCCCCAAAGAGATCTGTAGCTTCCTAGGGCTCGCTGGGTATTATCGGAAATTCATTCAGGATTTCTCCAGCATTGCTTAGACGCTCACAAATCTAACTATAAAGAACGTTCCATTCAGATGGACGGAAGCCTGTGAACAGAGTTTCCAAGAGCTTAAAAAGCGGCTAACTACAGCCCCAATCCTTACGATACCTTCGGGAACTGGAGCATTTTCGGTATATAGTGATGCCTCGAAAAATGGTTCCGACAATTGAAGGAATACGAGAAGAATTACCCAACTCACGATCTTGAGCTCGCAGCAGTGGTGTTCGCTTTAAAAATATGGTGGCACTACTTGTACGGAGAACGGTGTGAGATCTTTACAGACCACAAGAGCCTGAAGTATTTCTTCACGTAGAAGGAGCTGAACATGAGACAAAGGCGGTGGTTAGAACTCGTGAATGACTACGACTGTGTAATTAGCTATCACCCAAGGAAAGCGAATGTAGTCGCGGACGCTTTAAGTAGGAAAGCTGTAAATGCAGAACTTCATCATCTTGGAGTAGAAGTAGTTGCGCATTGACTGTAGGACCCCAGTCCCCGCGAACTAGGTCGGCCAATAAATTATGTCTATGACTTACGTAATTTTTGTGTTAATTACGTACGTGTTACATGCTCTTGTGATGTTATGAATTTTATGCCGTGAATGTTACGAGAAGTATGTGCAATTACTACCAGGAATTTTCGTGCTCGTGATGACCCTAGATTGAGAAGAATAATTTTCGAAAATAGTGAAAGAGAATGATAGGAGTTGGACTAGGACTTCCATGGACCACGAATTATTAAACTTGGACTAGAAATTTAATTATTGTTGGGTTAGAACCTAATTTAAGCCCAAGCCCATGAGAGCCCAAAATAGGAGACAAGTTTCCTCACTTCAAGGAAAACCCACGCTACCTTGTCTTCTCCAATATGACTAAAATATATCAAAACACATTTTCAACTCCATAACCCCATCAAGAAAACAAACGAAAGCTCAAAAAGAAGAGGAGGAAGCCGAGACGAGTTTTCGAACCAAAAGCACTCCAAGAGGTTGAAGATCGAAATTGGTAAGTAAAGCTAACCTCCTAAGCTAATTCGATTTTTATTTCATGGTAAAAAGCATGTTTAGGGGTGAGGAGATTAAAGAAATCGGGGTGCAAATATGGAGTTGGATAGTTTATTAGGTGATTTAGAACTCATAATTTAGGGTAAAACAAGTTACGAAGCAAGGTTGTGGGATGATGAGCGACGAAGAATTGAAGATGATGATAAAAGTCGAAGTGAAAAGTCTAGGTAAGATAGCCAGAAAAGTCGAGCTAAGAATGCCAAGATAAAAATGTCGACGTAATATATTCGACATTTTATAAATGTCGAGATCCATGCGAGTTTCATGTCGACATTTCTAGTCATAAATGTCGAAACAGATGGTAAATGTCGAGGGTTAGATTGAGATGCATGTCGACATTTCCATTGTATAAATGTCGAAATGTTAGAAAGATGTCGAGTTAAAAATGTCGAGATTCATTTACGATAAATGTCGAGATGTTAAGTAGGGTGTCGAGCTTACCTATCGAGATTTTCCTCAATAGTGATACCGAGATTTCTTTACAAACTATGTCGAGATTTAGCATGAAGTGTCGATATCTTTAAATAGTTCAAAATGTCGAATTCAAAGAAAGTGATATAAATGTCGAGACCATGTGAATTTCATGTCGACATTTTCAGCACAAAATGTCGAGAGCCAATGATAAATATCGAAACCCTCAAAATGTCGAAGTGTTAAGGAGAAATGTCGAAACCTTGTTAGGAAATATGTCGAGACCTATGTTGAATTTATGTCGATATATCATATCGAGATTTTGTAATGTCGAGCGAAATTAAAAACAAAATGTCGAGATCTTTAAATCGTTTAAATGTCGAGATTTCTAAATGTCGAAAGGATTGATGAGATGTCGACGTAATATATATCGATATTTGTTAAATGTCGAGAAGTTAAAGCGAATATTGAACTATTAAAAAGGAGATGTCGACATAAATGTCGAGACCTTCAAAATGTCGAGGTTTAGATTGGATCCTATGTCGACATTTCCCGTTACAAATGTCGAAGTATAATGTCGATATACCCCAAGATAAAATGTCGAAATGTTAGGTAGAATATCGAAACTTGGAAATGTCAAGATTCGGGCAAAAGTTTATGTCGACATTTTTGTTGATTTAAAACCCGAAATCTAAGTCTAATATATCACTCGACATTTGGGTTAAAATGTCGAGATTACTAAGTGTCGAGATTTTAAATAACCCAATGGCCGAATTCCTATACATGTAATACCGAGATCTTTACATACTCTATTAAGTAAAATATTTCAACACATTTCAAGTACATAGATAACTAATATTTTAGAAAATATACTGATATAATAATTTTATGATTAAGGTCGAAAAATTAGGAATTTCGCCGAACCAGTAGCAGCTATCCTACGGACTCCATGTAAGTAGAAATCCAACTACGATACGTAACTTGCCTGCGTCTGATTATGTGAATTTACGTGCTCGTGTATTTTACGTAGAACGTGCATGTTACGACAAAGTTATTTTATATCCATGATAGTATGATCTGCATATTTACATGAGCATGGCATGAGCACTTGCACGCATTAGTAGTACCTAAGATGTGAGGTAAGAGCGTGCGTAAGATCGCCTGTGTGCGATGTAAACTCGCCGATATTGGCGTTTGTGTCGACTCAATGAAGAGTCACGGCTCCCCTATGCCGCCATGGCAAAAGAAGCCACAAGGCCTGTATAAGAGGCTGGGGGGGATACCCCGGATGCGGGAGATGCAACCTGGAGGACGCGGCCCGGGGCACGCACTGAGTAAGGGAAGATTCCTGCGGGTGACCTTCTAGTGCGTAAAGCACTAACCGGGAGGGAAGATTCCTTCGGGTGACCTCCGCGGTTAGTGGCCTCGGTGTTGGCTACCAGTGAGAAGCGTCCGCGTGGAGGCCACACTGAGTAAGGGAAGATTCCTTCGGGTGACCTCTAGTGTGAGAACCTCCACACATGAGATCTCTATGAAATGGCGCATAGTGGGATAGAAAGCCGAGGGCCCATACGAAATAAGAGTATAAGAATATGAGTATGAGTCAGAGAAAGAATAAGAAAATGAGAAGGAGAGTAGGAGCATTAGAAAACGACGACGTGGATTGTCGATCGTTAGGGCACGTGCATACATGCATAATTTCTGCTTACCGAGCCTCGGTGGCTCATTCTTTATGTTACGTATTGTAGGTACTGACGATCACGGTACGTGATCCGACCATTACGCGAGGCCGATCTTTTGAAGCTATCCGGCTGCTTTTGAGGTGGGAGTGTGTGTATGGATGACGACCTGTGAAGGCCGGGCGCATAGGGAGCTTTTGGCTGCACACACACACACACTTGTATTTTGTGTAGACATGATTTCGATGATTCGTAGAACGAGTTACGAATATTCTTTTGACATGTATATAAGACTTCCGCATGCACGTTTTAAAATGAAAAATTTTATTCGCATTTTTTACGTATACGCACAATAACAAAACATTAACACTTAGAATTAGAACGGAAATACGAGGGCGGGACGACGGGTCCTGACAGAGTGGTATCAGAGCTTCGGTCACAGGTCCTGTAGACTGTCCATACACACACACTCAAAAGCGCGGAAGCGGCCTTGTTTGTAAGTACGATGTTATGTGAACTACTTGTGTGGTTTAATTTATTGGCCTTAGGAATTGTCAAGGTAGGTTGAAAAATGGTAAGACTTAGAGGCGAAGGAAGTAGAGAATCTGACCAAGGTAGGGATACCAACAACCCTCCTGATAGCCGGGATGCTACCATCCTGCAATTAACGGAGTTGGTCCGACAGCAGTCGGCCCAAATCCAACAGCTGATCCAACAGCAAAATGCTGGTGGGCAATCAGCCAACCTACCTCCCCCACCCGAACGAATTGAGATGATCGGGGAGATGTTCAGGAAGCTAAATCCTCCACAATTTGAGGATGCTGAAGACCCCACATCCGCTGAGGATTGGCTAAGGACGCTGGAGAACATGTTCCAGCATAGCCGCACACCCGAGGCGGAGAAGGTCATGTGCGCTGCCTACCTACTGAGGGGGAGCGCTGGGCACTGGTGGGACACCGTCTCAGCCATCGAAAACCCTCTGACGATGAGCTGGGATCGGTTCAAGGAAATCTTCCGAGGAAAGTATTATACCGCCCCAGTCAGAGCCCAAAGGATGAACGAGTTCATCAACCTCCGCCAAGGAGCAATGACAGTGGCGGAGTACATCAGGAAGTTCGAGCAGCTCTCAAGGTTCGCTGCTCATATGGTCAGTACGGACACGCTCAAGATTGAGCGGTTCATGGAAGGGCTGAAACCCGAGTTGTACAGAGACGTGAGTATGGCCGGAATACAAGGAGCCACGTACGCCCAAGTGGCTGAGAGAGCGCTGGTGGCGGAGCAAGCCGAGGCAAGGATTGCTCGGGCTCAAGAAGCAAAGCGCAAGTTCGTACAAGGACCGCAAGGGAGCGGAAATAACCCAAAGCGGCAGTTCATTCCCAAGGGTGGAAAACCGAACTTCCAGAATCGACCAGGACCACCCCCACAGTTTAACCCAAACCAGGGTAGACCCCAGTTCGACCTACCCGTATGCCCGAAGTGTGCACGGAGGCACATGGCAGCCTGCAACTCCCAAAATGCCGTCTGCTTCAAATGTGGCAAGACGGGCCACTATCTGATGGCATGTCCGGAAGGTGGATCCGGAAGTCAAGCTGGAAACCAAGCAGCACCACCAAGGGTACCAGCCAGGGTTTTCACTATAACCTCCGAGGAAGCGGAAAATAACCCGGCAGTGGTAACAGGTACCCTCCTCGTCTACGAAACCCCCACTTGCATCCTAGTCGACTCAGGAGCGACACACTCGTTCGCGTCTACTAAGTATGTTATAAGGGTACGAGTCACGCCTCACCAAGCTGAGTGCGAGTTTAGGGTAACAGTTCCGAACGGGAATCCCACCCAAACCAATCAGGTTTTACGGGATTGTCCAATAGTAATCGGGGATAAGGAACTGCCCATAGACCTCATAATAATTCCCATGAATGATTATGAGGTAATCCTTGGAATGGATTGGCTATCGAAGTACGGAGCTGTCATAGACTGCCACCGCAAGATAGTCACGCTCAATACGGACGAGAATGAACCCCTTAAGTTCGTAGGAACCAGCAAGGGGACCATGATCTCAAAGATATCAGTGTTAAAAGCCCAACGACTGATCAGATCAGGGTGCGAAGCCTACCTGGTATTCGCCATCAAGTCAGAAGGGAATATCTCCCCGAAATTTGAGGAAGTGTCGATAGTGAAGGACTTCCCTGACGTATTCCCCGAGGAATTACCGGGACTACCACCCGAGCGAGAAATAGAGTTCGCTATAGATCTGGTACCTGGAGCGGCGCCAGTATCTAAGACCCCCTATCGGCTAGCACCGACGGAGATGAAGGAGTTAAAGGACCAACTCGACGAACTCCTGCAGAAGGAGTTCATACAGCCGAGTTTCTCTCCCTGGGAGCGCCGGTGCTATTCGTGAAAAAGAAGGATGGGTCCATGCGGCTATGCATAGACTATAGGGAGTTGAACAAGCTAACGATTAAGAACAAGTATCCACTCCCTATGATAGACGATCTGTTCGATCAACTACAAGGCGCAACGGTTTTCTCCAAGATCGACTTAAGATCGGGCTACCATCAACTGAGGATCCGGAAGGAAGATGTCCCAAAGACGGCCTTTAGTACCCGTTATGGCCACTACGAGTTTCTGGTGATGCCATTCGGGCTGACTAATGCGCCTGCAGCTTTTATGGATTTAATGAACCGGGTGTTCAAACCCTATCTAGATATGTTTGTCATCGTCTTCATTGATGACATCCTAATTTACTCAAGGACGAATGAGGAACACGAGGAACATCTGAAAATAGTTCTGAGTATATTACGGAATAAACAACTTTATGCCAAGTTCAAGAAGTGTGAATTTTGGCTTGACCAAGTCGCCTTCTTGGGGCATATAGTATCAGGAGCAGGAATTTCGTAGACCCGAACAAGATAGAAGCCATCAGCAACTGGCCCAGGCCGACCAATGTAACGGAAATACGAAGTTTCCTCGGTCTGGCAGGATACTATAGGAAGTTTATAAAGGACTCTCGAAAATAGCGTCGACACTGACGAGGCTGACCAGGAAGAATACTCCATTTCAATGGACCACGGAATGCGAACGAAGTTTCCAGGAGCTGAAGGAAAGGCTTACAACGGCTCCAGTTCTCACAATACCATCGGGAACTGGAGGGTTTACGGTGTATAGTGATGCGTCGAAGAATGGGTTAGGGTGTGTACTAATGCAGAACGGGAATGTAGTAGCATACGCCTCTCGTCAACTAAAAGAGTACGAGAAAAACTACCCGACGCACGACTTAGAACTGGCAGCAGTGGTCTTTGCTCTCAAGATATGGAGGCATTACCTCTACGGAGAGCGGTGTGAGATATACACTGACCACAAGAGCCTCAAGTACTTCTTTATGCAAAAGGAGTTGAATATGAGGCAGAGGAGGTGGTTAGAGTTAGTTAAGGATTATGACTGTGTCATCAACTACCACCCAGGCAAGGCGAACATAGTAGCCGATGCCTTAAGCAGAAAAGCAGTCAGTGCAGAACTGCAACTGCTGGAAGTCGAAGTCGTAAGGTTAGGCGAAGTTGAGGCGCGGCTAGCGGCCTTAACTTTGCAACCAACGTTGCTGGAGCAAATTAAGACAGCGCTAGGAACAGACGAACTGTACGCGAAAATTAAGGAGGCACAGCCGGAACAAACAACCGGAGACCTCATGGTACGGGAAGACGGACGACTGTATTTCAAGGATCGGTTGTATGTACCAGACAATGCTGAGCTAAGAAGGACGATAATGACGGAAGCCCATGCTACCGCATACTCAGTACATCCAGGAGCAACGAAGATGTACAGAGGTTTAAAGGAGAACTACTGGTGGCCAGGCATGAAAAAGGACATCGCAACTTTCGTGAGTCAGTGCCTGACGTGCCAGCAGATAAAAGTCGAGCAACAAAGGCCGGCGAGAACCCTACAACCGTTACCCATTCCGGAATGGAAATGGGATAACATTACCATGGATTTCGTGGTAGGATTACCGAAGAATACGAATGGGCACGACGCGATTTGGGTAATCGTAGATCGACTAACCAAGTCTGCCCATTTCCTACCAATTAGTACGACGTTCTCCATGGAACGATACGCGGAGCTCTACATCCGAGAGATAGTGCGACTGCACGGCGTTCCATCGTCAATAGTCTCGGATCGCGACTCCAGATTTCTGTCGAAATTCTGGACGAGCTTGCAAAAGGCGATGGGAACGAAGCTATCTTTTAGTACCGCCTACCATCCACAGACGGACGGTCAATCCGAGCGAACCATCCAGACGCTGGAGGATATGCTCCGAGCATGTGTACTCGATTTCAAAGGGAATTGGAGTAAACACCTCCCACTGATCGAGTTCTGCTATAACAA
The DNA here is from genome assembly GCA_027422505.1 of Craterostigma plantagineum. Taxonomy (NCBI): domain Eukaryota; kingdom Viridiplantae; phylum Streptophyta; class Magnoliopsida; order Lamiales; family Linderniaceae; genus Craterostigma; species Craterostigma plantagineum. The sequence continues at coordinate 436,037 of JAPQWV010000395.1, forward strand.
TAGCTACCACGTCACCATTGGGATGGCACCGTACGAAGCGCTATACGGGCGAAGATGCAGATCCCCAGTACATTGGGACGAGGTTGGCGAACGGGCAGTGTTAGGCCCTGACATAGTACGAGAAATGACGGAAGTCATTACTACCATACGAGAAGAATGCGAACGGCACAGAGTCGACAGAAAAGCTACGCCGACAGAAGGCGTCGACCGCTGGAATTCGAAGAAGACGATATGGTGTTTGTTAAGGTATCGCCGATGAAGGGCATAAAGAGGTTCGGGAAGAAAGGAAAGTTAAGTCCTAGGTACATAGGACCATTTAGGATTCTGAAGAGAGTAGGCGAGGTAGCATACCAATTGGAGCTGCCTGCGTCATTAGCGCAAGTGCATGACGTGTTCCACGTCTCGACACTGCGAAAATACATAGCTGACCCTAACCACGTTCTAGGAAACGAGTCCCTACATCAGCAATTAAAGCCGGATCTAAGTTACGAAGAGATTCCGGTGGAAATATTGATGTACGAGACTAAGAAGCTTAGGAATAAGGATATTCCCTTAGTGAAAGTACTGTGGCGGAACCAGTCTACGGAAGAAGCCACATGGGAACGTGAGGACGAAATGAAAATCCGTTATCCCGAGTTGTTTCACACGGGTTGATTTCGGGGGCGAAATCCTCCTTAAGGGGGGGAGGATGTAGGACCCCAGTCCCCGCGAACTAGGTCGGACAATAAATTATGTCTATGACTTACGTAATTTTTGTGTTAATTACGTACGTGTTACATGCTCTTGTGATGTTATGAATTTTATGCCGTGAATGTTACGAGAAGTATGTGCAATTACTACCAGGAATTTTCGTGCTCGTGATGACCCTAGATTGAGAAGAATAATTTTCGAAAATCGTGAAAGAGAATGATAGGAGTTGGACTAGGACTTCCATGGACCACGAATTATTAAACTTGGACTAGAAATTTAATTATTGTTGGGTTAGAACCTAATTTAAGCCCAAGCCCATGAGAGCCCAAAATAGGAGACAAGTTTCCTCACTTCAAGGAAAACCCACGCTACCTTGTCTTCTCCAACATGACTAAAATATATCAAAACACATTTTCAACTCCATAACCCCATCAAGAAAACAAACGAAAGCTCAAAAAGAAGAGGAGGAAGCCGAGACGAGTTTTCGAACCAAAAGCACTCCAAGAGGTTGAAGATCGAAATTGGTAAGTAAAGCTAACCTCCTAAGCTAATTCGATTTTTATTTCATGGTAAAGAGCATGTTTAGGGGTGAGGAGATTAAAGAAATCGGTGTGCAAATATGGAGTTGGATAGTTTATTAGGTGATTTAGAACTCATAATTTAGGGTAAAACAAGTTACGAAGCAAGGTTGTGGGATGATGAGCGACGAAGAATTGAAGATGATGATAAAAGTCGAAGTGAAAAGTCTAGGTAAGATAGCCAGAAAAGTAGAGCTAAGAATGCCAAGATAAAAATGTCGACGTAACATATATCGACATTTTATAAAAGTCGAGACCATGCGAGTTTCATGTCGACATTTCTAGTCATAAATGTCGAAACAGATGGTAAATGTCGAGGGTTAGATTGAGATGCATGTCGACATTTCCATTGTATAAATGTCGAAATGTTAGAAAGATGTCGAGTTAAAAATGTCGAGATTCATTTACGATAAATGTCGAGATGTTAAGTAGGGTGTCGAGCTTACCTATCGAGATTTTCCTCAATAGTGATACCGAGATTTCTTTACAAACTATGTCGAGATTTAGCATGAAGTGTCGATATCTTTAAATAGTTCAAAATGTCGAATTCAAAGAAAGTGATATAAATGTCGAGACCATGTGAATTTCATGTCGACATTTTCAGCACAAAATGTCGAGAGCCAATGATAAATATCGAAACCCTCAAAATGTCGAAGTGTTAAGGAGAAATGTCGAAACCTTGTTAGGAAATATGTCGAGACCTATGTTGAATTTATGTCGATATATCATATCGAGATTTTGTAATGTCGAGCGAAATTAAAAACAAAATGTCGAGATCTTTAAATCGTTTAAATGTCGAGATTTCTAAATGTCGAAAGGATTGATGAGATGTCGACGTAATATATATCGATATTTATTAAATGTCGAGAAGTTAAAGCGAATATTGAACTATTAAAAAGGAGATGTCGACATAAATGTCGAGACCTTCAAAATGTCGAGGTTTAGATTGGATCCTATGTCGACATTTCCCGTTACAAATGTCGAAGTATAATGTCGATATACCCCGAGATAAAATGTCGAAATGTTAGGTAGAATATCGAAACTTGGAAATGTCAAGATTCGGGCAAAAGTTTATGTCGACATTTTTGTTGATTTAAAACCCGAAATCTAAGTCTAATATATCACTCGACATTTGGGTTAAAATGTCGAGATTACTAAGTGTCGAGATTTTAAATAACCCAAAGGCCGAATTCCTATACATGTAATACCGAGATCTTTACATACTCTATTAAGTAATATATTTCAACACATTTCAAGTACATAGATAACTAATATTTTAGAAAATATACTGATATAATAATTTTATGATTAAGGTCGAAAAATTAGGAATTTCGCCGAACCAGTAGCAGCTATCCTACGGACTCCAGGTAAGTAGAAATCCAACTACGATACGTAACTTGCCTGCGTCTGATTATGTGAATTTACGTGCTCGTGTATTTTACGTAGAATGTGCATGTTACGACAAAGTTATTTTATATGCATGATAGTATGATCTGCATATTTACATGAGCATGGCATGAGCACTTGCACGCATTAGTAGTACGTAAGATGTGAGGTAAGAGCGTGCGTAAGATCGCCTGTGTGCGATGTAAACTCGCCGATATTGGCGTTTGTGTCGACTCAATGAAGAGTCACGGCTCCCCTATGCCGCCATGGCAAAAGAAGCCACAAGGCCTGTATAAGAGGCTGGGGGATACCCCGGATGCGGGAGATGCAACCTGGAGGATGCGGCCCGGGGCACGCACTGAGTAAGGGAAGATTCTTGCGGGTGACCTTCTAGTGCGTAAAGCACTAACCGGGAGGGAAGATTCCTTCGGGTGACCTCCGCGGTTAGTGGCCTCGGTGTTGGCTACCAGTGAGAAGCGTCCGCGTGGAGGCCACACTAAGTAAGGGAAGATTCTTCGGGTGACCTCTAGTGTGAGAACCTCCACACATGAGATCTCTGTGAAATGGCGCATAGTGGGATAGAAAGCCGAGGGCCCATACGAAATAAGAGTATAAGAATATGAGTATGAGTCAGAGAAAGAATAAGAAAATGAGAAGGAGAGTAGGAGCATTAGAAAACGACGACGTGGCTTGTCGATCGTTAGGGCACGTGCATACATGCATAATTTCTGCTTACCGAGCCTCGGTGGCTCATTCTTTATGTTACGTATTGTAGGTACTGACGATCATGGTACGTGATCCGACCATTACGCGAGGCCGATCTTTTGAAGCTATCCGGCTGCTTTTGAGGTGGGAGTGTGTGTATGGATGACGACCTGTGAAGGCCGGGCGCATAGGGAGCTTTTGGCTGCACACACACACACACTTGTATTTTGTGTAGACATGATTTCGATGATTCGTAGAACGAGTTACGAATATTCTTTTGACATGTATATAAGACTTCCGCATGCACGTTTTAAAATGAAAAATTTTATTCGCATTTTTTACGTATACGCACAATAACAAAACATTAACACTTAGAATTAGAACGGAAATACGAGGGCGGGACGACGGGTCCTGACATTGACCCTCCAACCAACACCACTCGAAAGGATCACCTTAGCTCGGAAGGAAGACGAACTATACATAAAGATCAAAGACAAACATACAATGCCGAACGACTTTGAAATCAATGAGGACGGAAGTCTTCGATATAAAAATCGGTGGTATGTTCCTGACGACAAAGAACTTCGACGAACAATAATGACAGAGGCACATGCAACCCAGTACTCGATACACACAGGCGCCACGAAGATGTACCAAGACCTGCAAATAAATTATTGGTGGCCTGGGATGAAGAAAGACATTGCAGAGTTTATAAGTCAATGCCTAACGTGCCAACTCATAAAGGCCGAGCACCAAAGACCAGCAGGAATGTTGCAACCCTGCCAATCTCTGAATGGAAATGGGACCATATCACCATGGATTTTGTCGTTGGTTTATCGAAAACGGTGAAAGGTCACAACGCTATCTGGGTTATAGTTGATAGGTTGACCAAGTCAGCCCATTTCCTACCCGTAAGTTCGACATTTTCCTTGGAGTGTTATGCAGAATTGTACATTCAGGAGATAGTTCGACTTCATGGGATTCCGAAATCGATCGTCTCGGATAGAGACTCGAGATTCCTGTCACACTTCTGGAAGAGTTTGCAAAAGGCAATGGGAACTGAGTTATCATTTAGTACCGCATACCATCCCCAGACCGATGGGCAGTCAGAGAGAACAATCCAAACCTTGGAGGATATGCTACGTGCGTGTGTGTTAGATTTCAAGGGAAGTTGGAGCAAATACTTACCATTAGTCGAATTTGCCTACAACAACAGCTATCACACTGCGATAGGAATGGCCCCGTACGAGGCATTATATGGACGGAAATGTCGATCACCAATTCATTGGGATGAGGTTGGCGAAAGAACCTTATTGGGTCCCGAGATGATACGAGAAATTACTGAGGCAATAGCGAAAATTCGAGAAAGAATGCGGACGGCTCAGAGTCATCTGAAAAGTTATGCAGACCATCGACGAAGGCCACTAGAGTTTGCAATAGACGATTGGGTATTCTAAAAGTATCCCCTATAAAGGGCGTGAAACGATTCGGGAAGAAGGGCAAACTAAGCTCTATATTTATTGGTCCTTTCAGAATACTTAAACGAGTTGGCGAAGTTGCATACCAGTTAGAACTACCGGCGACACTCGCACAAGTTCACGACGTTTTTCATGTATCGGCATTAAGGAAGTATATTGCGGATCCGAGCCATGTATTGAAGAATGAAGTTCTCTACCAACAGTTAAAACCAGACTTAACCTATGAAGAACAGCAGGTAGAGATTTTAATGAGAGAGGTGAAACAACTTCGGAATAAAGAAATTTCTTTAGTCAAGGTGTTGTGGCGAAACCATTCAGTTGAAGAGGCTACGTGGGAAAGAGAAGACGAAATGAGAAGTCGTTATCCTGATTTATTCTAACGGCATAATTTCGGGGATGAAATTCTCTTAAGGGGGGGGATGTAATACCCATAAAATTACGGGGTTTACTGTAGTTAACAGTGTAATAGTATAATTTAGAAACTACTAAGGAAGAATTCGAAATGTTGAACTCTAAGGACGATGAGTAGTTGACATTGAAATTAGAAAATATTTCTTAAGATTATTCATTAGAATGTTAATCAATTTATGGTAGTAGTTATTAATATTATTCTAGGATATGAATTTAAGGAAGGATAAATATAAAAATGGTAATAATAATAATTATCGATACACCATATATATATTTATTAGTGAAATAATTAATATTTTATAATAAACTATTATATGAAAGTGAACTTTACCGAACATCATTACTTAAAACTTAGCCATAAATTAAAGTGATGTGTATGTTACAAACCTATCATCATCACCATGTTGGCCAATATAATTCACAATATGGAAATGTCCATATCATGAATAATTAAAGAAAACAAAGAAGAACGTCATGATCATGCATATTTAATATATCACATGCATTAAGCAAAAGAAAAATATGAAAGTGACTTAAGGGAAATAATTCAATTCAAAGTTTTCAAGAAGGAAGATACTTTAACAATAACATTGAAAATCGTTATCATTACTTTGTTCAATCATTCACTAGTTCTAATACCTTGATATATATATTTATTTCTTATACTAAGCCTTATAACAACGAAGATAACAAGAAAGTGTCATGAGAAAAAAAAAAAAAAAAAGATTGAAGGTCTTAGCAATTTCGAAGACTTGATTTTGAAGTAAGGTATATGAACTATCGATTATGCTTATATATGTTAATATTTTCCGGTATTAGACCATTTAGAGATTTAGGTTGTTACCGTTTGGAATTTATTCTGAATATATTATAAAGTTTTTGATGAAGATCAGATAGAGACCCATCTACAAATCGAAGTGATGAATAAAATGCTTATTTGAGGACTGAATATAGCTATAGGTAATATGGGTGGTATTCGTTATCCATAGTGTTAAAGAACATGTATTTGACTTATGTATATGCATGTGTTTATATGTGTGAATAATATTAGATATTAAGAGAATTCGTATTTGTACTAAGTGTGTGAAGTTTCAAAAATGATTTCAGCAATTGCATGATTAGATATATAGAGCAATTTTCGATGCTTAAGGTAATTACAACTCTTAAAACTTTTCAGTGAGTGAGGTTTCGATATATTAGGGTTTATCTATCTCTTTCGGCACATAGGATTTATTAGGAGACTTGTTGGCATGTTCTTCAAAAGTTCGATGTTATATGTTTCTACATGATCTCATGTTTAGTAGGAGATGTCGAAATTATACCATGCTTAGAAGTTTTAATGGATTTTGAATTATCTGATGCTCTTTAAAAATTGTTGTTTTGAGATGTATCGCTTTCTGGGTTTGAAATGATTTTCGAAGTTAATCTGGATAGTATATGAATTCTGATTTTTAGGGTTTTTGGTATTTTTAGGGTTTTCGATATTTAGGGTTTAAGAAATTCTGGATTTACGTGACTTAGCATGTATACTTATGTGATACTATTTTAATGCTCAGAGGTTCGAAGCGTAGAGAACTTTCCACATTTCTTGACTAATATTATCAGGAGGACACGTAGGTGAAATATTCACCTACGACACGAATTATGTGCTTTTATGTGTTGTGTGCCTTTATTTTTTTTACGCTTGCATGTTTTACGTGAAATATGTGAATATTTTTATTTGATTTAAATGTGTATATCATCCAATTATCTGTCACGTGCATTTCATACTAGAACTAGAGAAGTTCAGACCGCATGGGTCGTTTATGAACTGATATTGGGCGTACCGTATTGGAGACGGTAACGTTTTCTTAAGTGTGGTACATAATGATTTTGTCATTGCTGACTCGTTGAAGAGTCGGGGTTAGTACTCAATATGGCATCTGACGGCAGACAGGCGTGAGTGTTCTGCCAACTAGATAGATGCGAACGCTTTGTCTACCCGGGCGTGAACTTCCCGAGGTTAGACCATCTTATTTATTATACGGAAGGAGCGACCTGCCGTGAACTTCCGGAGTAGGCTACCTTTATTGTGAATGGCATGCGAGGTGTTGAGTCTAACCTAGGGCCCTAATTTGAGAAATAAGAAATTAGTGTGAGAAAAGAAAGAGCTTGCATATTATGTGAGATATCGGGTTTGGGATTGAGTGCACGATTGCATCATGCATTATTTCATCTACTGGGCAAGGAGCTCAGTTTACGTATTGTAGGTACTGACGAACCCGACGTGGAACCACGTAAAAATTAACAAGGCTGGTGGCGGTGCAGAAAGATTTTTATTAATTGGATCTTCCGCGGATTTTGTTGCTGAAAATCCGCCAACATTTTTATTTTTAAAAGTGAGGGTTGTTACACTTGGTGAGGTAGTTGTGTTTCTTGAGTTGGAGGCTCTGTTCCAGCTCCTGGGCCACTTGATCTATCGACTCGGCCTCCGGGCTAGGTTGGTGCTGTTGTTGTTGGGGAGGGCTCATATGAAAATCTGTCGGGGGCCCTCGAATCATCTGCTCTGTGAGGTGATTCTCCCGGCAGTATAGCCTTTAAACATCTCCTGAGGGTCGGCAAGACGAAGCAGCTCGAACGGGATCGGCATCGACGGCGGATCCAAATCTGTGAGCCTAGGATTGAAGAACTTGAGTCTTGAGGGTTGGTAGTTCCCTCCCGGAGGTAGACGAGGGATGTTCTCGTGCAACTCCATGAGTTGTCTGATAATTACGTTGAACCACCGGGCATATGGAACATTCCTCGACCTCTTGTTCTCTTTCTGTCTGATATGTTCTGCTAGATCGTTCCAGATAAGTTGAGCGAAATCATAATTCCGTGAGAACACTATGCCGTGGAAAATACGGAGAATGTTGTCGTTGTCTTTGTGGAACCCGATGTGAATTCCAAGATGAAAATCGAAATATTTTGGTAGAGATTGAATCGTCTGTGAAAGTTTTGCGGGAGAAAAAAATGAATAGACACTGTAGAATTTGCGATTAGGTTTTGCGTGAGATAAAGTTTTTCGACTGCAAAAAGTTTTTTTTTTTCTAATTGGGCCGATTGGACGTTCTGAGTTCGCATATTATACAGGCCAATTATAATTTTTCGCTCGAGAAACTTTGATCGAGAATTTCATTTGGTCCCTATTTAATTTTCGCTCGACAAATTGGAAGGAAAAATTACTATTTGGTCTCAAATCAACTTTTGCTCGAGAAACTGCGATCGAAAATTACTAAATTCGCCAAATTTCTCGATAGTAAGTTTTCACCCAAAGTTCAACTAAAAACCACATAATTGATCCCCCTATGTATGATCATAAACTCAACTAACTCCTTGTAATTCAGAATGGTGACATCTAGCTCTATTGTCAAATTTTGTAAATCTGCAATACTTAGAGCAATAGGTGTCGAGAATATTAGGGTTAATTTTCGAAGCAATTTTTCTATTTACGCGCCCCCTGAAACATTTTTAAGAGAAGTTGGTTAAATTCAAATCCATAAAACACGTCAATCGATCAAGATATTTAACCAACCACAATTTAAATCAAAGCCGTGCACTTCAAGTCGTGAGTAATTCGTCAAGTCCTCCTACACTTAGAGAAAGACCATAAAAAATATTTGGAGCTCGCATAAATTTTGTAAATGCTCCCCCTCAAATAGTGCATCTCAATTGATTTATCAAACAAGTACATAAACCAATATGAGTAACAATTACAAAAATGCGATTTATCAAGATTGGCCTAGATACATGTCCCCTATACATGTATAATTTCGCGCGAGGGTATGAGCAAAAACAAATATTCGCATTTTTAAGCTCAAATGTAATACTGCATAACAGAATGTGCGAAATATAACAAAATATCTCTTTTAATCAATTCCGCATTTATGCAAATATAAATTGCATATTAAAATGTGCGATTTATCTTTGATATGTATAATTTTTTTAATTTTCCATAACGTGTAATAATAAAAAAAATAGAAAGAAAAAAATTTCAAGAGAAATTATCACTTATCTATATATATATATATATATATATATATATATATATCATTGTCACGTCTAAAGTTTCACAAGACACTTCCCATGTTCATATGCCGTCAAGTCACGTCAGCAAACTATAGTCCTTAGTTCAAAGCGTGATCCATTTCGACAACTCTCACTGGGTTCACTCTAGTGCTCATTTATTTTTACCTCGGGATTATTATATTTATATCACTCAAGTCAACACAAGCCATACTAAGTCAATTTACCTGTGATCGATGCGCTTTTAATCATTTCACTTATGCAAGAGACCGTCGATTTGGAATCAAATGGACTTTGAAGGATTTTAATTTGGCTCTGACTTAGAAGGGAAGGAAAATTTTGAGAAAAGTGAGCTTTGCGTCGTCTTCCATTTCTTCTTCGTTCTCCTTCTTTCGGCAATTTTCACTTATCTTTTTGTCATTCCAACCCTTTAATTTTTTTCATATCAGTCTACTTGCTCAAGCTGAAGCTCCGCTTCTCTACGAGGCTGAGAGATTATCTAAGGCGAAGTTCTTGTTCGTTCTCGGGCCGATACCGTGCTCCTTTTTTCTTAATCCCTAGAGAGGTTTCAGAGATTATCGATTAGAAGAAGTTCACAATTATGAAATTCGAACCCAAGGCCGTGCTCCTCTTCTCGTTTCCCGATATAAGACCGGATTATCTTTGGAGAAGTTCACTTCGAGGTGCTCCTCTTCCAGCCGTTCTGACGAGCGTAAGTGATTGTCGATGGAGAAGTTCACATCAAGATCCATGCCCCCTTCTAATGATTTGGAATTTCTTAATATTCGAGAGGCAGGTTCTTTTGGACTGCTTTTGCGCGTTGAGCATTCCTCGTGTGCATTTTTCCACCTTCTTTTGTCATCTCTTTTCTGTCATATCTTTTTCTCCCCCTCATTTTCTCGTTTGAACATCCCGCCGAAGATTCAAATTATTGGTAGAAGGCTCAAGGGGGTTTCAAATGAAGAAAAGGTATTCGGAGAAGGCTCAAAATGGATGACTAAAGGCAATATTAAAGGAATGAAATATTATATATATGGCCAAGTGAGGAATTTCCTTAGTGCCCTAATCATTTTCTTAACAATCTAACGCTAGGCGAGTATGAGGCCAAGAATCACTAGTTAATACAAGCAAGTGATGTGTGACTCGCTCAAGAATTGATCCGTAGAAAGGAAAAAATAAGACGGCTAGAATCCTCACTTATAAGTAGTGGCTTTGTCTAGTGGAGCAAACCAATGACCTTTGGACACAAGAATGCGACTTAGACTGACAAAATTAAGCAATTAACTAGACGCATGTCAGGGAAATCTTGTTGTGACGTATATCGAGCATCCTAAAGATATCGTCATTCCCCTAATATTATAGGTATATGTATAATATTTTTTAATTTTTATATTTTATTATTATAGTATATTTATTTTTAATTTCTAAATATCACGCAAACTATAACATTTAAGAAAAACACATAGAATAGATTCAACATGCCTAATTTTCCGACAAGAAATTGGAATCGTTTTTCATCCAATGCCTTAGTAAAAATGTCGGCTAGTTGGTACTCCGTGTTCACGAAATACATGTCGCTAGTGCCTTTTTCTACGTGATCTTTTATAAAGTGATATCGAATGTCTATGTGTTTCGTGCGTGAATGGTGAACAATATTGCACGTTATAGCAATGGCACTCTAGCTATCATTGTAAATAGGTATATTATATAAATTGTACCATAGTCACGAAGCTGAGTCCTCATCCACAGCTTTTGAGAGCAACCGGCTGCGACGTATTCTGCTTCAGCCGTTGATGTTGACATGCAATTCGGCTTCTTTGATGACCAACAGACCAGTTTTTTGCCTAGAAATTGAGCGCCACCGGAGGTGCTTTTCCTATCCATTCGACAACCTCCATAATCAACGTCGGTATAGTCAATTAATTTGAAATTTGTGCTCTTAGGATACCATAATCCTAGGGTGGAGGTGCCTTTGAGGTAGCGCAAGATCCGCTTGACCGCAAGCATGTGGGATTCTTTGGGGTCGGCTTGGAAACAGGTACAAAGGCAGGTGGCAAACATAATATCCGGTCGGCTAGAGGTGAGATAGGGAAGAGAGCCGATGATGCTGCGATAAAGTGTGATGTCGACCGGTTTTCAAGTGGGATCGGCATCCAACTTGCAGCTTGTTGACCTAGGAGTGCTGAGAGGCTTGCTCTGATCCTGATGGAACTTCTTCAGAATGTCCTTGATGTATTTAGTCTGACTTATGAAAATGCCATCTTCGAGCTGCCTGACTTGGACTCCCAAGAAAAATTGCATCTCTCCCATGTGACTCATTTCAAACATGCTCTTCATTAAATCTCCAAACCGCTTTTCAGAGCCGTGGATTTGTTGATCCAAAGATGATGTCGTCTACGTAAACTTAAACGACCATCAAATCTATCTTGCCATTTGATGAAGAGGGTCGTATCGATCGTTCCTCGGATGAATCCAGACTTCACGAAAAAATTGCTCAAGACATCATACCAAGCACGTGGAGCTTGTTTCAGTCCGTAGAGATAGAGAGCTTTGTCCTATCGATAGACGTGATCGGAATATTTTTGATCAAGAAAGCCTTCTGGATGAGCAACATAGACTTCCTCCTTTAACACGCCGTTGAGGAAGGCGGTCTTAACATTCATTTAGTAGACTTTGAAGTCTTTATGGCCACATAAGCCAAGAAAAGGCGGATGGCTTCGATCCGGGCAACATGAGCATAAGTCTCGTCGTAGTCAATGCCTTCCTGTTGGTTATATCCCTTTGCAACCAGCCTTGCTTTATTCCGGATCACTTCCCCATCTTCATTCTTTTTGTTCTTAAAGACCCATTTCGTCATGATAATTGTTTTCCCATGCGGACGAGGTACTAATGTCCACACTTGGAGATGCTCGAGTTGGTTAATTTTGTCTTGCATTGCTATTATCCAATTCGGGTCTTTAAGTGCGTTTGCTACCTTGGTTGGCTCAATTTTCTTAAGAAGCAACTAAAGAGACTGTGTTGATGTCTTGTCCGTACTTCACTCGAAGGATCACCAATAATCTGATCAATAGAATGTGCTCGAGTCCACTTGCGCTAATGAGGCAAAGCTGAAGTATATGCATCAGCCATTTGTGGACCGGATTTCCAATAATACCAAGTTGTTCATTAGATTGAGGTAGTTCTATTCTGCACTTGAATTGAGCGATTCTGATGATACTTCCTCAACAACCATGGTAGGTTCTTCAGTGTCTATGGTAATTCTGAATCGGGCGAGGTGGGGACATTTGAAGAGCTTGGTACATCCGTCTCGTCGAGTGGGGGATCCACTAAAGGTGTATCAGTAATGGGGTCTGGCCGGTATACATGCACAAAGAGAGAGTCCAAGTCCTCCAATGCAAGTCTCAGAGCTTCTTCTGACATTGAATCCTGAGTTGTTGCCATCTTCTGTTGGTTTTGTGCCAACACACCAGTGAATACGGGTTCTGAACTGTCGTATTCAGAAGCCATCTAGTTAGGCATGGGTCCTGGACTGATGTGTCCAGAAGCCATCTCTGCCACTTCGTGGAAAGTGAAATTGTAGCTTTCTTTGATAGTTCGGTTTGACTTGATGTATACCCGTTATGCCTTTGAAGTTGAAGCATACCCAATGAAGTGGCTTCGAATACTTTTGGATCGAAGTTAGCTCGTTGTTCTCTGTCGTTCGCCACAAAGCACTTGCACCCGAAGACCTTGAAGAAAGAATGTTGGGTATTCGCTTGTTAATGATCTCGTACAGAGTCTTATAGAAGAGCTTGTGAACCACCGTCATGTTCTGAGTGAAACAGGCGGTATCTACTGCTTCAGCCCAAAGGAAGTGTGGGAGGCCGAAATGAATCCCATTGTACGTGCGGCTTCCACTAGAGTCATGTTCTTCCATTCAACGGCCTCGTTTTGTTGAGGCGTCTTGGTGGCTGAGAATTGCTGACTAATCCCAAATTTCTGATAAAAGTCACTGAGGTACTTGTTCTTGAACTCAGTGCCGTTGTCCGTTCGGACGACTTGGATAGTTTGCTGCAGTAAATTTTGAGTCGAGTTCTCAAAATTGATGACCAAGTCCCCTGTCTCATCTTTAGTTCGGAGGAACTTCATCCATGTGTAGGGTGAGAAATCATCAACGATAAGTAGCATGTACTTGCGTCCATTGATACTCTGTGTCAGCATTGGTCCACAGCGGTCCATGTGTAGCAGTTTCGGTGGACGTGAAGTAGAGGCAACCAGCTTTATATGATGAGATGCTCGCTTCATTTTTCCTAGTGGGCACGCCGAACATTGATGCTCTTTCAGTAATACTATAGTTGGAAGACCGTGAACCAACATTTTTGTTGAAAGTCATTGAAGAGCTTCAATGTTGAGATGAGACATGCGTTGATGCCATAAGCTGTTCTTCTTAATTATAGTCTGAGAAATGAGCCAAACAGCTGTCGAGGGCCGCACGGACGTCAGATTGATCGTGTAAAAGTTTGATTTTCGAAGTCATTGGAGAAGTTCTTTGTCCTGACTGTCCAATATTCTGCACCGGTCAGCAAAAATGACAACTTGTAATCCTTTATCATAGAACTGGCCTATGCTGAACAAGTTATGGAGGAGACCTTCGATGTAAGAGACATCTTTTATTGTCAGATTCATCAGAATCATATCCCCAAATCCTAGAATAGGGGCTAAGTCGTTGTTCCTGAATCTGACTTTTCCATTTGGTCGGTCTTGTAAGTTGCTCGGCAGCTCTTGATTTCCCATCATGTGTGTGGAGCAACCAGAGTCGAGGTACCACACATGATGGATCCGCCAAATCAAATTAGAGAGCTTTAGGTATCCACTTGTAAATGGGTCCTCTCAGATTAGTAGATTTAGATGTTGGTTCAGAGATGGTTCCTAAGTTAGTACTAGTTGGAGCTTTAACAACCCAAGTCAACGTCGAAGAAGTTGATGTGGGTGTGCCCTTAGTAGAAGACTTGGCCTTTTTGGCTTTCGTCTTTGTAGGCAGAGATATAGGAACCAATTTAGGTTGAACCTTGCAGGGAAGAGTAATTTGGTAGGCTTTCGTCTTTGGTAGGCTTGACCGAGGAAAAGATCTTTTCATTGGATAATCTCCTAAGATGCTTGGGGGATACGATCTTAACAGGAGACATTAGGTGAGAACAAGCATGAATAGCGCCATATGTTTTCGTAATGGCTGGCTATGATTGCTGAAGAAGAGCCTATTTCCAAATTAGTGCTTCTAAAAGTGGTAGGCTGAAGAGGACATGTAGAAGCAATTATTTGAAGAGAACAAACAACTCTTTTATTTCTACGAGTGTCTTTTATTTGTACAGAAGAACAAATATTCTTGGAAGCATTCAAATCTACGGACTCCTTCGCTACTTCGTCAACTCTAGTGCGGGCCATACGCTCCCTGTAGACGTAAGCAAAGCAGGATTAGAGTCAGAACTTTTCAAAATATTATTTTTAAGTTTCTGACCTTTTGATGACGCATTTTCTTTTTTCATGCTTTTTAGAGTGATCGTATTTAGTTGAGTGAGTTGCGTGAGAAATAGCGTGTGAGATGGAGGAAGCTTTGAGAGATTCCATCTCTGTTACGAACAGTTTCCTTTTAGCTTCAAAATTCTCTCTTTCTTTTTCTGACGAGTCCCTTAATGCTTCTATTTTCCTAACTATAGGAGGAACGTAGAGAAAATTTTCAGAATTATGGTTTTGTGCTTCTTCTATTATAGAATGATCTTCTTGAAGGTGAGTTGACTCAAGACTCCAACCCTTGGGAAGATCCCTTGTTTTGTAGCTTTGATTCAACTCGGTGTAGGAGAAGGGGATTTCAGCCCTAGTCTTGGCTATCCTCTCGGTTTCTTCTAAGGCATCTATTTCTTTTGCGTTAGTAAAAACCATAAAATTCGTTGATCCTAAACCCATGTACTTGACATCGTACAGTTATTTGCAGTCAACTTTAGTCAAGCATCGTGGATTTTCAAAGCCTAAGCAAAATTTGTAGTCATAGAATTCTAGATCCATGGGCTGATTTAGGAATTTAGTTTGATCGATTTGTCCCCTTTTTGCAAGATCTTCTAACTTCTTTACTTTAGCGTATAATTTCTTACGCTCTTCTCCTATTTGAGCAAAATTATTTAACCGTTAATTTGGAGGCTTTACAGGCGTCTAGATCTCTCATAAGTTCACAAACCTTAGTATTTGATTTATCTAATTCCTTCTAGGTTGGTGATCTTAGTAGTTGCTTCCGTTATCCTACAATTGAGGTTAGCTTTCTCATTGAGATTTCTAACCAAACAATTATAGTTATTTTCTAACATGTCTTCTAATTCCTTAATTTTCTCATTATGTTGCTCTAATGGAGGCTTTGCGGTCCCTCTAAAATGAAAGCTCTTAGTCAGTTCTTCTATTTTTGAACTAGAGCTTCTAAGTTTTGATTCGAGACTAGCGATTTTCTCCTGAGACTTAGATAATTTCTTCTCTACTTTATTTATGCTTTTCTGCTCACGTTTCATGTTAGTGTATACTATTTGATACGACTCTAACATGGTCAATAATGTGGAATGAGAGACTGCCTCCTGAGAAGATTTGGATGCCTGGGCTTCGTCCGTCTAGTTGGTGGTTTTGGCGTCAGAGTTCTTGTCCAGGCGGGCCATGAGGGCTAAATTCTCTTCCTCTGAGCTAGACGTATCCTCGATCCAGTGGTCTTGTTCTGCTATTACTCCAGCTTCCTTTTGCTTTGTGAGTTGAAGCTTCCTGGAGTAGTAATTGGCATCTCTCTTCTCTGGCATAGTGACCTGGTTTCCTGTAGTTAAAGCACTTGGTCGGTTATTTGGTGATCTTGACTTCAGAGGTCTCAGGTTCACGTTCTTTCTTCTTTGAGTTTGGGTACGAAGTCGATTGGCTGATGATGAGGACTTCTTGTTGATGTGTTGTTTGCTCATTATTTTTCGAATGAGAGCCAACTGCTTTCCCAGCGATTTCATGTTTGGCTCCATGTATGAGTCTGATTCGTCTTCAGACTCTGAGGGGGTAGGAGGCTTGATGATCTTCTCTTTTCGTGATCTTGAGCTTATCTTCTTTGAGACTAGGGCAACCGTGTCTTTGATAAGTTTGCCCTTCTCCTCCTTCTGAACCTCGCTTACACCTCCTCGTGTTGTGCGAGATTGCCGAACATGGCGTGGATATCCAACTCCTCAAGATCTTTGTTTTGTCTGATTTGAGTGGATATCTTCTTCCATTCTGAGGGCAAATCGTATGTTGGTTTCCATGTTCGTCTTAGTGATTTAGATTTTCCTCATCTCATTCAAGAGTGTGAGATATCTCTGATAGATATCATGTAAGCATTCCTCGGGTTTAGCTCTAAAAGAGTCGTAAGCTGTGAGAATATTTGCCTTCTTGGCCTTGATACCGACTTCTGTTCTTTGCATCATCTTATGCAGCTCATCCCACATTCCCTTAGCTGTTGGAATGTTGTCGATCTGGAGATAAATGCGTTTGGGATGCCCTGTATTAGAGTGTTCTTGGCTATTAGATCAGCCTTAGCTCTCACTCTTTCCCCTGCGGTGTATTCTCTAGGTTCTTTGAGTCGTCTAAAGGCAGGAATTAAAGGATTAGCAGTGTTGTCACCAGGTGCAATTACCCAGAACTGAGCTAGACCTTGCTCAAGTGATAAAAGAAGGTCATCTGCTTGATCTTTTAGCTCGATAAAGTTCAGAAAACGGCTTCGCCATACTGTGTATTCGCCTCTCTTAAGTATCGGGGGCCGGTTGTCGTTACCAAGCGAGTAAGCATCAATGTTGTTTTCTTGAGTTGATGTAGGATCTTCGTTTGTTGTTTTGATGAATTGAAAAATGACTTCACAAGTAGTAAATTTGTTAGTAGCGTTTGATTTTAAAAGAATGATCGAGAAATACTTTTGATTCAATCTTTAAAGTTTGATCAAAAATAATTTCGTCGTTTTAGAATAGTGTTACTGTAGTGCGCGCCAAGTAATGTTCGCGAAAAATTTTTCGAGCGAAAATAAATTTCGATTCGAATGTAATTTTGCGATGAGAATCTGTTTAAACAGTGAACTCAATCGAAAAATTGACTCGTGAAGTTTTGGGATCGAAAATTTTAATCGTCGAAATTTTGTAGATCGAAATTCAAAATGTAAACTTTGTCACAATATTGATTCGAGAAGTTGACTAAATTTCTCGAGTGCACAGTTTCAATTTAGCGGTAGAAGTCGATCGAGAAGAATTTAGAAGATACGTTGCGTTGTTACACCCATCGATCCAGTTATCAGACTGTAAACAATCACATCCCGTTCGGTCCAAAGGTAGTCCAGCCTATATACCTTCAGTCAAATTGAATTTTGAAAATATGATCAAAATCTGGCGATCGAAAAAGTTTTTCGATGCTTTAATTGATTTTGGTCGTCGAGAAACAGTACCCAATTGAGTTTCTCATAGAGTCAAAATTAACATGGTCGACCGATAAAATTTTACAAGCGGAAATCCCAAAGTTTTACGAAAAGAAAAAGTTTTGCGCGAGGTCAAAATCGTCAATTATCGTCGAAAAATTCAATGCTCGAAAATTTTCTGCTAGATACATTCTTGACAGCAGCGACTTCAGTAGTAAATCAGTATTCTTAATTGAAAGATTTTTCGCACGTCGATCGAGAAATTAACCCTGATCGAGGAACTCAGCGAGAAAAATTGAAATCACGCAAATAAGCACAAAATACAATTTAACACTTAATTCAAGCAGATACCGAAAATTAATCAACAAAACCACAGGTATATGCTCGAAATCAGCTACTGATTACTCACAAACAGAAGATTAAACATGTTTGAAGCAAACAAAGTTCAATTTTCCAAAGATCAGTACACGTTCAAGCTGTTCATCGCTCAAACAGTGAAATCTCATTATAAAAAATTCAACCTAAATAACGATTTCGAGTGCTACCGAATTAATTCTGATTGATTTAAACTACATGCGCGCACAAAAAACATCAAATTCAACTCAGATATACACAGAATTAAGGAAATCATATTGAATTTAGTTTTTCGCACCTTAGCTGTTGTTAGGTCCTAATTTATCAACTCCTATGATCCTATACTTGAATCCTTAGTTAATCGATTAGATTCATACGAAATCTAGCACGATCGAAAAACTCGTTTGAAACCTCGAGAGAGAATTTTCTTAGTAAGATGAAGATTCTGTTGTTTCCCTCTCTAGAAATTGAATTGCAAGCCTTTCGGGTCAATTTTCTAAAATCATCTATTAGCACAATGTTTACAAATGTATTTATACCAAACAAACTTGGTATAAATAACATTCAAGTCCTAATCTAAGGACAAATACAAGAAAAGCCCTAATTACAAGGACAACTAATAAAATCAAAGCACACCTAAAACTGATTTTCTGCAACTGTTCTTTGCACGGAACAGTTTCAGAATTAAATTCGATCCGAATTCTAACAGTTATGATTCAAAACAGAATGAATCTACTCCGATACCAATTGTTAGTTCTATTTTATCTACTCCTATGATTCTAGACATCAATCCTTAGTTAATCGATTAGAATCATACGAAATCTAAGCTCGATCGAAAAACTCGTTTGAAACCATGAGAGAGAATTTGCTTAGTGAGATGAAGATTCTGCTGTTTCTCTCTTTAGAAATTGAATTGCAAGCCCTTCTGATCAATTTTCTAAAATCTTCTATTAAGCACAATGTTTACACTTGTATTTATACCAAGCATACTTGGTATAAATACAAGTTAAGTCCTAATCTAAGAACAAATACAATAAAAGCCCCTAATTACAAGGACAACTAATAAAATCAAAGCACAATTACAAATGGTATTCTACACATTTTCAGCTATAACGCTACACAGATGAACTGGTTGCAGCAGCAAGACCAAGAAAATGAGACTGAAGAATATGCGGAGCTAAGGCATAATTTTGAATGCAATTTGGATAGGTTGGCGTTCGACCTTTCGCTTCGTTTGTGCTTATTCGTCCCTTTACTAGCTATTCTGTATTGTGTCCTTACAGGGCGTAGTAGCTTTTGAAAGTATTTTGTGTATTTGATAATGTTTATGTATTTTGAGAGTGTTTTTCGCATTTGGAAAAGTTCACGGATAAATAAATATTTTAAGACTGTTTGCGAATAATAAAAAAACACTCCCCCTTAATCTTTTGATATTAAACTCCCCCATAATAGAATACCTATCGAGAATAATAAAATTTAATAAATCACTTACCCCCCCCCCCCCCGAATCTTTGGATTTTCAATCCTCCTTAAGTAGCCTATCGAGAATCTAAAAAACGTTTAATAACTCACTTACTCGCCGTCGATGCATGGATATAGCATTTCTCCCCCTCGATGTAGTGCCATCAGCATGGTGCTAGATCGACTTTTCTGAAAACAAAGAAAATATTTATTTGTAAAATAAACAGAAATAAAGAGCAGAATAAAATTAACTAACTACCAAACACGCACATAACAAAGACTTCAAAATGCAAAGCAGAACGACATGTAATGATCCGTAGAGAGGCATGACCGAAATTAGATATTGAGATTCAACATCCCCAACTTTGCAACTAAGAAATGAAAGCGATGAAACAGTAATAGGCGATTTCTTCTTCTCTCGACGTCCCTTGCCGCTGCTGATGGCTAAGAAGAAGATTACGACAACAAAGGGGCTCTCCTCACCATCATCGGAAGTGGAGAAGACTCCTACTGGAGGGCTTGTTACAGACACTAACACAAAAAAGACTACGACTACACCGGCACCTACTCTGAGTGATGTCAATAGACTGATAGAGGAATATCTGGGGACCTCAACCCGAAATATAGACCAGGTGGAGGCTAGGACGTTTGTTAGGGTGGCTGAAAAATTGCAACAGAGGGAGGCTCTCACTATGGTTTCTGGGCAGCAAGTCACTCAAGTGGCTGACGCCCAGCAATCGATTTGGCAAAGTTTGATATCTCGAAATTGCATAATACGGGTACCAAATTGGACTTCTTTGAACCCATAGTAGCTAAAGGGCAGGCACTTGGGCAGATTGAACTTGATGATATTTCTGCTGAGGTACAATATTGGAACACAACTATTATTTGCTATGTTCTGGGCTCGAATCCACCCTTCTCGGTTATGAATGGCTTTTTGAACCGAGTGTGAAAAAAACATGGGTTACAGAAAGTGCTGCAGGTCCGGGCAGGAATGTTTTTGGCAAAGTTTGAGACAGAGGAGATTAGGGATCATGTTTTACAAACCGAGCTAATACAGTTCGACAAGAAGCCTGTTATACTGGCTCCTTGGATGGCGAATACGCAGTTCAAAAAGGGGAGAGCGAGAAGGTCCCTGTCTGGGTGCAATTACCGCATCTTGAGCTTAAATACTGGGGAGTGAAAGGCTTGAGCAAAATAGCAAGTCTAGTGGGTCACATATAATGGCTGATGAGGTGTATGAGGAAAGACCGGGTACAGTATGCCCGTGTCTTATTGGGGGTGGATCTGAAGAAGGAGTTGAAGGAGAAAGTAAACTTTCTAAATGAGCACGGACAGCTAATGGAACAGGAGATTTTGTAAGAGTGGAAGCCTGTAAGGTGCAATAGTTGTGGTAGATTTGGTCATGAAGCTGAAGCATGTAGACAAGGTGAGGTGAAGAAGGTTTGGAGGCCAAAGCAACCTTCGACTTTAGAAGGACATGCCTCAGTGAAAGACCCAAAAGAGACCACTCATGAAGAAAAGGATGCCCATCATGCAAATGTTGAACTTAAGTAATGATAACGATGGGTGGACTTTTCAGGGGAAGAGGAAGTATGCAAATACTAGTGCTGATCAGGGTAGGGTGTATGACAATTTGGTAGACCAAGGACAGGAGCATAGAAAAGACACGGGCCCTTCCAAACAGAGGGTAGAGGAACCCACTAATGGATAAAGCTCTCATGTGGAACGTGAGGGGTATGAACTCCCCAAATAACCAGATTGAAATTAGTATGTGGTGTAAAAAACTACAACTAAATTTCGTTTGCCTTGTAGAAACGAAAATAAAAAAGAGAACGTTGATTTGGTTTTCGATAGAAGTTTCAAGGGATGGAATTTCTCACATAATTTGGCTAGTCATCCTAATGGTAGGATTTTAGTGTTATGGAAAGATGGGTGGTCTGATAGTACACTGAAGCAAAGTGACCAATTTTTACATATAAGATTGGAGAGACAGGGGGCTGTACATTATATGACTTGCGTTTATGGCCATAACAATAGAATGCAAAGGGATGAATTGTTGGCAGCCCTCGGGCAGGTAAAACAAGTTCAAGATCCTTGGTCTCGACTCGAGCTGGCCTCATTTCTTTAATCTTTCCTTTCTATTCTGACCCGACTACGTCTACTTGGTCTTAAGGTGAGGCGACCCTACTCGGGCTTACATGGAGTTTACTTCGCTCGCCCTCATGCACCCTGATCGGATTCCTGATTGGGCTCTTGCCCTTGCTTCTCTCTCGGGCTGTTTACCCCCGAGTAACTGGGCCTACATCTGTTCGGGCATCTCGAATAGCCTTCTCGGCTTGCCGCGTAATCTGTCTTCCACTCTTCCTTCAGCAGGAGTTACTCGGGCACTCTGTCACCTTCCGGGTGTACCCCCTCTCACGCTCTTACCTTTATCCCTTCGCGCTCCCTCGCTCACGGGTTAACCGTTAGCTACCTTTATTTCAACATTAGCTATGAATCCTGGGGGTACCATTGCTATTTTACCGTGAGCTAGAAATCCCGAGGGTAACAATAGTCCCTCCCTAAAATAATCCAAAAGAGTGTAATGAGTATTTGGACGTTAGTTCGGTAAAATAGTGGTCCGTAAGATCGCTTGTCCCGGCCCAACAGACTTTCTCGGGCCACCCCTTCATCCCAAAGCCTCAGACTTTTCTTCTTGTTGCTTACCCGGTTGCGCTTTAATTGTGTCACGTCGCCCCCCTCTTTTGGACGAGAATAATTTCATCCCATCTAATCAAGTGCAGGCTCGCCGTACCACGTGTCACTTATCCAAGGGCTCGACGTCTCATCTCCCTTTCTTCTCTTTTCCCCATTCCCCGTAAGGGTTTTCATTAGTTTCTTTTCTCCATCTTCTCAAAATTCTCTCTGTTCATGTTCCTGCGTAAAATCCTCGTCTCCTCCAGCGATTTCTCCCTCGAATCGGTGCCCCCATCCTTATTTCTTCAACCGCATCCTGCATCATCATCTCTGGTAAGTTTCTTCCCCTTTTTCCTCTTTTTTCTTTCGTTTATGGCTGCCTATTTTGGTGTTAGTTTTCGCGTCTGAGTTTAGACGTTCATCGTCGTGGGCGCTATCTTTAGTTTCATTCGTGTTTCGTTCGTTTCCAGTTTTCCTTTCTTGCGTATGTTCACCTTGTTTAATCCCCCTTAGGGTTATGCCGTCTCTCGATACGAACGATACCGAGATCTCATCTTCCCCAAATCGATCAAAACTTCCCTCAACTTTAGACTCCCCAAAATCTTCATCTTCGTCTTCTTCCTCTTCTTTGTTTTTCACATTATTTTTCGACGCCGTGGAAGCACGTAACTCCCTGACTTGGATCGCCCCCTCAGCTTATAGGGCACAGCGAAAAAGCATATCGCGAAGCTTATCCAAGTGGTCTTCCCAGATGGCAGACTTCCGCGAGAAGGTCAAGCTCCCCTGGCATGAAGTGAATGTGTCGTCACTTCAGGAATCCCATGTTCCCATGATTATCGATCGAGCGGGTCTATCTCCTGATTATGAAAGGAGAATTCCTGGCCCTCGGGACGTAATTAGCGGGCCTCCCGAGGATTTCCGCACCTTCTTCCTCGATCAACATGACATGGGACTTCGTCTCCCTCTCCCTCAATTCCTAGTCGATCTCTGTAACCTCCTAGCCAACTTACCCCAAACTCTTATAGCTTACTTCTTTCTCTAGCCATGCACATCAATTATTTCCAGCTTCCTTTTTCTCTTTCCCTCCTTCTGGCCTTTTTGAAGGTAAACCAAAAAGAACCGGGCAAGTTCTTCTTTTCCTCTATTACTTCTCGAGAGTTCCTTCTCGGGAACCCCTCCTCTCACAAGGGATGGATGAGAAAATTCTTCTATGTCCGATCTCCCGAGGAGAGCCCTGAGGACGACACAACTGATGCATGGCCTAAGACCATATCTATATCTACTCCTATTCCAGCCGCCACCGATTCAGAAGTGGAGAGGTTCAGGAAGATCCTCGGGGACCGAAGCTTCAGTGCCCCCGAGCTTGTCAAGGATGATCTCCTCTGCCACTTTGGTTACTGCTCCAAGGGTCTAGTGGTAGACGACTTAGGTATATCTTCTTGGTTTCTCTCTGTTTTTTCTGCTTTTATCTCTGATCGAGTTTCTGCTCTTTCTTATCGGACTCGCGTATGGATCTCGCCGATTTGCTCAAAAATTCCCGGGAGATGAAGGAGGGCGGTTCTTCTCAGATGCCCCCACCAGCTTCAGTTACTCGGGCTCTTAACAAGGGCAAGGCCAAAATTACTGCTGACTCTTCGGGCTCTCCTAGAGCTACCCCGAAGTGGAAGGCGCCTGCTGCTTCCAGCAATCCCTCACACAAGAAGGCCAAGGCCAGCTCCCGGGCAAGCACGGGTGCCAGCGAGGACTCCCCCACCCCCGCCGACTCTGCCGAGCAGCCCGAGTACTTCCATCGCCCCCGAGGGGCTCAGTGTGTAGAGTACATGCGAGGCTTCCGTTCTGAAGCTAATCGCTCTCATCTTTCATAGTTGCAGCCCCGAGAGTTCTTTCCCCATTTCGCCCAGCACATGGGTTCAGGTATGAGCTTTCCTCATTTGTCTTTCTCTTCCCTGGGTAGACCTTTCGTTCACCCTTCCCCCTTATTTGTCAGGGCTTCGCCTACGCTGCGGAAGCCTTGGAAAGAATGCTCTTCATGCATGAAGACTGCATCAAACTCACTCAGTCCGAGGTGAAGTTAAAGGGGGAGGTAGCTCGACTGGAGGAGGAGCTTAAGCGGATAGAGGAGGAGCTGAAGAAGCTGTTGATGGATGCTCGGGCGGAATTGGAGAAGGAAACAAGGGATTTGCTTAAGGAAAAAGATGCTCGGGAAGAAGCAGAGAACGACTTCCGCGAGCTGGAGGAGAACCTTGCTCGGGATTATTTACCCCGGTCCTCATATGGGAGGCAGGTCACAAGCTCGACTGGCTAGATGTCGATCGGGCTCTTACTGAGTGCCCCTCTGGAGGGTATCTGCCCGACTCCATAGCTCGAGGAGGTTTCGGGGTAATGCTTAGGAGGATGTCGTGGCCACGCTTTCGAGCGAGGAGACCGAGGAAACCATCCGCTTCCCCATCGAGGATCCCGAGAAGCCCGCCGAGATGCCCGAGGCCGTGGCTGAACAGGAGGTGCCCGAGCAAGTTAGCACAGAGATTCGAGTCCAAGGAGAGGAAGAGCTAGCACCTCGAGTCGAGTTGGTGGTGACGGAGGCCGAGTCGGTGGTGGTCGAGACAGAGAAGACAGGGGTGGAGTTGAATCAGGACGGATCGCCCGCTCCGCCCTAAGAAATTTCTGCTTATGTGGATGAACTTATTTCTCTTTATGTCTTTTCTCTATGAACATTATGTCCTTTCCTTTCTGTCTACGTCTTTTCTTTTCATACTGTATTATATTAGCTAATTGTAATCCTTCGTATCGCGTTCGTTTATGCTACCATCGTTTTGCATTTTCTCAAGTTTATAGTACGCAATCAGCTGTGATCGAGGGCTTCTTTTCCCGCAACGTTCTATTGTATTTTTCCCCTGATCTCCGAACTATGCCCCCCCGAGTACGATCGTCGAGTGTTCCCTCCTTTCCTCGAGCACCTTTTCGAACGTTACCCAACGGCCCTTTTTACCCCTGGGCCTCGTATTCCTTCATTTAAACTTCGAATTCCCCCCAAGCGATCTTTGTAATCGTCCGACCTTTGCGGGCCTGTCCTCTTATAAAATCGGTACTTGTTCAATTACTCTACTTCGCTCCTCAAACTTCACTGAGCTTACTTCCTTCAGGTTATTTCATCTATCCAACTTGGGATTTATTCACCTACCTTTTTTCTTCAGCTCACAACACACTCGTTTTTCCTTATCTTCTGAGTCTTGTATATTTTTGCCCAGCTTATTGATGAATCCCAGAACGGCGCACTCTCAACTTAGGAGAAACTTCCATTCAGATCCCCATCAGGCCCTCTTTGGGATTCATTGGAGGAGGCAACTGGTTTTGCTTCAAACTCGAACGTGGATTTTCCGCACAGGGAAGGCCAGGTCGTCGCGGCCCCCATCTCTCGAGGAACACCCTCCTTGGAGGGATTTCGCCCAACTCCTCGTTTCCTTTTGGAAGCCGATGGTGCTTCCTCCCGTCAATTCATGGAGAGTTTTCTGGAGCCCGATGAGAAACGGCGTCTGGCGAGATTCTCCGATTCCAGCTTCTGGGACTGGTGGGTTTTAAGTGAGAGTCGGGTCAGTCACGCCGACCTTCGCCTTTTAACTCACCTCATTCTTTATTCTTCCCTGACTTTTCTTCATTAGTCTTATTCACTTTCTTGCGAAGGACTTCGGCGTTGTACTCAACAAATCACCTTGCTTCAATATTATGAGGATGCTTGTGCCAGATTGACCACCCTCTTGGGCGAGAAGGATCGGCAAATCGTCGAGCTAATGGAGTCGTTGGCTGATTCCTATGCTGAGACCCAAGGTATCCGCTCAAAGTCCCGAGGTAGAAACAACCGAGCTCGATCCCCTAACCGTGTGCGGCGTATTTTCTCCCCATACTCGGGCGGAATCTCAGTATTAAGACGTAAGAAGGTTCCTCAAGATGAAGAGACCTTCACCTCCTCGGGGATCCGACATCTGGGAACGCCCTACGCTCGGGAGATGAGGCGATAGATATTTTATTTTCCATATGCTATTTTTCGTGACATATGTCGTTTTATTACTCAGCCCTACAAATCATGGGGCTTTTAGCTTTTCGCAGGCTTTGCTCCTTTACGTTTTGGCATTCGCACTTAGTACTCTACTCTTACTGTTAAATATCGCTCCGTTTCTTCGCATGTGCTTGTCTTGACCCCTACAAGTGATCGGGCCTCATCCGAGGACTTTTCATCATTTTCGTTTGGAGATTTTATTCATCCTCGCGGATGATCGGGCCTCATCCGAGGACTTCTTTTCATTTTCGTTTGGAGATTTTATTCACCCTCGCGGGTGATCGGGCCTCATCCGACGGCTTTTCTTCATTTTCGTTTGGAGATTTCATTCACCCTCGCGGGTGATCGGGCCTCATCCGAGGGCTTTTCTTCATTTCGTTTGGAGATTTTATTCACCCTCGCGGGTGATCGTGCCTCATCCGAGGACTTTTCTTCCTTTTTGTTTGGACATTTCATTCACCCTCGCGGGTGATCGGGCCTCATCCGAGGACTTTTCTTCCTTTTCGTTTGGAGATTTTATTCACCCTCGCGGGTGATCGGGCCTCATCCGATGACTTCTCTTCCTTTTCGTTTGGAGATTTTATTCACCCTTGCAGGTGATCGGGCCTCACCCGAGGGCTTTTCTTCCTTTTCGTTTGGAAATTTTATTCACCCTCGCGGGTGATCGGGCTTCATCCGGGGGCTTTTTTTCATTTTTCGTTTGGAGATTTTATTCACCCTCGCGGGTGATCGGGCCTCATCCGAGGACTTTTTTCTCTCGTTCGGAGATTTTCTTCACTTTCATGGGTGATCGGGCCTCATCCGAGGAGTTTTCTTCGTTTTCGTACTCCACGTTCTTTCGGACATGATTAACTTCGTTCAAAAAATGCGAGTGTTCGGAAATAAAGACAAGTAACTTGTGCTATGTAGACTCCCTAACTAAGAAAATAAACAAAGCATGAATGTGATAGATAAGTAAGGTGCGATCCCGAGAACGTCTCACGAGTAATACTTCTTCAAATGCCGAGCGTTATGCGGTCTTTCCAACTTCTTTCCGTCCAAGTCTTATAGATAATAGGCAGCTTCTCCCGCCTTCTTGATCACCCTGTACGGTCCTTCATATTTGGGATCCAGCTTCCCTCGCTCCCCCTTGTGTTGTATTTCTTTCATGACCAGCTCTCCTTCCTCGAACCTTTTCAAACACACCCTCCGAAAGCTCGAGTGATTTTCCTTTGATATGCTGCCATCCTGAGCGCAGCTTTATGTCTTTCTTACTCGATCAAATCAAGTTCGTCGGCTCGGAGCTGGTCATTTTCTTCCGAATATCCTATGACTCGAGCGCTTTCCTGTCCTATCTTCGCGGGCAAGACGGCCTCACTTCCGTATACCAGACTGAACGGGGTTTCATTCGTCCCGGCTCGCGGCGTTGTCCTATAGGACCAGAGTACACTCGGCAACTCGTTAAACCAAGCTCTCTTCAGCCCGTCCAGCCGGACTTTCAGCGCCTGAACAATCGTTCGATTCGTCACCTCGACTTGGCCATTGCTCTGGGGATAGGCTACAGAAGTGAATACTTGTTCGATTCCATATCCCTCACACCATTCTTTCAGCTTGCGCCCACTGAACTGTCCCCCGTTGTCGCTTATCAGTCTTCTCGGGATCCCAAACCTGCACAGGATATTTTTCCAGAGAAACGTAGTTACCGCAGCTTCCGTGATCCGCGCCAGGGCTTCGGCCTCTGCCCACTTGGAGAAGTAGTCGATCGAGACTAGAAGAAACCTCTTTTGGCAGGCATTGCCTTCAAAGGGTCCGACAATGTCCAATCCCCATTGGTCGAACGGGCATGCTGACACGACCGCTTTCATCATCTCCGCGGGTGCCCTTTGCAAGTTCGCATGCTTCTGACACCGGAGGCAGCTTCGCACCACCCGGATCGAGTCCGCCCTCATTGTAGGCCAGAAGAAACCTGTCCAACCTTACACCCAAGCTCGTGCTCGACTTCGTTGTTGGAAGCTCGGAAGTCCAACCTTACACCCAAGCTAGTCTCTTCGCCCCAGGGTGAAATGATTACTAGCCTGACACCATTCCCGAGCTGACAAGAAGAACCATCCACATAGATCTTCCACATCTCGACTGGTTCCTCTTCAGCCATCTCGACAATAAAATCAGCCAGGGCTTGAGCTTTGATGGCGACTCGGGGTCGAAATTGGATGTCGTACTCTCCTAACTCAGTTACCCACTTGATCGATCCACCTGAGATGTCGGGGCGAGTCACAATGGCTCCTAGCGGGTTATTTGTCATAACTACGATCGGGTGTGACAAGAAATATGGTCTTAATCTTCGGGCTGTGATCACTAAGGCTAGCAGCAACTTTTCCTGAGAAGTATATCGAACTTCCGCACCTTTCAAGAGATGGCTGACGAAGTAGACAGGTTTTTGCACCTTCTCCTCTTCTCGGACCATTACAGAGCTGATTGCCCGAGAAGTGGTTGAAAGGTAAACGACGAGCTCTTCTCCGGGTTTTGGCTTGTTCAATACTGGCAACTCCTTCAAATATTCTTTCAATTCCTGAAAAGCCCTCTCACACTCAGGCATCCACTCGAATCCTTAACCTTTCTAAGTACTTTAAAGATGGGCATGCTTCTTCCGTAGATCTTGAAATAAATCTGGATAAGGTCGTGATCCTCCCTGTCAGTCTCTGGACCTCGTTAAGATTCTTCGGGGAAGTCATATCGGAAATGGCCTTTACCTTGTCGGGATTGGCTTTGATACCCAACCGGGTGGCCATATACCCTAAGAACTTTCCAGACCGGACCCCAAATGTACACTTAGCGGGATTCAACTTCAAGCCCTATCTCCGGGCCGTAGAGAAGGTTTCTCGGAGGTCTCCTGAGAAGCTACTTTCTGTTTTGGATTTGATCAGGATGTCGTCCACATAAACTTCTACGTTTTTTCCAATCTGGGCCTCAAAAACCCGATCCATCAACCTTTGATAGGTGGCTCCCGCGTTCTTCAGTCCAAATGGCATAACTACTTAGCAAAAGGTTCCCACTGAGGTGACGAAGCTGACCTAAGGTTGGTCCTCCTCGGCCAACCCGATCTGATGATAACCCTGGAAAGCATCCAGAAAGCACAAGAGCTCATGCCCGGCTGTGGAATCCACCAACTGGTCAATGCGTGGCAATGGGTAACAGTCCTTCGGGCACGCTTTATTCAGGTCTCAAAAGTCGACGCACATGCGCCATTTTCCCGCGGACTTAGGGACCAGCACCACATTCGACAACCAGGTCGGGAACTGTATTTCCCGAATGTATCCCGCTTTCAAGAGCTCCCCGACTTGTTCTTTGACTATCGCATCCTTTTGTGCCCCGAGGTGTCTCTTTTTCTGGAAAACTAGTCTGACCGTGGGAGAGATGTTTAGTCGGTGTTCCATTATGTGTCGGTATCACAGTGAGTTCATTTGCCGACCAGGCAAACACATCTTCGTTCTTTTTCAGCTGTTCGATAAGATCCCCCTTTAGCTCGGGGGCTAAGTCTCGAGCAATCTTGACCGTTCTCGATGGAGGTCTGATCACGACTTCCTCCATTTCGCCCTCAGTTCCTACCTTCTGAAGGGTGTGTATGGCATAGAAGGCTCCTCGGCTTTTAGGATGACCCTCTCGTCGGCTCTTCAATGATTTTAACTCAATCCTCACTTCCTCAACGTAGCACTTTCGTGCTATCTTCCTATTCCTGAGTACTTCTCCTACTCGATCTCCCACTGGAAACTTCATTTTTTGATGTAGGGCCGAGGCGATCGCTGCGAAGGAGCTGAGCGCCGGGCGCCCTAGTATGACGTTGTAAGAGGAGGACATATCGACCACCAGGAAAGGGGCAATTCGTGTCTTCTTCAATTCGCCCGATCCCAAGGTCAAGGGTAGTTGATCAGTCTCACCTCGATGGCATGCCTAGTGAACCCGAACAACGCCTTTTCCACAGGGTCCATCCGATGCTCCCCCAACTCCATTTGGTCCAGGGTCTCTTTGAAGATGATGTTCACGGTACTCCCATTGTCAACGAAGACTCTTCCTACATCGTGATTTGCTATCTCTGCCCGAATTACTAAGGCATCTTCATGCGCATCGTCTCCTCCATGAAAGTCATCGGGCCCAAAGGAGATGGTGGGTCCCGAACGCCTTTGTACTGATGTCACTCCCAGACTCTCGAGTTTCCTTACTTCTGCCTTTCTAGCTCTGCTTGAATCCCCAATTGCGGGTCCTCCAGATATCATATTGATCGTGTGTGGAGGCACGTATGCTTCCGCGGGCGCCCGAGTACGCTCTGGTGTTCTCCGATCGTTTCCTCGCTCTTGGTTGGGTTTATCTTCCCTTCCGTACTCCACTCACCTCTGCTCTGGAGACCGGTTGAACCTGTTTTGCGGTCTGTTGTTAGCGTATAGATGGTCTCTCCTAGTCCTTTGTTCAAAATCCTTTCCGAAATACTTTCGCGGGGCTCCCGCTTCTCCGCCAACCACTAACTCGGCTCGGGCTTCTGGGTTGGCCGCCACGATTCTTTCAAGTTCGTCGTTCAGGTGAAAGCAGACCTCCGTCGTGTGGCCGTATTCCCGATGGAATTCACAATATGATTTCGAAACCGGATTTCGGGGTCCTTCTTTGCTTCTGGCCGGACTCTTAATGAAGTATCGCTCCTCGCAAATCTCCAATGCCCGAGCTTTGCTCACCTTCCACTGAATATTACTTGGTCGGGATCTCCCTTGGCTTTCCACTCGAGGGTTTTCCTCCTTCAGTCCTATGGGACGGGCTGGCTCTCGCGCAACCTCCACCGTCTCGATAGCTCTCTTTTTATCTCCTTTTTGAAAATTGTGCGCCTCTTCCACCCTTACATATTTTTTCTACTCTGATTATCAGGTCTTCCACAGTGGTCGGGTACTTTTGCACCAACGACCGGTAGAGGTCTGAAGTGGCGGTTGGGACTTCCATCATAGTCCGATTGAATCGCTTCAAGTAGTCTCGCAGACTCTCCTGGTTTCCTTGTTTCATGTTCAGCAAGTTTACAGCCGAGATGGGTCTTCTACGGCTGCTAGAAAATTGTCTCAGAAAGGCCCGGGTGAAGTCCGTGATGTTATGAGTTTCGCCCGTGGGCAACATTGTGAACCACTGTTGGGCCCCTTTCGCGAGGGTTGTAGCGAATACTCGACACTTGATCTCGTTCCCCAGCTGGTATAGTGCTGCGTTTCCGTCGAAGCTGGCCAAATGGTCCTTGGGGGGTCCCGATCCGTCGTAGCGGCTCATATCTGGGAATCTGAAGTTGTTCGGCAGAGGGGCGCGAAGGACCTCCTTGGAAAAGGGGGATCCTCGCTGAATCGGGAGGGGCATCTGCGGGTTATCCAGCTCCTTCATCCTCTGAATCTCCTCCTTCATCCTCTCCCACTCCGCAATCTGTCTCTCCTCCGCAGTTCTCACCTTATCGGCTCGCAGGGTGTTAACTCCCGCCCTTAATGTCTTTTCTTCCGTCTCTTTCTCTTGTTCTTTGGCTCGCGCGTTTTTCCGCCTCGCGACGTAATCGCTCCACCTCCTCCTCTCCTATCTCCTATCGTCGCTGTGACTCCACACGAGTTCTTCGCGTTCGCTCCGCCCTTAGCATTTCTACCTCCGCTCTCAGTTTCCAAAGTTGGGTTTGATCGGCGTTGTGCGTCTCTTCATGATTTTCCTCCGTTCAGTCGGTCACTAGCACCTCTTCCATCGGCGGTGGTTGAATGTCGTTTGCGGCGTCCACCATGCTGTTGATGAGATATCGTTCCCACAGACGGCGCCAATTGATGTGGGCCGCGTAAAACGACGTTTTGAAACGGCGACTAAAGTAGTTGTTCTTCCCTCGTAACCTCCTTGGCACGAGTCTCGCGTTCCCCGTCGACTGCCTCCGTCGAGCCTAACACTCAAAAACTCAGAAACACGTCAGAAGGGGGCCGGGGTTGGTGCCGGCGTATCCCCTCCGATGCTTAAGTCAGAAAAATGGATGAAAGATAGGTGTGTTGGCTCGTAAATCAGTTTTTTGGTTTTTGTAAGCGTACCTGGGAAATGGATTAACCGTCCCTATTTATACTAACCTCGCCTTGTCTTGCCTTGACCTAGTCTTTCACCCTAGCCCGCGTTTCTCGCGACCCTCACTGAGGGAACGTGGCCCTTCCATCATCCCACGTTCTCTATCCTCAGTTCTCCCTACTGACTCCTTCTCTTCCAGGTGTTTTTCTTTCATTCGGGCTCTTTACCTACCCGAGGGGTCTCGACTCGAGCTGGCCTCATTTATTCAATCCTTCCTTTCTATTCTGACCCGACTACCTCTACTTGGTCTTAAGGTGAGGCGACCCTGCTCGGGCTTACATAGAGTTTATTCACTCGCCCTCATGCACCCTGATCGGATTCCTGATCGGGCTCTTGCCCTTGCTTCTCTCTGTCGGGCTGTTTACCCCCGAGTAACCACGCCTACATTTGTTCGGGCATCTCGAATAGCCTTTTCGTTGCCGCCTAATCTATTCTTCCACCCTTTCTTCAGCAGGAGTTACTCGGGCACTCTGTCCCTTTCCGGGTGTACCCCCTCTCACGCTCTTACCTTTATCCCTTCGCGCTCCCTCGCTCACGGGTTAACCGTTAGCTACCTTTATTTCAACATTAGCTATGAATCCTGGGAATACCATTGCTATTTTATCGTTAGCTAGAAATCCCGAGGGTAACAGAATGGGTTCTGTACTAGGAAAGGGATCGATGGTTGTCTTGTTTCTATTGATAGAAAAGTACATATGTTCAAAAAGTTGATCCAGATCCATTTCTTCTTGAGCTTGTTGTGTTGGTTTGCAGTTTATTGTGTCTTCAGCTGCGTGTAGTTGGTTGGCCCCAACTATTCTTTGTCTGATCCTTGTTCTGAGTGATCGTGTTTGGAAGGGCTATTCGAGGACTCTCTTAATTCCATACGTGATTGAGTAGGACCTATTGGTGTTGGCTCGAGTCCTGAGCTGCTTTGTCCATATTTAATTTCTAGACCTTCATTGAAAGTTACATTTACTTCAAATGATCATTCGCCCTTCACGTAGATGTACCCTGTTTGCCTTAGATTGTACCGAGTAGCCCACCAAAATTCCTTCAGTGGCTTTTGGGTCTAGCTTAGATTTGCCTTCTCGATCACTGGCTACGAAGCACTTGCATCCCAAATCCTCCGGTGGACGATGTTTGCTAATCTTCCATTCATTAGTTCATAAGGCTTCTTTCCAAATCTTAGATGGATGTTTGTCCGATTCTGAGTGTAGCACATAGTGTTCATTGCTTCTGCCCAAAGAAAATGAGGCAGTGACGATTGTATTAGCATTGTTCGGGCAGCTTCTACGAGTGTTCGGTTCCTTCTTTCTACGACCCCGTGTTTTGTTGTGGAGTGTGAACAGTGGAGAATTGTTGAGTAATTCCTAGTGATTTGTATTCGCTGAGTTGTTGATTCTTAAATTCTGTTCCATTGTCAGACTAAATTATTTTAACACCGTGCTATAGCAAGTTCTGCGTAGTCCTGACAAGATTTGGGATATGGTCAACTGTCTCTGACTTTGTCCGTAAGCAGCAGACCCAAGTATATCGCGAATAGTCGTCTACTTAACTAGCATGTGTCGCTTTCGACTGATGCTATATGTTCGCATTGGGCCGCATAGATCGATATGTAATAAATCATGTCGATGTTGAGTGGATGCTTTGTGTTTTGTAGGATGAGATGCCTTTTTCATTTTGCCTCTCTCACAAGCTGTGTTCATTTTGGTACTTCGGTGAAGGAAGTCCAACAGCCAGTGTATACTGGAGTCCCGTAAGTAAGCCGGCCAATAGATTTGTATACATACTATGTGCTATTGTTGTGTTTAACTTAACAAGTAGTTAGACGAGGACCTAGAGAAATTTTTGCAAGAGTTAGAGATAACTTGTGAAAGGGTAAAAAGATGTGATTAATAAGTTTCGAAAGAAAGTACACCTAGGTGAGAACTTCGAAACCAAGCAATTTCGAAGAAGGTAGTGCGAAATGAGAGATTTGCGAAGTAAGAGAATTTCGAAAGGGGGTAATTGTGACATAAGAGAAATTCGAAACCCTATGTATTCGAAACCTCGGGCTTTCTATGTGTTGCGAAAACTTAGCGTGGGAGGAAAATAAAGTAATAATGTAATAATACATATTAGCTGGGATAAGATAAGTATTAACATAACCATCGATGTCATTTATATATTATCGCAAGCAAAACATAGATAAGGAATTAGAAATGAGGAAGAGTATTTCATTTACAAACTTACGAAAACTTAGAAGCAGAGGAAACGAAGGACTTGAATAAGCATTCATCTTAGAGGGTATAATTTCTTACTTTGAATTTATGTTTTATTCATGTTATATCATTTTTTAGGTATTAGTATGCACGAAATTTCAAAAATGATATATGCTTATTTTAAGTTTTGATCTTTGAAGTTTAAGGCTGCTTTGAAGTTGATGCGATATTCATACTGTTCTTGGAAAATATGTCTTCTTAATCGAAGGTTTAGGTGATCTCTGTACAAAAGAGTGTTTTTATAGGATATGATGTTCCCATATATGATTTCCGAAACCATATCAGTGTTGTAGGAGGAATTCCGAAAGATTAGGTTTGTATAATTTTTTAAACTTGAAATTATTTTAGCACATGAGAATTCGAAATGAATTTGAAATATGATACGCATTTCCAAATTGAGTTTCAAAATTCTTAAGAATTTCGTAATAAAATTCGAAATAGGGATCGAAGAAGTTCGAAATTCATTTCGAAAATGAGTTTCAAAATTCTTAGGAAATCCGAAGAGGGTATTCCGAAATAGGAGTTCGAAACCAAGGTTTCGAAAACCATGAATTTCGAAACATGTTACCAAACTATTCTTCGAAACATTGTACATAAAGTATCTTCAAAACATTATGCGAAACCAATTTCGAAAGGCACTTCGAAATTATTGTCTATGCTATTTCGAACTTCAACTTAGAAAAATGTCGAAAGAAGTCAACTGTAAACTTAAGTAAATTTCGAAACCCTCAAATTAACAAAGCATAAGAATTTCGAAACCATACATCTTTATCGAAAATTTCGAAACCTATAAATTATATCAAGTGTGAGATTTTCGAAACCTTAGTACCTTTGAACAGAATTTCGAAATAGGCATCTTCATGTAACATAGGTATTTCGAACAGTTAACCTAACTTACATACTAACTTAGTAATTTTTGTTGGAACTATTTTGTTGAATTCAATTATTAGAGTTGTCTTAGTCTTGATGTGCAAAGTAGTAGTCTTGGGCTAAATGACAATTAGTTGTGTAGGACTACTTGTGTAAATATACCACGAGGTGGTTTATATAAGTGAACTCATTAGGAAATAAGGAGGGTGTTGTAGTAAGGTTTAGAGACCGAATAGAAGAATTGTAATTTTGGTTAGAGGAATCTGCACCCTTGCTTGTTGTACAAGTTATTTCTCTCACACTCTTCAACGTGGGTAAATCTCAATCATAAGAGTTCGAATTCTTCAGATTTACTATCCGCTCTTCGTAGATTTGATCGAGGTTGGATATCAGCGGTCCTAACAATTGGTATCAGAGCTGAGCGTGTTAGGATTTGGCCTTAATTTTTTAGTTTTCCAATCTGTTTTTCATTATTCACGTGCGCACTGTTCATCGCCGAATTTCGATATGATTTTACATAATTCGACTTGTTTGCTATTATTGAGGTTTGATTGTATGTTTCTAATTGATCTGAGCTTATTTTAGTTCGCTCGAACCACAAATTTTTGCGAATTTTGAAAATCTGATCGAAATCGTTCTTCGCGGACTAAATCTGATTTTTCGAAAATTGGACTGATTTTGCTTTGATTGTGCTGAACTGAGTGTTTGTTTTTCATGATTTCGATCGATTACCCTAACGCTGGTAGACTGATTTGCTGCTTTCGTTCAGATTTATGATAATATGTGGTCTTCGTGTTCTTCGTAAAATTCATCCGATTTCTGCAAATTTTGATATGTTTTGCTATTTTCTTGTTTGATTTTGTGTGGAACTGTTATTCTATGATTTTCAATCTATAACCCATGCTTAATCTGCATTATTAATTGTTTTTAGTTGAATTCTGAATTTTCTGCAAGTTTTCGTAAGCTTCCGTAAAAGATTTTCGTCACTAATGTTTGAAAATAGTTATCCATCAAGAAATGACTAAATCTATTTTACGATCGAAAATAATAAGCCATCGAAAATAGCTATTGATCGCAAAAGTCTGATCGCAAGTCTACTACAGTACATTAGGCGAATAAAATAGCGATAGAAAACTGATAAAAAATAGAGTACTATTCACGATCGAAAAATGTCTTAATCGAAACCATTCGAAAATAGTAATCAAACTTTCTGATCGAAAATGTCTGCATCTGCACATTATCGAAAAAGTATAAAGTCTTGACGAAAACTCACGTAAGCTAAAATCCAACACTTTACAATCATTACCCTTGCATTTGTGAAACATTATTCATTATTGCTTTTCATTGAATAACCATTACGCACCTAGCACCTTCATTTTGCTATCATTTCATTATCATATTGAAAATTGAAATCCAAGAAAAACTTTTGGGATCACAAAACCTTTTGCTATCCGACACTTTGCGGTCAATTGTTTACCTTTAACTTTTGCGAACGCAAAAATATTTTGTGAACGTAAACTTTTTCTGTCAGCAAATAACTTTGACCCGCAAAACATTTAAAAAAAAAAATAACTTTTCGGTCATTTTTGCGTTGACCTTGAATTTCAAAACTTATTTTAAGTTTTACGATCGCAAAACTTTCACGATCGTAAATCCATACGGAACTGTTTGAAATTCAAAACTATTTTCTAAAACCTGAAATATTTTCACTCGAAGACTTCCTTTCTTCATAAAACGTATTAAAACCTGAAATATTTTTCGAAAAACTATATATGTTTTGAAAAATCACATTGTATTTAAAAATTCGATATTACACTCAAAAATATTTTTGTTTATACAATTCCTGAAATTGACACATTATAGTAAAATTTTTTGATACTTTCTTTGAAGTATTTTAAATCAACTTAAAATTTTTCGGTAAAACACCCTAAGTTTTTCGATAATCAATATTTTCGATACTTCTCAAAATTACTCGACTAAATCAAAACTTTTCGAAACTGAAATTTTAAAAGCCAAATATTTTAATCAATATTAAAAAAAAATTCAAATCCATAAAACACGTTAACGATCAAAATATCCATCCAAAATTTAAATAAAAAAACAAACGGACACCTACTCTATTACTCAATCTAACGACTTTAGCTCCGACACTGATGAAGCGCTGAAGAAGCTTGGACGTCAACTACGGTTAATTGAGAAGGAGTAAAGACCAAGTCAAGTTCAAAGAAGCAAAACACTACAGACTCCGAACAAACGACTCACTTGGCTTTGATGGCATACCACGAAGATGTAACTAACACATCCTCTAAGGAGGCAATGATTCCTAACTCGACACTGTTTAACATGTTAGAATCCTCACAAGAAAAATTAATCTTTAAGCAGGTTAACAAATAGAAAGAGGCTTGGAGCGCCAATAGATCAAATACTCCAATTTTAAAGCCGTTACTTCTACATGTTCGTTAAAGCCTATGAATTTTGTAAGTACAAAATTTGAAAGTGGCTCTTCCTCCAAAAAGAAAATTTTTTCACGAATACATATCAAGTTCTAGCGGACAAACTTCATCGTGTGCTTCAAATGATTCTACTAATTTCTCATTTAAAAAGTCTAGACTTGAAAATAATTTTAGAAATTCTTATTCTCATTCTAATGTGAAAAATGTGCATTGTCCACGTAGGAAATACGACACTTCTACTTTACATGCTTATCATTCTATTTGCTCGTATTCTTACATGAAGTATCCAGTCAAAGTTCGTTCCAATAAGCATTTATTACGACTAGGTACTGAGAAGACCTTTAAAAGTATACATTCTAGGAGCACATATTCACATGCTAGAATTACTTATCCGTGTAAAATCAAGCAAAATGGATTCCTAAGTCGGATACGTCACAAAGTCCTAAGACTACATCATCGACCAACTTCGGCTCACACTCTGATTTTACATGATTCACGACTAATTCGTTTTTTGCTAATAAGGGAGGACCATAGGACAGTGGGTACGATAGTCCCAATAGTTTTGCAGATTTTCCTCATGTATGGTACTCCGATGGTAGTTGCTCTACATACATGATCAAGGGCTAGCGGCAGAGCAACTACAACAAATCCACACCTAAGCGACAAACTCGGTGACAAAATTCCTTAGTCAATTTTTTCTGAAAGTGCTAAATCTTTAGGATGAGTCACTATAATTTTCTAGGGATCACAATTTGGTACATTATGCATCTGAGCTGAAATATTAAATGCCAAATTTAAAAAAAAAAATCTATCATGCATTTTTCCGCATTTAGTTCTAATACGTGTATATATATATATATATATATATATATATTTAAAAAAATTCATGCATTTTGACTTAATTTTTTCTTTCTTTGTTTTCATATCATGTTCATGTTTTTTAATAAAAAAAAAAGCAATAGAAAAAACAATAAAAAAAATGCAATATAACAAAAAAATAAACAAACAACAAAATATATATACTAATATTATTAGCAACAATAAAGAAAAACACACACAGAGTTGTTTTTTGCATTGTTTTGAAAAACAAAACAAAACAAAAACAAAAAATTGGGGAGTGACGATTACTCAATCTACTTTGATTTGTTCACAAATATCTTTTCTTGATATATGATTGGTTATTTGCTTAATATTGTCTGTCTAGTCGCATTCTTTTGTCTAAAGGTAACCGTTTGTTGCACTAGACACAGCCACACCATATATGTGAGACTTTGAGCCTTGTTATTTTTTCAGGAATTTATCCTTGAGCGAGTCACACGTCAAATGTTTGGCCCCATACTTGCATTGCGTTAGATTGTTAGGAAAATGTTGAGGGCGCGTAGGAAATTCTTCACTTGGCCAAAATCGAAATATCATCCTTGAAGTTATTCCTCTAGTCATCCCTTTTGAGCCTTCTCCGATTATCCTTTTCTTCATTTTTATCTCGATCAAACTTTCAACCGTAATTCATAAATTTTGGAGGGTAGCATAAACGAGAAAAGGAGGGGGAGAAAAGGGCGACGAAAGAAAAAGAAGAAAATGATGACAAAAGAGGTGGAAAACGCACACGAGAAATGCTCAACGCATGATAAATAGTCCAAAAGAATCCACCTTCCCAATTATTGAAATCTTCTACAAATCATAAGAGAGGGCATGGATCTTGCTGTGAACCTCTCCTTCGATAATCTCGTATACTCGTCAGAACGGCTGGAAGAGGAGCACCACGAAGTGAACTTCTCCAACGATAGTCTGGTCTTATATCGGGACAATGAGAAAAGGAGCTCGGCCTTGGGTTCGAATTCCATAACTGTGAACTTCTCCAAATCGATAATCTTTGAAACCTCTCTAGGGATTAAAAGAAGTGGAACACGGTATCGACCTGAAAACCAACAAGAACTTCGCCTTAGATAATCTCTCAGCCTCGTAGAGAAGCGGAGCTTCAGCTTGAGCAAGTGTAGAAAATAATTTGAAAAAACTTAAAGGATGAAAAAGAAAATGCCGGTGAAGAGGACGATGAAGAAAAGGAAGAAGATATTTAGTCGACGATTCCTAAATTTTTTCGTTCCCTTCTAAGTGAGAACCAAAATCCTAAATCCCTCAAAAGTCCCTTTGATTCCGAATCGACAGTCTCTCGCTCCGTGAAATGATTAAAAGCGCCTTGATAGCAGGTTAATTGATAAAATTTGCTTGTACTGACATGAGTGATATATCTAGTATATAAGTCCCATGATAAAAATAATTGAGCGCCAGAGCCAACCTCGTGAGAGTTGTCGAAATGGATCACTCTATGAACTTAGGACTTTAGTTTGACGACACGACTTGACGGCGAATTATTATTCTATGTGTCATCTGAAATATTTGCGTGAAAATGATCAAAGTGACGTAATCTGACCCTATAATAAAACAGAAATAATAATTAAAAAAACTTTAAAAAATCGTATAGTATTATTTCGAAATTTTTTCGCATATTTTCTTTGCATATTTTTCATGCATTTTTTCTTGTATTTTGCA
The DNA here is from genome assembly GCA_027422505.1 of Craterostigma plantagineum. Lineage (NCBI taxonomy): Eukaryota > Viridiplantae > Streptophyta > Magnoliopsida > Lamiales > Linderniaceae > Craterostigma > Craterostigma plantagineum. The sequence continues at coordinate 476,496 of JAPQWV010000395.1, forward strand.
TTTAGTACTCACATTTTTCTTATGCTCCGCACCTTTTCAAATGCATTTTTCACATGCATTGGCTCTTGTTTAAAAACGAAATATTTCTTGCTTATATGGTTACGCAAAATTTTGTATGCATGCTTAGGGGTTCATGCATATATGCAGAAATGATTATATGCGTTACTACTCGTTGTGTATATCTTTTGCAAAATTGATAAACATTATATGGGCACTATTTGAGGGGCAGTCATGATTCTTAGAGTGCAAAAATGTGAATTAAGGGGGAGAACGAAAAGTTACTCTGTTGTTTTGAAATTACTCCGTTATATGTTTCCAATGAGCATGAATTGAGGGGGAGTAATATGAATTTAAGGGATAGTAATTTTAGCTGTTATAATTCATGTTTACGCTTTTAGAGGAATCATGAACTCTCCTTGAATCTTTTTAAACGACTAAATCCTCGGGGGAGCTTTTTAGTGATTTCTGGTGTGTGAAGTGGACGCTTTTCAGAAGATCTTCCAACCATAACTTCGAACTCTGCTCTCGAAGATTTAGAGAAAGAAGAGACGGCCTACCTTCTTCTGGAACTAGAGACGCTTCTTCGAGGCCAAACCAGACAACTTCCATTCGGAGAAGACGAATTTGGCAAAACGAAGAAGATGGATAAATTCGAGCCATGTCCTTGACTTTCACAAGCCCCTTGCTTCCGGAAGAAGAAGCAAGGACCGAGGACCGAAGGACACATGATTCAAGCATCAATAAGGACTGAAGTTGCCAACCATGTCCACTGCATCCAGGACGGAAGTTGCCAACCGTGTCCACGGCATCAATGATTGAAGTTGCCAACTGTGTTCATCTCTCCAAACCTCACATCGAACTCCCCGATCTCAACAGAAGGTTGACCCAAATAGGGGAAGTTTCGAGTTTCGTGCGCTTTCAGCGGGGGAAAGGGAAAGCAGACTTTTCAAAAAATTAAACTTCGTACATCTTATGGCATTTAGGAGAAGAACTTCAAAAGAAGATTCGAAGAAAAAGCCGATGCCTAGAAGACCGGGTGAGCTTGAAGATTTTCTAAAGAGGAGATTTCGGGGACTCGAGGACTCTTTCCATTGCAACATGAAGACAACCCGTGCAATGTTAAAAATTGAATATAAGGGGGAGATTGTTGGAACTATTTTATTGTATTCAATTAATAGAGTTGTCTTAGTCATGCTATGCAAAGTAATAGTCTTGGGCTAAATGGTAATTAGTCATTGTGTAGGACTACTTGTGTAAATATACCACGAGGTGGTATATATAGGTGAATTCCTTAGGAAATAAGGAGGGTGTTGTAGCAAGTGTTTAGAGATCGAATAGAAGAATTGGAATTTTAGAGAGAGAAAATCCGCACCCTTGCTTGTTCTAAGTTATTTCTATCCCACTCTTCAACGTAGGTAAATCTCAATCGTAAGAGTTCGAATTCTTCAGATTTACTATCCGTTCTTCGTAGAATCGATCAAGGTTTAATATCAGGGGTCCTACCAATTTTCATGAACAAGGAGCTAGGCATTAGGAACATCTTCAGATATTAGCAAATACTGTCAGGATACCAGGTAAGTGGAAGTCCCAACTACAGCACATAATTTTATCTGCATGAATTACGTGTCTATTTGCTCTTATGACTTTACGTGACTTCCTACGTGATTTAATTATGTTACATGACGACATGACATGCATATTCACGACATGTTCATATGCACGCACGAGTAGTATTAAAGACATGGTACGAGAATGTGCATGATAAAAGATCGCCTGGAGCGATAAATATTCGCCGATATGGGCCTCTGATGTCGACTCCAGTTGAGTCACGACTCTTATGCTACCATGGCGACTTTTATGTCGCCGCTTTCAAGACATGACATGTTCAAGACAAGACATGATTTTAAGGTGAATGCCCTCATGGCGGAACGTGGAACCTGAGGATGCGAGCTGAGGGAGTAAGCGGCACCAAGGATACCTCTGATGTTGGCAACCTCGGAATAGGCTACCAGTGTGAAACGTCCGCGTGACATATGAAACCACCTTAGGATTGAAAAGGCGCCCTAGGGTCAGCCTCGCATGAGTGGGTATTGTCACTTATATATTTAAATTCTTTGTGGATTCGAGCTCCATGATGGTGCATAGCAGGATAACCGAGGGCCCTACATGACAAGACAATGCAAGAAAAATATGAGGTCTAAGAAGCATTGGCGCGGATGCCTCTGCGAATTAGAGCACGTGCATGGCATACATGACTTTTACTTACTGTGCTTTATAAGCTCATTCCATGTATTTATGTGTTGTAGGTTCACAGGATCACTTTACGTGATCTTTCTGATGGGGAGGCCTATTTTGAAGCTTTCGAAGGACTTTTGAGGTGGCAATGAGTACATGGATGCGACATGAATGGCGGGCCTATAGGAATTCTTTTGTTATGCATGCGCACTCTACCTTGTACTTAGGATCCTCGAAATTTTTGTAATTAACAGAACGCTTTCCTTTATATAAAAGGGAAATTTTTGTACGCATTTTCACATATATCATTTCCTTATTGTGAGACTCCATGGAATCCCAATTTAAATCGTCTCAGATCGGGATTTGAGGTTTCTGTCCCAATTCTGGGTGAGCTTACAAAAGGCCATGGGGACGAAAACGTCCTGCAGTACGTCATATCACCCTCATACGGACGGACAGTCTGACAGAACAATCCAGATGCTCGAAGATATGTTGAGAGCGTGCATTCTGGATTTCAAGGGAAGTGAGTCCAAGAATATAACGGACCTTTCACAATTGTAAAACGAGTTGGAGAAGTGGCATACCAACTGAAATTGCCCACATCGCTCGCACAAGTCCATGACGTCTTCCATGTATCTACATTACGGAAGTACGTCACAGACTTGAGCCATGTAGTACAGGGCGAATCGAATCACTTCATCAAAAAATAAAGCTGGACTGGAGCTATGAAGAATGGTCGGTGGAAATTTTGATGTACGAGGTGAAACACCTCCGAAATAAGAACATACCTCTGATACGTTAGGATTTTCAATATTTTATACCCCGAAAAGCAAATTTTTTGGCCGTTATTTATTCGAATAGACTTAGAATCTTACCATTACGTGCATATTTCTTGTTTGACAGATATCGAGGAAAAAAGAACCAAATTCGAGGCATCGTAAACACGTTTATGGGAATTGGGCTTAATCATCACAAGAATTTAATTGTGGACTTTTAGTTTAATTTAAGCATATGGAGTAATAAAGCCCACAAGAGTCCGAATTATGCCATGAGAACAAGTTAAAGTTGTTGAAAAAGTCCACCAAGATATGCGCATACATTGGAGATTCGATTATGGAATTGAGATCTTTGAAGTCGGCTGATTTTACTCTATATGGAAGGCACCGATTGCTGAAATAAAAGGGGGGCTTTTGGCAGCGAATAAGAGAGGGACGAAGACAGCGAATAAAGGAATAAAAAGTTGCACAGCGATTGGAAGCGAGGGACGACGACAGCGAAGCTTTGAGCAGCGAATAACAAAGAAGAAAGCAGAGAACAACGGCCGAGAATAATAAACGAAGAGCTGCGACAAAAGACGATCGACGCTTGCAAGGCGTTTCTTCCGTGAAAGGCGCAGTTTTATATTATTTATCTATTATGTCTGAATTGAATATTTTGTGCTTTTATTTTATTAATATGCTAGCTTAAGTTTTCTTGTGATTGAGGCCGTATTAGGCCGGATTATGAATTCGTAGTAATGCTATTCGTGTGTTATTTAATCGTATGAATTTTGTTACGTGTTCTATATTTGAGTTTAATGCTTGCTCACCATGTGCATGATTTTTGATTGGTTTATGAGACTGAAAAAGCGATTAGACCGATTAGAATAATAAATATAGAACACAGCGGCGTAGAACCGACCAGAGATGGAATTCGGTTTCGTACGTGTGGTTTTCGAGACCATAGGCGCCGAAAGCGTCTAAACTCGGGGAAATTCATAAAGCGGAAGGCGTGTGAAGTGATTGCAGTCTTATAGAAATATATAGATTGGTCATTATTGCATAGGGTCGCTAGTTACGTGAATAACGGGTAGCGCGTATATTAGGAATTTCTACCTTGACTAGTTTATATTGATTGAATAAATATTGATTGCATGAATACGTAGGATTAGTCCGTGCCGAGTATGTGCCTTGATCACGTTCGTCGTTAATTGATTTCTATCTCATCTATTTTATTTGCGTCTATTTTATTATTTGCGTCTTTTAATTCTTTTAATTAAATCATCAAAAATATAAAAATCTCTTAGTCTAAATTAGAATTAGGTTTAATATCTTGGAATCAAGCTGTCTTCCTGGATCGATACTCGGACTTCGTCCGTTTTACTACTTGCACGACCTAGTACACTTGCTAGTATTTGAGCGTGTCAAGTTTTTGGCGCCGTTGTCGGGGATTGCTATATTATTAATTTTAGGATTTATTCTGAGTTTTAGTTTAGATGATTTATTTCTCGATTATTATATTATTACTTTCTTTTATTTTTTTTATTATTCGCTTACATCCATTTTTCATCTTTTCAGACAATTCCTATTAGTGCATGACACGAAGCTCGAGAAACGTACCATTACTGTTTGACGCAGAAATCGAAGCGAGGTGTCGGCCTAACAATCAAATCGTAGAATGAGAATGGACAATCAAGAACACGAGGAAGAACAGATGGTTACGCCACGACCCACTTTACTAAGTCGAGCGCTTCCAGGAATTTTCGATGATAGCGACCCGATCGCCATTCCACCGGGACCAAATAATCATTTCGAGATTAAACCCGTCACTATACAGATGGTGAGGGATCAGCACAGTTTCATGGGCTTACAAACGAGGACGCAAATTCACATATTTTGAAATTTACTCAATTTTGCAGAACTATTAAATATCCAGGCGTCTCTACAGAAGTGATAAAACTGACATTTTTTCCCTTTTCTTTGATAGGTAAGGCGTCTGAATGGTTCTCATCATTGCCACATGCATCTATCACTAGTTGGGAGCAACTAGTGGAATGCTTTCTAGGCAAATATTACCCATTGTCAAGGACCAGTGAGAATTAGAAGCCTACTAGTGAACTTCAAACAAGAAGGTGGCGAATCCCTGAGCGATGCATGGAGTAGATACAAGAGCCTTCTGCGACAATGCCCGAACCACAGCCCTGAGCGTCCAGATGCAGTCATTTTTCTTAGGGTTGAGTACACCAAATAAAAGGATCGTCGACGGCGGATGCACACGAAACTTTATGGAGTTAGGCGACGAGGAAGCACTCCAGGCCATCGAGCGAATTGCATCCTACCCAGCAAGATACACTGAGCATGACCTGGACCGACGGACGGCTGGAGTACATGAGATAGGTAGCTCGTTGGAGGCGCAATTGGAAGCCATACATAAAAGATTAGACCAAATACACTCCAGGGACCCTGAGGCAGTGAACTACATCCACAATAGGCAAAAGAATGCGTACTCCAACACATACGACCCAAGCTGGCGAGGCCATCCGAATTTGTAGTACAGAAACCCGCACTACTTAAAGCCTCCAGAAGCTCAAAATCAACAGAGTGGGACACCAACAAAACAAAAAGCCGATTGGGAGATAGCATTTGAGAAATTGGCGGGCTATCAAGGCGATCAGAGTCGTAAGATAGACGAGCGATTCAACAAGATAGAGGACACAATACAAAGTTTAGCGACTACAATAGGGCATCTAATAAATTCAATGTCCGAGCGCAAGCCAGGAACACTCCCAAGCGACACTGAAAAGAACCCTTGAGAGCACGTTAAGGCCATTCAGCTGAGAAAGGGGAAGAAGCTTGAATCAACCAAGGAGACCAGGGTTGAAGAAGAAGCAAAGGAGACCGAAAACGACGATGAAAGCAAGGTCACAACCAAAGACGCAACTCATCACGACCAAAGGAAGGACCAGCGAGATGAAGAAGTGGAGACCAAGCTAGATTCTCTCGCAGTGGAAAAAAAGGTCGACCCACTCCCACCAGTCAAGATTCGACCTCCATATCCCGCGGCATTACGAAGAAACCGGATAAGAACTTCGAGCGCTTTATTAATATTTTTAGGAAGTTAGAAATTAACATCCCTTTTTGTGAAGCTCTTTTACAGATTCCAAAGTACGCCAAATTTTTCAAGGAGTTGCTATCAAACAGGAACAAGCTAGAGCAATATGGGACGATAGCCCTTAATGAAGAATGCTTTGCGGTGTTACAAAGGAAGCTACCACCAAAGCTCAAAGATAGGGGGAGTTTTTCTATTCCTTGTTCCATAGACTTATCATCATTTACTAATATCCTTTGTGATTTAGGAGCGAGTATAAACTTGTTACCCTTTTCACTTCTGAAAAAGATAGGGATAGGTGAGCCAAAGCCTACATCTACGATTCTCCAACTAGCAGATAGATCGATCACATACCCACGAGGAGTAGTGGAGGACGTGCTAGTGAAGGTTGGAGAGCATTACTTCCCAGCCGATTTCGTGGTGCTAGACATGGAAGAAGACACCGACATGCCTCTAATTTTAGGAAGACCGTTTCTGAATACGGCGAGAGCTCTTATTGATGTTACATTTGATGTTTATAAAGCAATGAAACACCCTCCAGATGATGATTCTTGTTCCTTTATCGATAGTATTGATGCATGTGCTCTGGAGTATTTTAAAATTTTCAGGAATAAGGAAAAATTGGAAGCATGCCTAGTTGGAGACGAGTCTGAGGAAATGGCCGATACTGTAGCAAGCTTAGAAGCAAACCCACCTCATCGAAGGTCGGCCAAGCCCAAAGTAGAGCTCTCGATCGATCATCAGCCACGTAACCTCGACCATCAATCGAGGAGCCTCCGATTCTAGAACTTAAACCCTTACCTAGTCATCTTAAATATGTTTACGTTGGTGCCCTTGATACTTTACCAGTGATTATACTTCCACTTTGACAGATCTAATGGAAGAAAAGCTAGTGAGGATGCTAAAAGGACACAAACGAGCATTCGCGTGGAAGGTTGCTGACATCAAGGGAGTAAGTCCGAACGTTTGCATGCACAAGATTCTGATGGAAGATACTTACAAGCCGGTCGCACAACCACAGAGACTCCTAAACCTAGCGATGCAAGAAGTGATGAAAAAGGAGGTAATTAAGCTTTTGGACGCAGGTATTATCTACCCTATCTCTGATAGCGCGTGGGTTAGTCCAACCCGGTTTGTTCCTAAAAAGGGAGGTATGACCATTATAAAGAATGCCTCTAATGAGTTGATTCCCACGAGAACTGTTACGGGGTGGCGTGTATGCATAGATTATAGAAAATTGAATGATGCCACCCGTAAGGATCATTCCCCCTCCCCTTTATTGATCAAATGTTAGAAAGACTAGCTGGACATGAGTTTTACTGCTTTCTAGATGGTTATTCAGGTTATAATCAGATTTCTATAGCGCCCGAGGATCAGGAAAAGACTACTTTTACTTGTCCTTATGGTACTTTTGCATATAGACGCATGCCATTTGGATTATGCAATGCACCAGCTACTTTTCAGAGATGCATGCTTGCTATTTTTCATGACATGGTTGAGAAGTTTATGGAGATATTCATGGATGATTTTTCTGTATTTGGGTCTACGTTTGATACGTGCCTTGATAATTTAGCATCCGTTCTATCATGATGTGAAGAGACTAACCTTGTCTTAAATTAGGAGGTGTCATTTTATGGTACATGAAGGTATAGTTCTCGGGCACAAGGTATCGCACAAAGGAATTGAAGTGGATCGAGTCAAGGTTGACGAGATTGAGCAGTTGCCACCACCCACGTCAGTGAAGGGAGTTCGAAGCTTCTTGGGACACGCAGGATTCTACCGACGCTCTATAAAGGATTTTTCAAAAATAGCTAAGCCATTATCTAATTTACTTGTTAAAGATGCTATTTTTAACTTCACTGATGATTGCCTGCAGGCTTTTCGAACCTTAAAGAAGAAACTCACCACCGTCCTAGTGATGGTCGCACCTGACTGGATACTCCCATTTATACTGATGTGCGATGCTAGCGATGGTGCGATAGGTGCAGTTTTAGGACAACGCAAGGATAAGGTATTTCATGTCATTTACTACGCTAGTAAAACCATGGACGATGCACAGAGGGATTATGCTACTACTGAGAAAGAGTTACTAGCCGTGGTATTTGCAGTAGATAAATTTCATTCTTACCTAGTGTTGAATAAGGTAATCATCTACACAGATCATGCTGCACTTAGATACTTATTTGCTAAGAAAGATGCTAAGCCTAGGTTGATTCGCTGGATTTTACTACTTCAAGAGTATGACTTAGAGATTCGTGAAAAAAAAGGTGTTGAGAATGTGATAGCTGATCATTTATCTAGGTTAGATAACTCACATGAGCACGATAAGGAGTTACCTATTGATGAATATTTTCCTGACGAACAATTATTTGCTTTGATTGATACATCATTGCCTTGGTTCGCGGATTTTGCAAATTATGCTGCTACAGGTGAATTCCCACAGGCTTGAGTTTTCATCAGAAGAAGAAATTTCTCTCTGATGCAAAACACTACTTGTGGGATGATCCATTCCTATATAAAATTTGCTCTGATCAGGTAATCCGACGATGTATTCCCGTCGATGAAGTAAGTTCCCTTTTATTTCATTGTCATTCTGGTTTGACGGGTACACCACGGACCAACGAAAACAGCGTTTAAGGTACTTCAATCAGGTTTATTCTGGCCCACTCTTTCTAAGGATGCCCATGCATACGTAGCTTCAAGCGATCAATGTCAGCGTACTGGTACTATATCTAGGAGACATGAGATGCCTTTAAATGTCATGTTAGAAGTAGAATTATTTGATGTTTGGGGCATTGATTTTATGGGTCCGTTTCCCTACTTCATGCTCTAATAAGTATATTCTAGTTGCAGTCGGTTATGTGTCTAAGTGGGTAGAAGCTGAAGCATGTCGAACTAATGATGCTCGAGCTGTCATTCGTTTTCTTAAGAAGCATGTATTTAGTCGTTTTGGTACACCAAGGGCAATAATTAGTGATGGGGGTACACATTTTTGCAATAAATTGTTTGATAATTTGCTATCTAAGTATGGAGTTAAGCATAAAGTGTCTACCCCGTATCATCCTCAAACTAGTGGACAGGTGGGGGTTTCCAACAGGGAGCTTAAGCAGATCTTGGAAAAGACGGTGAACGCCTCAAGGAAAGATTGGTCGTTGAAGCTAGATGACGCACTATGGACGTACCGCACCGCATATATAAAACCCCCATATGGACTTGGCCTTTTCGTCTAGTCTATGGAAAAGCGTGTCATTTATCTGTTGAGTTATAAAATCGTGCATATTGGGCTATTCAAAAGCTTAACTTTGATTGTTCCGAAGCAGGTAAAAATAGGTTGCTTCAGCTGAACGAAATGGAGGAATTTCGCCAGAATGCTTATGAGAATGCTAAGTTGTATATAGAGCGAACAAAGAAGTGGAATGACAAGAAAATCATTAAAAGGGAGTTCAAAGTCGGCGATCGTGTCTTTTATTCAATTCGAGGCTACGCATATTTCCCAGTAAACTAAAGAGTAAGTGGTGCGGACCCTATATAGTAGAGCTAGTCTTCCCATTCGGAGCAGTGCAAATCCTTATGAACAGAAAAGACTCTCTCAAAGTCAATGGACAACGGCTAAAGCTGCATGACGAAGGGAAAATTGGCGAAATAACATCGGTATATCTTGTGGAACCCATAATTTCTAACTTTTCTGCTTCTAGTTGTTCTGTGCCTTTCAGGGACACCTCGTCTGGAGAGAATACCAGCGAGTTGAAGGACCTCCAGAACACCAAAGCAAGCCTAGACACCAAGCCACTCTGATCGTCTCGAGAGTCCAGCTAACGACTCTAAAACAGCGCTTCTTGGGAGGCAACCCAAGTATTATCGATGCATATATTTATATTTAGTCCTATTATTCTGAGTATTTTTTTATTTTTCATCTAACAAAACTCGCCTTGACGGTGTGCCTAGTCATGTTTTCTCGCAGGCTCATAACTAGTTTGGGGTTTGCCCATTCACGATGGTTGCTTACTTACTGCGAATCAACAAAGTCTTCTACATCGATCGATGAAAAATTCAGGGCAGTGTCACTTCTACTCTTTCTTTGCTTTTAATTTACACATTGAGGACAATGTGCTATTTAGTTCGGGGGTGTGATGTGACACATACTAGATTTAATATGCTTACATGTTTAGGTATCGACGTGTTTCGATCTTTTTAGTGGGGTAGAACTGATGAAGTTTGCGATTTGAACGTCATCTGGGGAATCTCCTATCAGTGATGAAAAAGTTTAAAATTTTACCGTGTCGTGATATGATTCGATGAATTGAGTGAGATAGTATTACATGTTGCATTGTCGTGATATTAGCATGATTATTTGGCTATATTGACTGCTTTAGGAGAGTATTGCGTATCATGAAGCGCAAACCCAGCTATATATGTGAGTTTTTCAGCCTTCAGAGATTAATTCAGAGCAACTCATTATGCTCGGTGTTTATTCTTGTGTGACACACATGGACTGAATATTTTCGAACTTGCTCTGTTATGCATGTCAATGGTTACTATGTGGGTTTTTATGTGCGAAAATGAGAAGGGCACTAGGATTGAGTGGCTTGTTAATTTATCGATATCGTTAAAGTGGCTTGTTGATTGAGAATGAGCTAATCGTCGATGCATGTTAGTTATGAACTCGTCCTATGATATGGATCTCTCGTCGTAATATTGCAGCAGACTAGAAACCTCTCCATTCGATAAGACGTCCAAAAAAAAGAAAAGGAGGGGCTGGTTCAAAAAAAAAAGCGAGCGAGAAGAGCTAGAAAAGAAAAAAAGATGAGTCGAGTGAAAGATAGGCACGGCGTTAGAAATGCGAAATAAGTGGTTAGAAGAGCGGTTCGATGATTTACACGTTTGATATTTTTTTCGCTCACTTTCCCATATGACGCACCTTTGAAAACCCGAGCCCCGTTACAACCTTTGATGAAAGACCCTTTGATTCGTGCATGACTTCTATTATGTGACTATGATGTGATATATTTGCAAGCATAGAGTAATATCTTTTCATGTCGTGCATTGAGCGTTTTTTTATACAGATCCCTTTGAAAAACAATTCGAGCGACTTGAGCGACCCTTGTGAGAGTTGTGGATTGATGTGTGGTATAATTCTAGAAATGTCTTTCATGCTATGATAAGATTGCGACCTATTACCTCATGCCTCGTGTTTTGATTATATCGTTCATTAGTTGATGATTATCCCGACTTTATATGCTTTTACGTTTTCTGAGATGAAACAGGAGAATTTCGTTGATAGATGTTCTATAATCCTAACTTCATTTGGTTTTATTTCGCTTTTATGATCGAGGACGATCGAAGCTAGTTTGGGGGTTGTTGAGACGTTAGGATTTTCAATATTTTTATACCCCGAAAAGCGTATTTTTGGCCCTTATTTATTCGAATAGACTTAGATATCTTACCCATACGTGCATATTTCTTGTTTGACAGATATCGAGGAAAAAAGAACCATATTCGAGGCATCGTAAACACGTTTATGGGAATTGGGCTTAATCATCACAAGAATTTAATTGTGGGGTTTTAGTTTAATTTAAGCATATGGATTAATAAAGCCCAGAAGAGTCCGAATTATGCCATGAGAACAAGTCAAAGTTGTTGAAAAAGTCCACCAAGATATGCGCATACATTGGAGATTCGATTATGGAAATTGAGATCTTTGAAGTCGGCTGATTTTTACTCTTTATGGAGGCACCGATTGCTGAAATAGAAGGGGGGCTTTTGGCAGTGAATAAGAGAGGGACGAAGACAGCGAATAAAAGAATAAAAAGTTGCACAGCGATTGGAAGCGAGGGACGACAACAACGAAGCTTTGAGCAGCGAATAATAAACAAGAAAGCAGAGAACAACGGCCGAGAATAATAAACGAAGAGCTGCGACAAAAGACGATCGACGCTTGCGAGGCGTTTCTTCCGTGAAAGGGGAAGTTCTATATTATTTCTCTATTATGTCTGAATTGCATATTTTGTGCTTTTCTTTTATTGCTTAAGTTTTCTTGTGATTGTTGGCCGTATTAGGCCGGATTATGAATTCGTAGTAATGCTATTCGTGTTTTATTTAATCATATGAAATTAGTTACGTGTTCTATATTTGAGTTTGTTGGTCCCGAATTCACCAAACAAGGAATCAAAGAGGCTTTGATGGAATGAAAAGGGAGATTTCTCACCTTGTAGTGTGTGTAGTGTGTGAAAACAAGGGTTAGCCTTTTGATCTTTGATTAGCTTTCAAATGGTGTTGGTAATACCTTATATACCACATTAACCCTAGGTATATTAAGGCCCAAACACCAAAAATTAATTAATTACATTCTAGTCCAAAAACCAAGTTAAGAGATTAATTACAATATTAGATCCCAAGACTTAAACTATTGACACAATCACTAAATATCCTAACAATCTTCCCCTTTGTGTCAATTGTTGGGAGTCTTGGATCTTGAGCTTGGGATGGTGGATTAGCGTGTGAGTGTATCGCGAAGCCCTAGCTTGAACTCGAAGGCGCGGAGATTCCTTCAAAGTACCATTCGATCGGCTATAGCGTCAATGAGCTTCGCGAACTTGGATCGGCAGAGAGGATCTTCTTCCGAAAGGATGCGGCATATCTTCATTAGTTTGTCTTGGATGATGGTGAGTGTCCCATCCGAGAACTTTGCCACTTCGGAGCAGCGCAACAGCCTCATCTTTCCCTTGTAGTTCGAGTAGGCGACCGCCGGATCATCTCCGTCGATCACATCACCTTCTCGGTAGTCATCCGCGTTCTTGAAAGATGGGCGAGTCAGATTCACCTTCTTTAGGTTGTGTTCCACCGCCATCTGCAGATCGTGGGTGGCGAAGAATCTGACCTGTCGGAGCATGTGGCGCTTGAGAGCCACATATCCCATGGTGACCGGTTCAGCACGTATGAGATGTCCAGAGCTCCTGAGGACGAGTCTGAACTGTTTCATGGATTCCAGCATGCTGTATAGGTCACCCAGGCGTAGAAACTTGAAGTCCGCCTCACTGACTTCACTGTAGCTCTCATCCTGCCTCATTACTGTGAAGACTGGGTAGTGGACAGGTCCTTTAGACTCTTGGCGGAGGTCAGTGACTTTGCAGATGGGGGCCCGACTCATTTCTTGAGCGATGTTTTCCTCATCGGATAGCGTCCTCTTTGTGCACTTGTTGCAAAGAAGGCTCCATCGATAGAGCTTCTTCTTTTGCTCGCTCCAATTTTGGATGTTCATCAGCTCATACTCGTCGAAGGTTGTGATGATCTGCTCCTTGCGCCGCCAGATCCTCTTCCTGATCTCTTCTTGAAACGGCGCAGTTATCTTTTTGTTTTCCCACGGTGCTTCCGGTATATCCACCGTGGGCACTTCCGTCTGAGCAGCAGGGGCCTCAGTTTGCTGCGCTTGGAATTGCAGGATGTTCTCGAGCTCGGCCGGTTCAGCGTCGTATTCCTCTCCGTTCTCGTCGTCTGCGGTGTTGATCAGCGTAAGTGAGGCCTCCATGAGCAGACGTCGAGCATTTTCCACAAACTTCCTAGCTGCTACTGCATCGGCGGGCGTGTATAGCCATTCATCGTTGAAGATGTAGGCTTCGATCTCGTTCTGAGCGCAGTAGACATCCTCGGAAGCCAGGTTGGATCGATGTTGAGAGGGGTATGGCTGTGTGGTGGCGAGGGTGTAGCGTCGGAGGAGTTAGTGGATTGTGGGGATGGAATTGGTGGAGATTCTGGTGGTTCGGTTGAGGTGATGGTTTTGGCAAGGATGATTTGGGTGACGGGTGGTGTAGATGTGGTGGTGGCCTCTAACGTCGATGTGACAGCTAGAGGTCCGAGGTGGTGGGTGGAGACGATGCTGAGGTGGTCTCTAACATCGATGTGACGATTAGAGTTTCGGAGACGGTAGTGGGTGGTGGTGAGGGTGATTTGGCTAGTGACTCAGGGTGAACAGGGTGGGATTTTTGGCTAGTGGGTTGTGAGGTTTCTGGTGCGGGCGTCGTTTCAGGTCCAGAGGAGGAGGGCGGCGTCGATTGCATCAATCCTTGTGAGCTCAGCTACCTATTCTCCCCCTCGCGGCGATCTTGATCATCATCTTGATCGTCGCGCCTGGTCCTGCTAGATTCGCCTTGAGCACGGCAGGACATCGGTTGAGTCAAGATGCGCTTCATCTCCTGTTCTTCCTCGTCAAGTTCCGTCATCGATTCGAATCGGGCTCGGAGGATGTAGAAGAGCTCTAGCAGAGATGGAGGAGAGAAGAGCATCTGCGTCCGTGTATTGCATGGGTGGTGGCGTCTCCGGGGCCACACCTTTGCCTTTGTCGACGGTGGACGCATCGAGACGCGCGTAGACTTGATCGAGAATCGACGCCTCAAGAGTCTTTGCAAACTCTTGAAGACGTGTCTCTAGCGCGGTCTCGGTGACAAAATGGGGTAATTCTAACAAGTTGGAATCACGAAGAAATCTAACTGACACCGAATCGGTGAATAAAGCCGATTGGCCGCCCGTTTGCACAGGTCTGGAAAAGACGGGGTCACTCAGACTTCCCGTTGGCATCATCGATGAGACAGACTCACTCGAATGATGGCCTAGGCTCACGGTTGTTGTGATGTTGGCCGTGCTAGGTCTTCCGCTCTCAGTCACAGAGACATCACCGAGCGTTCTGACAGAGTCACGAAGACTCTGTGGTGCGGTAGAGGGTGTATGTGTCCTAGAAACGTGTGAAAGTATGGGGAGTGAGGGCACTAGACTCGATGTGCATGAAGAGGATGCAGTCTGAGGCGAGGGACTGCTTGTTTCAACATCGATCATCTCCAAGTGGGATGTCGATGGTATACGTGGCTCCTCGTGGAATGAAATACCTTCCTGTAGAGAGGAAGATAAGTGGGTTGGTGGGGTTGTTTGCGTGGTTGAGCCAGATGCCACGTCTTCTACTCGGGAGGTGAACACATCACCTCCTGTACCTATTGGTTCGGCTCGGCTTATTTGTGGCGGAGGAGGTCGATCGTGTTTTTGTTTCGATCGACGCTCCGTGGGGCGGCTTACGTCACCCTCACGCGACCGTTTTTTCGGAACGCGGGTGGAGGAGGATGCGGCGCGACCTGAAGACTTTTTGGAGGTGGTGGGGGGTGTGACTAGTCCTGGGGATAGGAGCAGTGGGGTTGATCTGCGCCATAGGGACAGTGGAGAGAGGTCGGGGGCTCTCGTGGAACGCGGCGGTTGTGGCTCGATATTCGCAGACGTGCGGATTTGTCTGATCTGCGTAGGCGAGCACTTCGTCCGGAATGATCATGGCGTGTCGATCCTTCGCCGGAGTGTTTTTCTTGGCGAACCTCTCGACAGTTGGGATGATGAAGTGTTCCGCTGCCGGCCGGATGCGAATAGTGGTTGAGTTCAGGCGGAAATGCTTGATGAGAGCAGGGAGCCACCGCATGTACGGTACGAATCGCTTTGTGACTCCCTTGGCGACTTCCCGGTCGCGACGTTGGATCATGGAGACGAGATCCATCCAGATTACATCGGCGTAGTTGTACTTGCGGTTGTGGGCGATGCCGGTCAGGATGGTGAGAATTTGGAAATTGGCGGGGTCTTGACCAGCATGCTTCCCTGACATGCACTTGTTCACTAGCAGGTACAGCGTTCGCCAAGGTTGAGGTAGATTGCGGGTGGTGACTTCACTGAGGACAAGTGGGCCCTTCTTTTTCTTATTATCTGATTGGTAGCCCAGTCTGTCAATGTCGTCAACTAGTTGGTCGTGTGTCGGTAGTGGGTCGTAGGGTGAGTAGAGGGGGAGTTGAAGTACTTCTTGTAGTATCTTGCGGGTGAGGACTATCGTGTCTTGATCAATTTTGGCTGATAGGGTTTTGGCGAGATGGAGTGGGCCAGCTATCTGCAGCGTATGCCAGAATTGTTGAAGATATACTTGTGCTTCTGGCTCGCCATGTGTGAGGGCGTGGCGAAGTGGGTGCCCTTTGAGGATTTCTACTATGACGGGGGCATTGCACCGAAAGCTCTCCAAATCCACCATGTAGTTGTTGGGAATCAGAGCCGCCCATTGACTTAGGGGGGAATATCTGGTCAGGTGGTGGTACATAGGTGCGCGTGTGGACTTCGATGCGAGCGACGTCCCTTTGGATTGCAGCCGCCTCAAGAGCTTCAAGCGTGGCTTGATCTCTGTTAGTCATATCTGCACTCGACAGTAATTGTTATACGATTAGAGCGGACTAAGTATCGAGTTCACGAAATATAAAACGTAGATATGTCAAGAGGACTTTCGCATTTTGTGTAAGATTTTCGCAAGTAGTGGAAAATTTTCGCATAATGTGTAAAGGTTCTTAAGTAATGAAAATTCGCTAAGTGAAAGAGAGAATTTTCGCAAGTAATGTTACTTTTCGCATTGGGGTAAGTTTCGCAGATAGGGAAATTTTCGCATGCATTAGAGAAATTTCGCAAGTGATTGCACATGGACATGTCATGAGAACTTTTCGCACAGTGAGTAAAATTTCGCAAGTTAAGAAATCGTGCAAGTTGTCCAAATTTTTGCATGTAATGAGAAAATTCGCAAGTTATCATACATAGACAAGTCGAGAGACATTTTCGCGGATTGAGTAAAATTTCGCATGTATGAAAGAACTTTCGCATATGAATTTTCGCACATAAGGAAATTCTTCGCACGTTAAGGCAATTTTTCACTCAGAGTTAATATTCGCATATATCAGCGAAAATTTTAGCGCTTGGAAATTTCTCGGATAAAAATTTCGCGGAACATCACTCACTGTAGTAGCGAAACTTTCAATTTTAAGAAATTTCTCGGAAAAATTTTCGCGGATCTGTCCTCACTGTAGCAGCGAAAATTATCGTTTTAAAGCAATTTTTCTTGAGAAGTTTCGCGGTGAAGAACACAGTGCGAAAGCATGCGAAACGACGTAATAAATTTTAGCCTTAGACCTACTCAAATCTCAACCAAAATGCTATAATCTGGGCCTAATCGACTCGTAATTGAATGGGTAATGCATATTTGGGGATATTAAACATAAAGAACCTAGCATACATTCGATTCAGAGCCGAGAAAATTGAGGCGTAACCTAACAGATTCAATCTATACGGGGCAAAACAGGATAAAATGAGCGAAAATTGAGTAGTTTGAGGCGTATTCATACCGAACAGCTGATTTGCGACAATGAAGTTAGCAGGAAACAGATTTTTGAGAGCAGATTTGACGATGACGACGATGCGAGGGTTGCGAAATTTTGAAATAAGGGTTGCGAAAAAGTTTTGAATTTTTTCTCGGGAATTTTAGAATAGTGAATAACGTTAAGGGTTTTGGGGTTTTAGGGGTTATAGTCACTGTTCATGCGAAATTTGTGTAAATGGGCCGAAATTCATGGGCTTGGTCAAAGCTGGGTCCAGATATGACTTTCGCGGGCTTGGTCAAAATTGGGACCAATTGAGCAATTGGTCCAATTTTGACCCTTTTTGACCAGAAATTTAAAATTCAACCCAAAACATTTTAATCAGTCCAATTTTGACTCATTTTGACCAAACTTTAAAATTTCAACCCCAAAAAAAATTTATTATTTTTATAAAGGCATAATCAGAAACTCCCCCTTAATCTAAAGCTCTCCTTTTTAAGTAATGGAAAAATCAGAAGCTCCCCCTTAATCGAAAACTTTCCTTAGAAAAATCAGACGCTCCCCTTAATCGAAAACTCCCCCTCAAAGGACATAATTCAGAGAACACATAAAAATTCAGAAGACACATAGATAATGGAGTGAAGTGGAAAGGAAATATGTACACTTAATCAAAGTTCATGTAGAGACGATTGATCACAACTGAATATTCAACATGCCCAACATAGTCACTAGGTGTTGGAATCGTTTGACATCCAACGGTTTTGTGAAAATGTCGGCCAGTTGATCTTCGGTTGTGACGTGGTGTAATTCAATTGTCCCTTGTTCTACATGTTCTTTGATGAAGTGGTGACGAATATCTATGTGTTTTGTTCTAGAGTGATGTACCGGATTACTCGTCATCGCAATAGCACTTTTTGAGTCACAATAAATGGGAATTTTATCAACATGAATATTAAAATCTCGTAGTTGGGTTCTCATCCACAAAAGCTGTGAACAGCAACTAGCGGCGGCGACATATTCTGCCTCCGTCGACGAAGTTGAGACACATTTTTATTTTCGAGACGACCAACTTACGAGTTTACCGCCCAAGAAGTGTGCAGCTGCAGAGGTGCTTTTTCGGTCCATTTTGCATCCTGCATAATCCGAGTCAGAGAATCCAACCAGTTTGAGTCCGATCGAGTGGGGTACCACAAACCCAGATTGGGTGTTCCTTTGAGATAGCGGAGAATCCTTTTGACAGCAGTGAGATGGGATTCCTTCGGTGTTGCCTGAAAACGAGCGCAGATTCCTGTCGAGAGAACGATATCTGGACGACTAGCAGTGAGGTACAAGAGAGAGCCTATTATTCCTCGATAGATGGTTTGGTCAATGGGAGCACCAGATGGGTCCGCGTCGGGTCGGCCAGAGGGTGACATAGGTGTAGCAGCAGTCTTAGCATCCTTCATTCCATATTTCTCGAGGATGTCATGGATGTATTTTGACTGATTGATGAAGATTCCGTCGGGAGTTGTTTTACTTGAAGACCAAGAAAGAAATTCAGCTCGCCCATCATACTCATTTCAAATTTTTCCTTCATCAATTCTGCGAACTCTTCACATAGTTGTGGTTCAGTCGATCCAAAAATGATATCATCGACATAAATCTGTACAATCATGATGTCCGGGCCACTCCGCTTTGTGAAGAGAGTTGTATCCAAAGATCCTTTCTTGAAACCAGACTGTACAAGGAAGTCTGAAAGGACGTCATACCAAGCTCGGGGAGCCTGTTTTAGTCCGTAGAGGGCCTTGTAGAGTCGATATACGTGATGAGGAAACTCTTCGCTCAAGAACTCTTCGGGTTGATCAACGTACACTTCTTCCTTGAGAAACCCATTCAGAATGCAGTCTTCATGTCCATTTGGTAGACTTTAAAGTTCTTGTGAGCAGCAAAGGCAAGAAAAATTCGTATGGCTTCGATCCTGGCAACTGGGGCAACAGTTTCATCGTAGTCGATTCCTTCATGTTGGTTGTACCCTTTAGCCACAAGTCTTGCTTTATTGCGGATGACAACACCGTCTTCATCCTTTTGTTCTTGAAGATCCACTTTGTGCCGATAATGGATCTATTGTGAGGTCGTGGTACGAGTTCCCAAACTTGTAGACGTTCAAACTGATTTATTTCCTCCTGCATTGCTAGCCAATCAGGATCGGTGAGAGCTTCAGCTACTCGTGATGGTTCGACTTGACTGAGATAGCAGGCAAACAGACTTTCATTCATCGTAGCCGAACGTGTTGAAACATCAGATGTGGGATCCCCAATAATCTGATCTGTAGGATGTGAGCGAGCCCAAAGAGGTACATTGGTCTGAGAGGAGCCGGCCACATTTGTATCGGCTGGAGGTTCATTGGATTGGGTCCGGTGTCCGAAGAAGAGATCTCGATTGTAGTAGACTGAGAAGGTTCAGCATCAGGATCAGCAATGTTCCCAGGGTTGGGTAAAATGTCGTCTTCTTTGAGATTGAGCGCATCCAAGTTTGGAGGGACGAGATCATCGCCAATAGCTGGTGGTGGAGGTTGAGTGTGTGCAGCGGTAGTTTGAGTGGTGGTGACGGGAGACTTGGGGACTGGATAGAAGTATTCGAAGAGCAGGTCGAGATCCAGTTCACCAGAGTTGCCCTCAGATGAGGAAGTTCCCGCCGTTGAAGGTTGACCTTTTGTCAACGACTGTAGAAGACCTGGTTCTGGTCTGATATGAGCAGAAGCCATGAGGTCGCCTTCGCTTTCGTCAAAGGTGACATTTGTGCTTTCTATTACTGATCGTTTCTCTCTAAGATAGACTCTGTATGCCTTTGAGTTCAGCGAGTATCCAACAAAGATGCCTTCAATTGCTTTGGATCAAGCTTCCCAAGATGTTGCGATCATTGGCCACAAAACATCGGCAACCGAAGACCCTCAGATAAGATATATCGGGGATACGTCGGTTATTCATCATCTCGTGATATGTGCATTACCTGATCTTCTGTGCTATCACATGCTCTATTCTATGTGTTGTCCATGCTCATTTGTCTTATCTTGCGTGATAATAAATTACTAAAATAAATAACAAAAAAATAATAATAATAAACTATACATTACCTATAATATATGGGAATGAAGAAATCTTTAGGATGCTCGATCTATGTCACAATTAGATTTTCCCTGGTATGCAACTGATTACTTGCTTAATTTTGTCAGTCTAAGTCGCATTCTTGTGTTCAAAGCTCATTTAGTTTGCTCCACTAGACACAAAGCCACTTTACATAAGTAAGAATTCTGGCCTGTTATTTTTCCTTTCTATTGATTCATTCTTGAGCGAGTCGCACATCAATTGCTTGTCTTAACTAGTGATTCTTGGCTTCACACTCACCTTTCGTTAGATCCTTAGGAAAATGATTAGAGCACTTAGGAAACTCCCCACTTGGCCGTACATATAGAAAATTTCAATCCTTTATTATAGCCTTTAGTCATCCATTTTGAGCCTTCTCCGATACCCTTTTCTTCACTTGAACATCCTTTGAGCCTTCAACCGAATAACTAACCCTTAGATGGAAAATTCAATCGAGAAAAGAAGGGGTAGAAAATGAGACGACAGAGAAAAAGATGACAAAAGAAGGTGGAAAACGCACACGAGGAATGCTCAACGCACAAAAATCAGTCCAAAAGAACCTGCCCCTAGACTATCACAATCTCATATCATTAGAAGGGGGTATGGATCTTGCTGTGAACTTCTCCATCGATAATCTCGTACACTCGTCAGAACGGCTGGAAAGAGGAGCACCACGAAGTAAACTTCTCCAACGATAATTCGGTCTTATATCGAGACAACGAGAAGAGCAGCACGGCCTTGGGTTCGAATTCCACAACTGCGAACTTCTTCAAATCGATATCTCTGAAACCTCACTAGGGATTAAGAGAAAAGGAGCGCGGTATCGGCCCGAGAACGAACAAGATGATCTTCGCCTTAGATAATCTTTCAGCCTCATAGAGAAGCGGAGCTTCAGCTTGAGCAAGTGCACACTAAGTCAAAGAAAAATCATTAAAGGATGAGAAAGATAAACAATAAGATGAAAAATGGCAAAAAAAGGAGGAGAATGACGAAGAAATGGAAGAAGATCCTTAGTCCACAACTCCAGAAACTATCCTTCCCTTCTTAGTCCGAGCCAAATTAAAACCTTTCACAGTCTCTATGATTCCACATCGATGATCTTTCGCAAAGGTGAAATGAGTAAAAACGCCTCGATCACAGGTAAATTGACTTAAGATTGCTTGTGTTGACTAGAGTGATATAAATATATTCATCCCAAAGTAAAAATAATCGAGCGATAGAGTGAACCCAGTGAGAGTTGTCGAAATGGATCATTCTTTGAACTTAGGACTGTTTGACGACATGACTTGACGGCATGTGATCTTTTCAAGTGACTTGTGAAATTTTAGGCGTGACAATGATCGTAGCAAAATAATCTAACCCCATACTATTAAAAATATTAATATGCATAAGAAAAATTAGTATATATATAGATATATGGTATTTTTTTCTCTTCTTTTCTTCTTTAAAAAAAAAACTACCGCATATTTTGAAATGAAATTTCATATTTCATATGCATTGACTTGTTTAAATGCGATTATTTGTTTTTGCTCATACCCTCGCGCGAAAAAGATATTTACATGTATAGGGGAACATGTATCTAGGCTAAATGTGTTGAATTCGCGTATCTCAAATCTTGGTGCATTATTTGAGGGGGAGCATTTACAAACTTATGTCTTAAAAGCTCCAAATATTTTTAATGATCTTCCTCTAAGTGATGCAGAAACAATGTGGAGGTCAAGAATTCTTCAAAATTTGTAGTTTCCGATCACAAATTATCGATCGAAAATTGACTTGGGACCAAATGGCAATTTTCGCTTCAATTTCTCGAGCGAAAATCAAAACAGGAACCAAGTTTCTCGATCGCAAATTTTTCGATCGCAAACAATAATTGGCCTTGAATTTCAAAGTGTCGAATAAACGTCTAATCAGTCCATTTAGCAAATTTAATTCTTGCAGTCGAAAATTCCCAAATAAACGCAAAACCCTCAATCGAAAAATTTCAACAGTCAAATTCCCTCGTGCAAAACTTTTACTCTCAAAAGACGAACGTCAAAAACTTCAAAATCTTTCGATTTTCACCTAATTTTCGTCTTTTGAAGGTAGATTTGACTTCCTTTAGGGTTTATCGTGCATTTAAACTAGATATGCATCTATATTCTGTGATCTTTCGCCTGATTATGTGTAAAAATTTGATTGTACAGAATGTGAAACTCGAATGAGATTTTGCATATTTACGAGCATTCTAGGTGTATAATCTAGGTTAAAACTGCATTTAAGATAATTTTAAGCATTCTGGGAACATATAGTTTCGATTACTTGCGTTCTTAAAGGTTGATTTTGAGTTCGACTAAACTGGGTTTTTCAAGTGTTTAAAGGCGTCGAAGAACTTTCTCGATCGCAAACAGTGTCAATTGAATTTCAATTTGATTGATTTACTGTTTGCATCGTAAAAGATTTTCGATCGCTAAATTTCTATTGGTCGATAACATAATAACGCTGATCACATAATTACAAACGAGAAATTAATTTTTGATTTTATGCGAGCGAAAGATTAGTGAACTAAATAGGTAAATAATATGCAATACCTTTTAAATTTTTCGAGCGCAAAACTTACTGTCGAAAATTCGATTTCAATTTTGTTCACAGTCGAAAATTTTAGCGGCGAAAAATTAATTTTTCGACGATAAAATTTCTCAATCGTAAAAGCATGCAGCGATAATTTGGAGGCAACCCAAGTATTATCGATGCATATATTTATATTTAGTCCTATTATTCTGAGTATTTTTTTTTATTTTTCATCTAATAAAACTAGTTTGGGGTTTGCCCGTTCGCGATGGTTGCTTACTTACTGCGAATCAACAAAGTCTTCTACATCGATCGATGAAAAATTCAGGCCAGTGTCACTTCTACTCTTTCTTTGCTTTTAATTTACACATTGAGGACAATGTGCTATTTAGTTCGGGGGTGGGATGTGACATATGCTAGATTTAATATGCTTACATGTTTAGGTATCGATGTGTTCGGTCTTTTTAGTGGAGTAGAACTGATGAAGGTTGCGATTTGAACGTCATCTGGGGAATCTCCTATCAATGATGAAAAAGTTTAAAATTTTACAGTGTCGTGATATGATTCGATGAATTGAGTGAGATAGTCTTACATGTTGCATTGTCGTGATATTAGCATGATTATTTGGCTATATTGACTACTTTAGGAGAGTTGCGTATCATGAAGCACAAACCCAGCTATATATGTGAGTTTTTGAGCCTTCAGAGATTAATTCAGAGCAACTCATTATGCTCGGTGTTAATTCTTGTGTGACACACATGGACTGAATATTTTCGAACTTGCTCTGTTATGCATGTCAATGGTTACTATGTGGATTTTTATGTGCAAAAATGAGAAGGGCACTAGGATTGAGTGGCTTGTTAATTTATCGATATCGTTAAAGTGGCTTGTTGATTGAGAATGAGCTAATCGTCGATGCATGTTAGTTATGAACTCGTCCTATGATATGGATCTCTCGTCGTAATATTGCAGCAGACTAGAAACCTCTCCATTCGATAAAACGTACAAAAAAAAAAGAAAAGGAGGGGCTGGTTCAAAAAAAAAAAAAGCGAGCGAGACATTTCACAAGGGCTTCGACATTCTCCTTTAAGTGCTCGATATTTATTGGATATCTATATATGATGGATCCCGAGATTTTTGTATAAATATATATGGATGTTTCGACATCTATAGGATGTCGATATGGCCTGAAGAGCTCGACATTTATTAGATATAGAGCTCGACATTTTTTTGTCTCGACATTGTATTTTAATTAATAAATTTTCGTTATTTTAGAATTTTTGCTATATCTAGGGTTTTCAATATTTTAGGTTTATTTATTTTTAGGAATATTATTATTTTTAGGTTTTCATAAATTTTAGGGTTTTCTATAATTAGGGTCTGGGAACTTAAAAACTTATACAGTTTAGTAAATATACTGATATGATAATATTTATTATATTCAGAGGATCGAAATATAGGGACTACGCCAGACCTTCTATTTGACTGTAGCAGGAGGACAGGTAGGTGGATCATCCATCTACAATACGTAAACACTATGTGGATTATATGTTTTAATTCGATGATTTATGTGATTATATGTTTTACATACGTTTCATGTGGAATCATGTTTTCATGTTTATATGCACAACATATGCATATCATATCACAAGGGTGAGAAATTTACACCGTATTGAGACGGTTGACTTGAGATATTGTCGAGCGGGGTAGAATTACATGTTTGTGATTTTTGTTGTTGACTCGTTGAGGAGTCGAGGTTGGTACTCATATGACACCTGACGGCAGACAGGCGTGATCGATCTGTCTACTCGGGCGTGAACGTCCCGAGGTGCAAAACCGTCGTGATTTTATTTTTAGCGGAGGGAGCGACCTGACAGGGCAGTTGCGTGATCGTCAAAACGCTGTCGGCGTAGGCTACCGCTTACGGAAGAGCGGCCTAGCAGGGCAGTTGCGTGATCGTCAAAACGCTGCTAGTGTAAGCTTCCGTATGTTATTATTATGGGCGCGCGAGGTGTCGAGTCTGACCTAGGGCCCTGTGTTGTGTGTTTGATAGGATTGTGGGAAAAGAAAGAGTGAACATTGCATGTGAGATATGGGATCGGGAATGAGCTTTCACGTGCATACATGCATTTTTATTCACCTACTGGGCAAATCGCTCAGTGTTTACGTGTTGTAGGTACTGAGTCTGACGCTGATGCGCGTCAAGACTGAGGCGGCTGGTGGCGGTGCTCCACGGACTTTTGAGGGCGGGGCGGTACATGGATGAAGACCTATGGAGCGATAATAGTATTTTTGTTCTTTTGACATTTTTGGGGCTACGCCCGTTGTACAGATACTACTATGTAAAATAACATTTTATTGTATTATATTATCTTTTAGGAAAAAAATTTTATTAGACGGGTCTTCCGCGACTTACGTTGCGAAAATCCGCCACTAACCTTAATTAGAAAATGAGGGTCGCCACAGTGTTACAAAAGTGAGTGCCTCTATCACTAATGATGCATCTAGGTGCCCCAAACGTGAAAGTAACGCTCGCAAAAATCTAACGACTACCCTAGCGTCGTTTGTGGGTAAGGCTTGCGCCTCGGCCCACTTAGACACATAATCGACGGCAACTAGGATGTACTTATTATTGTATGAGCTAGGAAATGGACCCATAAAATCTACACCCCATACATCAAAAATTTCACAAACTAAGATGAAGTTCTGGGGCATTTCGTCACGTTTTGAGAGATTACCTGCACGCTGACACTGATCACAAGTGTCAACATACCTTTGGGCGTCCTTGAAGATCGTGGGCCAGTAAAACCCACTCTCCAACACCTTCTGAGCGGTTCTGTTTGCTGCGTAGTGTCCTCCGGTTGGTCCATTGTGACAATGTCTAAGGATCTGCGTCGATTCTGGGGTCGCCACGCATCGCCGTATTACCTGGTCTGCACATCGCCTGAAAAGATACGGGTCTTCCCAAAAGTAGTACCTCAACTCAGAAAAGAATTTCTTCTTTTGCTGACTCGTGTACTCCTTTGGTAGGACACTTGCAACAAGATAGTTAGCATAATCTGCAAACCAGGGAGTGTCGTCACTTACCACATGTATCGAGTAAAGGTGCTCGTCTGGAAATCGATCGTGTATCGGTCTTCTGTCCTTATGGTATATTTCGGACTCCTCCAATCGAGAGAGGTGGTCCGCCACCAAGTTCTCTGCACCTTTCTTATCGCGGATCTCGATGTCGAATTCTTGCAGTAGCAGGATCCACCTAATTAGCCATGGCTTGGCATCGGGCTTTGCTAACAAGTACTTAAGGGCAGAGTGGTCAGTAAAAACAATAACTTTAGATAGGATTAGATATGACCTGAACTTGTCGAAAGCGAAAACGACGGCCAACAGCTCCTTTTCGGTGGTCGTGTAATTGGCCTGGGCTGCGTCTAGCGTCTTACTCGCGTAGTAGATCAGTCTAAAGTGGTTGTCCTTACGCTGCCCTAGCATGGCCCCAACTGCATAGTCACTAGCATTGCACATTAGTTCAAAGGGCAGCCCCCAATTAGGGGCTACCATAATAGGTGCTGCGATAAGTCTTTCCTTAAGTAAATTGAAAGCATGCAGACATTCGTCATTAAAATCAAACGGGGCATCTTTCTCTAACAATCTAGACATAGGACGTGCAATCTTAGAAAAATCTTTGAACCTACGATAGAATCCCGCATGTCCTAGGAAGCTTCTAATCGACTTCACGTTCGAGGGAACAGGCAATTTCTCTATAGTTTCTAACTTGGCCCGGTCAACTTCGATTCCTTTAGAGGAGATCTTGTGACCGAGGACTATACCCTCTCGAACCATGAAGTGGCACTTTTCCCAATTAAGTGCCAAGTTCGTTTCCTCGCATCGTGCGAGTACGAGTTTCAGATTTGACAAGCATGCTTCAAACCACGACCCGAAAATAGAAAATCGTCCATAAATACCTTCATTACCTCACCTACCAATTCGTCGAATATGGCCATCATGCATCGCTGGAAGGTGGCTGGGGCATTGCACAAGCCAAATGGCATCCTTCGGTACGCGAACGTTCCGAACGGGCAAGTGAACGTCGTCTTTTCTTGGTCCTCGGGTGCTATGGGAATCTGTAGATAGCCTGACAAGCCATCAAGAAAACAGTAAAATGAGTGACCCGCTAACTTTTCTAGCATTTGATCAACAAATGGTAAAGGGAAATGATCCTTTCGCGTGGCATCGTTCAACTTCCTATAGTCGATGCAGACGCGCCATCCGGTCACGGTCCTCGTCGGGATTAGTTCGTTCTTGTTCGTTGGTGACGACCGTCATGCCTCCTTTCTTTGGAACTACTTGGACCGGGCTGACCCATGCGCTGTCTGAAACGGGATAGATCATCCCCGCGTCTAGCAATTTGATCACCTCCTTCTTTACCACGTCCTCATGTTGGGGTTGAGCCGCCTTTGGCATTGAGCGACCGGCTTGAAATCGTCCTCCATGAGGATCTTGTGCGTGCAATAGCTCGGGTTGATACCCCTTATGTCGGATATCTTCCACGCCAACGCCTTCTTGTGCGCCTTCAACACATCTAAGAGCTGGCCCTTCTTTCCGTCGTCGAGGTTCGACGAGATGATGACCGGCAGCCCTCCATTGTTGCTCAGAAACGCGTACTCGAGGTGGTCGGGCGGCGGCTTCAATTCCAGGACCGGTGGCTCCTCGACCGAGCTCTTTTCCTTGTCCTCTTCGCTGCTCTCGTCGATAGCTATGATCGGCTCGTCGACCTCTTCCTCACACTCATCGATCGCCATAAGTGTATGCATATCGTGATCGTCGACCTGTGACAGACCTTGCACGTAAAAGAGAAAGTCGTGGTCAAATACGTCCAAAAAGTAACATTTATCATCTTGCTCGCCGCTCTTTTTCATCGAGTCAGCCATATTAAAAGTAACTTTCTCGCCGTCTACTGTCAGGGTCAAAGTCCCATTCCTAACGTCTATCATGGTCTCCCCCGTCGCTAGGAACGGTCTACCTAAAATCAAGGGAACATTCTCGTCTTCCTCCATATCTAAAATAACGAAATCTGCGGGAATCACAAACTTATCGACTTCAACTAAGACATCCTCGATAACACCTTGAGGGTACTTCAACGACCTATCAGCTAGTTGGAGGCTCATTCTAGTGGGTCGTGGCTCACCTAATCCTAAACGCTTGAACATAGAATACGGCATAAGATTAATGCTAGCGCCTAGGTCTGCTAACGCACGCTCAATCACTAGATCTCCTATAAGACAGGGAATAGTGAAACTCCCTGGATCCTTGAGCTTCTTAGGGATCTTGCTTTGGAGAATCGCCGAGCACTCTCCTCGTACGCAAACGGTGGAGACGTGTTCGAGCTTCCTTCTATTTGTCAGCAGGTCCTTCAAGAAATTGGCGAAGCTGGGCATCTGCGTAATAGCTTCAACGAAAGGTAAGTTAATATGCAACTCTTTACACATACCCATAAATTTACCAAACTGCGCCTCGTTCTTATCCTTCTTCAGTCGAGCCGGGTATGGGATCTTCGGCTGGTATGGCTTCACTGTGGCCGCTGGATCTCCGTCACCTTTTCCTTCTCGGGCTCGACCTTCTCCTTCTCAGCGTCGGCCTTCTCGACATCGTCGCCCCTGATCTCCTCAACTTCGGGCTCGTCGTGGCTCTCAAAGTTGGCATTCTCCTTGGCCTTCTTTTTGGCGGGCACTTCATGCAATTCTTGCCCATTCCTCCAGCGTCACCGCCTTGCAGTACTCCTTAGGATTCGGCTCGGTGTAGCTTGGGAGCATTCCCTGGGTACGCCCCGCCAACAGCTTCGCCATCTGGCCCATCTGCTGCTCCAGCTTTTTCAGCGAGGCGTCTGTGTTCTGAGCACGCAAGTCATTCACCTCCATGTACTCCTCCATCTTCGTCATACGGCTCTCGTGGGCTGCGGTGGTGCTACTGAAATTCGTGAGGAGTGTCTTCATCATGTCCTTCATCTCCCTCATGTCGTCGGATCCTCCCGCGGGCGCGTTCTGGTACTGTCGTGGTGGCCCGTTTTGGAATTCGGAAGGTCTGGGCTGAAATCCCGGTGGTCCTTGGCTCTGATGGTTCTGATTCCAATACGCCAGGTTTGGATGTGCCCGAGGCTGGAAACTTCGCTGGCCGCCTTGGTAATTTCCCATATAATCTACGTGTTCCAGCGGCTGCCCAAGTTGGCAAACCTGAGGTCTCGTGGGCTGCGCCGCAAATCCCGCATAATGGTATGTAAGGCGTGTGCTGTGTCGGTGTGGTGGTGGCCACGGCATTCACGGGCTGAGTTTGCTCGGACTTGGGAAGCAATGCACCAATCACCGTCTGCAACTGAGAGTTCGTAGAGGCGATTTGTTGCTGGAGAGCCTCGATCTTAGCGTTAGTGGCCGTCTCCTCGCTCACTCTAAATACGCCTGTCGTCTTAATCCTGGTATTGCCCTCATGAAACTGTTCCAGAGTAGTCCTCAATGAGGTTCCAAGCGTCGGTCGCGTTAAGCTTAACGAGTCCTCCTCCGGCGGCTCCGTCTAACATATGGACCGTCTGGTCATTGAGCCCCTCGTGGAACCTGTTGATCTGGGTTGCCTTCGACATCCCGTGCTGTGGGCATCTCTTTAATAGCGCCTTATAACGCTCCCACACCTCATAAAGATCTTCAGACTCCTTCTGGTGGAATAAAGATATTTCTGTCTCAATCGTAGCACCTTCGACAGTGGGAAGTAGTGGCCGATAAACGCGGCTCGCAGCTCCTCCCATGTAGTGCTTGAGCGAGGTGGTAACATCTCAAGCCAATCCTTAGCTCTGAACTTCAAAGAGAACGGGAATAACATGAGCTTAATCGCGTCGCCCGGAACACCATTGATTTTGATGGTGTCGGTCACCGTCAGAAATGCCTTCAGATGGGAGTAAGGATCGTCATCGGGGTTGCCCTCGAAGTGAGCCGTCTGGAAATCATCTGAAGCCAAGATGCTTCAGTTCAAAATTGTTGTTCTCGATCGGCGGGATGACAATCGCCGATTCCATACCGCCTAGCACTGTATTCTTGAGGAGGTCCTGAAGCGATGGTTCCTCCTCTGGGATGTTGTGGACGGGCACTCGGTGGTCCGTCATGTCTACTTCTGTATTGTGACTATCTACGGCTGTCTCTACGCGTGAGTTTTGGATGGATTCCTGCGAATCCTCTGAATAACAGACTAACGGATCCTGAGAGCTGGTGGATGCTCCTTCAGTATCGTACTTAAGTTTCCTCCGTAACTTTCGCTCGAAAGCCGGGTCTGCATCAACGATGGGACCTCATGGATGGCTTCGGGTCATTCATCACTGAATCGTACCTTCAATGAGTGAGAAATAAAAATTAGCAAAAAAGTAAACAAATACGCCGAATAAGAATACGAAATCAATAACGACGCAGGAAAACAACTAATGCAAATAGCACAAATAACGCAAGTAGTAAAAAAACACAAGAGAAACGTCAAAATAAAAGTGGCTAAAGTACCGAACTACGGTGTTCCTAATATCAATTTACTCCCCGGCAACGGCGCCAAAAACTTGATCGACACGTGGTGTGTGAATGAAAAGTGCGACAAGTAATAATTAAAACGAATACTATCAACACTCACGACTGTATCATAATCTCCTACTAATGTCTAGTGATGCCGACCTCGCATACTTCTTGGATCCCGACAACGAGCTCGATTACATTGAGGTCTTTGTCGAGGCAACCGAGATCGTTCAGTTCGATCGCAACGTAGATCCTCCCGACGAGTATACGAATCCCGCGCCGATGAATTCGTTTCCTGACATTACTTCAGTTACTGAAGGATTGACGAATATTTCGTTTGCCCCTCACAAAGATATACATTCGGTTAGCCGTTGCATTCCTATTAGTTCGACGGTGGCGCAGCCTGAGATCGTTCATGATGCCGTCCAAGGAAGTGACGTCAGTGACTCCGAAGCTGATGACGAGGGTGGGGCACTATATGATTTGCCAGATCCTGCAGATGGCGATGATGATAACAACGATGAGCCAATGCCAAGTGAACCAGAATAAAACCGAGCATTATACCAGTCGGTGCCGTTTAATACCAGTTATCAGATGGCTCCCCAAGAAGTTGACGAAGCTGGTGGTGATTTCTACGATACTGACGACCCCGCATTTTTCGTAGGTATGGCATTTAATAGCAAAGAATAGTTGAAATGTGATGTTAACGATTACCATCTGAGGGTTGTTAGACGTGAGTACCACGTGACGGAAAGTAATAGAACCACTTGGAGCTTGAGATGCAACCACACCGACTACTGTAATTGGAAACTACGAGCATTTTTCAAACCGAAAAGTTTTTTTGGAAGGTGACGAGATACGGAGGACCTCAAACATGCTTCACGCACGAGTTGGCCAGCACACATCGCAATGTTTCGCGTGATGAAATTGCGAGAATATTAATCCAAACGGTGAAGAATGACCCTCAGTATTTGCCCAAAAATGTGCAGCAGCTCGTAAAGGACAGTTTTGGGTACGACATCCCGTACATTCAAGCATGGCATGGACTCAAGAGAGCCAAAGAAAATGTTTATGGTACTCGGGAAACGTCAATCCAACAGCTTCCTATATTCATGAAAGCGTTGCGACGTTACAACCCGGGAACGATGGTGAAGTGGTGGCATCTTGAAGACATATCTGGAGTAAAAAAAATCGGGTATGTATTTTGGGCGTTTAAACCTTGCATTGACGGCTTCAAGCATTGTCGTAGAGTGGTCTGTGTCGACGGTACGCACTTGTATTCGAAGTACAAGCATAAAATGTTGATTGCATGTGCACTGGATGCAAATCAGAAAGTTTTTCCACTTGCGTTTGCCATCGTTAATATCGAAAGCTTACATTCTTGGAGATGGTTCTTGAACTTGCTTAATGTTCATGTATTGGAGGGACAAACGGTATGCCTAATTTCAGATCGCCATCCAGGTATTTGCAATTAAAAATAGATGAAGTTGTTGGTTTTCTCATTTTACTAAAATTAGTTCATGTTACCTTCAAACTGTAATGCAGGTTTACTGTCCGCAGTAGAACAGCTCGACGCTTATAGGTCTCCAAACGGAGTGCATCGTTACTGTTTACGTCACGTCGTATCAAATTTTAACAAAGAGTTCAAAGATTGTGACCTAAAGAAATTGTGCCACAGAGCAGGGATGGCGCATAGTGTGGAAAAATTTGAACGGATAATGGAGCATCTTAAGAGTCTGTGCGAAGAAGCCTACGATTGGTTGTGCGAGATTGATCGACAAAAGTGGACATTTGCTTACGATGGTGGGCTTAGGTGTGGTTCAATGACGACGAACATCTCAGAAGCACTTAATGGTCTGTTCAAAGGGGCTCACTTACTGCCTCCAAAAGCGATAGTCGACTTCAGCTTCCATCGCTGTGCCGCATACTTTCGTGATAGGTATCAACATGCAGCTTCGGCAATGGAGAGTTCTGAAACCGAATGGTCTCCTTATGCGTGGAGGATGTATAGTGACTGGTCAAATGCATCGTTTGGCCATTTCGTAACTGCATTTGACCCGCGAGCACAAACACCAGAGGTGTAAAATGCACTTGTGGTCAAAGAAAACACGTGGTCAACATTCAAAGAAGAACATGCACTTGTGGAAAATGGGACCAACATTTCATTCCATGTTCTCATGCACAGGCAGCGTGCCGCCAGTGGAGTGTTAGTAGCACACAGTTCATTGCTCCTTTCTACAGTAAAATAGCTTATTATCAGTCATATCAGGGAACGTTTCATCCGCTGTGGGATGAGTGATATTGGGAGCCTGCTGATTTTTCACTTGTCCATAATGAAGACCGACGTGAAAGAAGAGGACCGGGTAGGCCAAAGATAACTCGTATTTGCAACAAAATGGATCAAGGTAGCTCAAGTCCGAGACGTCATCAGAGAGGTCGTGGACGTTGATGGTCGGATTCGCTGTTGGTTGATGTAGCATGACATTGTATCTGTTGGTTGTTGTAGTATTTCGTTGTATCTGTTGGTTGATGGACGTCGATGTACGACTAAAAAAGTTGCAGAAAATATAGAAACAGTTCGCAAACAGAACCACAAGAAACACAAATGGCTAACAACCGAATTCCTAATTAGATAGAAAAATACAGAAAATAAAAACTAAGGTATGTAATGCCCTCCTGTGCCACATCTACGTGGTCGTCTATTCCTGTGCAGATGGTCACGATCAATTGGAGCATCGGGCTGCTCAGGGCGACGATGTCGCTGCTAGGGTCGCGGCGGTGACTCCTGCACAAATGGTTGATAGGGAGGCGTCGCTTCATCATCATCATCATCATCATCATCGCCGTAGCCGACACCGTAACCTGTAGGTGTAAAGTAACTACCATCACCGTACTGTGACGTGCGACCACGTGAAGACGACGTGCCAGGGTCCTGCGTCGGACCACGCGAAGGTGACGGGACACTCATGTGTGCCGGCGGGACATCAGCGAACGGCACATGTCTTCGCTGTCGTCTGTCAAGGAAAAGACCCTGCATCTGATGTATGATATCCAATCCTCCTTGCAGATCTCCACCTGTAAATATCACCTCGGCCCTATCGACGTGTTGTGCCTAATGGTAACAAGTCACATCTTAAATGACACGCCAAAATTAAAAAAAAAAAGAAGGACAAGTAACTAACCATAACGTCGATAATGCATTATCTCCCATCTGGAATCCTCGGTTTATGTGGATCGTCGATGGAGAAATGAAACAACGGGTGACCCTCCAGTACCATGGATAATAATCTGGAGTGCATTGAGCTAGTCTGCAAACTAGCCAGTCTGAAAACTTCCTCAGCGATACCTTCGTCCCGGTGTACGCTCCCACAGCAGGTCTGTAACCAGTAAGCTCCTCCAAGTAATCGAGCCACTGATCATGCGTCTTGTGCTGGATAACACCACTGACCGTATGACCATCAACGGGGAGTCCCCGCAGCACACCGACGTCCTCAAGAGTGACGGTGGTCTCACCACAGGCAAGTGGAACGTGTGCGTCTCCTTCCTCCACCTCTCTACGAGAGCCGTGATCAAGTGTGGATCTAACTTCCGAGATTCACAACTGTACACGCCGTAGAAGGACATGGTATCCAACCTCTCCAGAATACGACCGTGCAACCGCACCGGTCGTGAAAGCTTACCCCACACGACACTTTCCAAACCCCTAACGGTCAAAGGCGTGTTGAGGGCACCATCAGAATTGAATAGTACATCGTTACAACGATGACTATCCTGGAATATCAACAGGGAGCAATCTAACGGACCGTAATACTCGTACGTATCCATCCTAAAAACGTTTACAAGTCAATATCGCCACAACAACCAAAAAGCACACACATAAATTGAATCATGTAGTAACGAATCAATCAACCTAAAAATCCTAATTTTAAAATTAGGGTTCGAAATTAGGGAAAAATCCTAAATCGAATCATTATGTAAAATTAACGTATTATATCAATCTACTAAGCAACCCGCAATATCTAAAGCACATATTATACCAAAAACACAAAATTAAACGCAAGAATTCGACGAAATTTAACGAAACATCAGAATAAAGATCTAAACAAATTAGGAGTTTCATACCCAAACGAAGCTTAATCGACGATGACGAGGAAGAATAGATCTATCAAGTGGTGTTCGCCGGTGGTGTTCGCCGCTGTAATTCGCCGGAATCGATGGGGAGGAAAAGAGGAGAAGTGAGGAAGAAGAAGAGGAGTCGCGGCTTTACTAGCCACGTCGTCGCTGCTATTAAGCGCGACGTCGCGGCTAATAGCCGCGACGACGGGTTTACTGGGCCAACGGTCGGCCCAGTTATTTTTTTTAAATCTCAGGCCCGATTTTTAAATATCGGGCCTGATCGGGCCCGCGTTAAGCCCTAGCACCCTTGCCACGTCATCGTCGCTACCATTGTGCGCGACGACGCGTCTAATGACCACATTTTGCTCGATTTTGGTAATTTCGACCAAAATAACCCTATTTTATCTAATTTGGGTTTAAGTAACCCTATTTTAATTAAAAAGCCTTGTGTGATAAAATACCTTAATATAATCTATATCTATACTACCATAAAAGAGAGAATCTGGTCAGTTTAAATTGTAGGTGACAAGTCATTGATTGCCTTTAATTTTTTGTGTGGGAAACCTGTATTTTCCGGTTGTCACAATTTTATTTTCATTTTTCTTTTATAGTACAGAAAAAAATTCATATAGATATACTTAATGTTGAGGGCTGTAGTCCTCAACGTTTCTTTTGCGATATCTTTTATGGATGCAATACACATCTATGTAATCATATTAACTGAGAAATATATAGTGTTCTTTTTCGTTTTTTTTGTTAATGCATTTATATAATAATGTGATACATATAAATTTCTTTTTATTTTTTGTTATATAATAATGCATACATAAATATATTCAACGTTGAAGGGATTTTGTTTTCTTTTTATGTTTCCTTTATTTTTTATAATAATCGATGCATATACACAGATATGTATATCATATTAATTAAAAATATACTAATATAAATCACATATAAGTGTATCATCTTTAATAAATAAAATGTTTCCGATAGATAAGTGGTGGGCTTTTTTAATAATAAAATCAAAATAATATGAAGTATTAACAAATAATTATGAAATCAAAACCATTAATAAAATAGTGATATCCGTATAAACTTTATACGAGTTACTTAAGTCGTATTTAATTTATACTAGTTACTTATCCTCGCTGGCGAGTGCGTAGGATGTGGCGTAACTCGCATAAAATTTATACGAGTTAAGTAACTCGTAACTCGTACACTGTTTTTACGAGTTAGATCTGGTTTTTTAAACCCTACAGATGGAAGCAACGAAGACGACGAAGACAGAAAACAGACGAAGAAGACGAAAAAGACGACAAGAAGAAGACGAACTGCTATAAAAGAGAGAATATGGCCAGTTTAACTATAGGTGGCAAGTCATTGATTGCCTTTAATTTTTTGTGTGGGGAACCTGTATTTTCCAGTTGCCGACATTTTTTCATTTTTCTTTTATACTATCGAAAAAAATGCATATACACATACTTAACGTTGAGGGCTGTGGTTGTCCTTTTTGTTTCTTTTTCCGTATCTTTTATGAATGCAATACACATCTATGTAATCATATTAACTGAGAAATATATGTTGTGTACGTTTCGTTTTTTTTTTTGTTAATGCATTTATATAACAATGTGATACATATAAATCTTAACTGACACATATAATTTTTTAATTTATTTTTATTTTTTGTATAATAATGCATACATAATATATTTAACGTTGAAGGGATTTTGTTTTCTTATTTATGTTTCTTTTATTTTTTTTTATAATAATGCGATGCATATACACACATATATATATATCATATTAACTAAAATAATATAAAAACTAATATAAATCACATATAAGTGTATCATATTTAAAAAAGACAAATCTACACATATCCCCCTACTCTCAAACTATTAATCAACTAACTCCCCCCTTCCCATTCATTGTGACGCCCGGGGCCGACGAGAGCGGGGAGTGATTGCCGGTGCCAGAGAGGTGCACGGACAAGGAGCAACTCCTGGCAGGCTTCTAGGCGAAGGGGTACATGAACGGACCGATCCGACACCCGAGTGAGAGGGAATCCTGAGACTGACAATGTATGGGCGTGTCAGGCTAAGAATCATATAAGAGAATTGATAGTACAACTCATATCACCAAGGTCGACCTTCCTTTTCGGGAGTCCATCCGAAAGAACTTCAAAGTTAAGCGTGCTTGACTTGAAGCAATCTTGGGATGGGTGACTCCATGGGAAGTTTGCCCAGGGTGCGAGTGAGCGAAAACGAAGCACGATGAAGGTTAAATGGTGGTACAGTGGGGCCGGATTATCAGTCGGAGTGTGGTGGGCCCAATCCCACGTGTCCCGTAGGGATACTACAGTGATGTCCGGTATGGGACGGGTCGTTACATTCATTTATCATCAAACTCTTCATTTCAAACCTTTAAATCACATAACTCCCTAATACATCCATAATGGACAATTTTAGCCTTATAAGACAACAATATTACCAAAAAATCTGTCAACACCCACATATTGTAGTATCAATATACGTATATTTGTAGTACCAATATATATATGTTCGTGGTATCATTCCGTGACCCATGGACGATTTTGCCCCTCTACTAATTTCCACACCATTCTCTTTCCTTACCCAAACTTGCAGTACCAATATATGCAAGTTTGGGTAAGGAAAGAGAATGGTGTGGAAATTAGTAGAGGGTCAAAATCATCCATGGTGGAAATTAATAGAGGGGCAAAATCGTCCATGGGCTCACAGAATGGTACCACGAACATCTATACATTGGTACTACAAATATACGTATATTGGTACTACAAATTTGGGTAGGGTGTCGAAGTTAATAGAGGGGCAAAATCGTCCACGGGGAGTTATGTGTAAGATTATTTTGATTTAGGGAGTTTGCTAATA
The DNA here is from genome assembly GCA_027422505.1 of Craterostigma plantagineum. NCBI lineage: Eukaryota > Viridiplantae > Streptophyta > Magnoliopsida > Lamiales > Linderniaceae > Craterostigma > Craterostigma plantagineum. The sequence goes on from JAPQWV010000395.1 coordinate 513,971, forward strand.
AATAATATGGAATGGGGAGTTAGTTGATAGAAAATATAGGAAGGGGGATTTAGTTGAAGTTACTCCTTTAAAAAATAAAATGGTTTTGATAGATTAGTGGTAGGCTTTTTTAGTAAAACAATTAAAAATATAAAGTATTAACAAAATAATTATAAAATCAAAATCATTAATAAAATAGCGATATTCGTATAAACTTTATACGAGTTACTTAGCTCGTATTTAATTTATACGAGTTACTTATCATCGCTGGCGAGTGCGTAGGATGTAGCGTAACTCGTATATACGAGTTAAGTTACTCGTAACTCGTATACTGTTTTTACGAGATAGATCTCATTTTTTAAACCCTTCAGATGGAAGCAACGAAGACGACGAAGACAGAAAACAGATGAAGAAGATGAAAAAGACGACGAGAAGAAGACGAAAAGACGACGAATCAACAACCCTCGGCGGCCTCCTCGACGCTGCCGACGTGCCCGCCGCCCCGCGACGCTGCCTCGACGACCTCCTCCGTCGCGATAAGCTCCGGCAAACCCCGTGACGAAACGAAATACGCCCCTTGTCCGGCAACGCCCTCGTTGCGATCAACGCGCGATCACCTCTGGTGAGCGACCCCCGTGACGATCCTGTGTTAATTTCATCATTATCATGTTTGTTAACTACGTATTTAATTGAGTTGCATTCGTATGCCTCATCCATTTGACAAGCGGGAGTATAAAAACCTCTCTAAGCTGTTTGAAGATGGATCATATCGCATTCTATTCCTGGTTAGTAAAGAATCATTATACGTCTGATCAAGCCGTTGATTTTTGGACAAAAGTACATATAATTTTCTCTCAGAAACAGTTTTATGTTTAGTATATTCTTTTCTATCTGAGTTTGTCCTATGTATATTTCTTACCTACTAAAACTCTTCTATGAAGATATTCGAATAAAACTGGCGACATACCAAGGCAAAGCGCTTGACTATTTTCCGTGGAGTTTTCTTCTGGCTTAGACCATCTCCAACCGAGAAATACATTCTCAAACTCGAAATGCAGTAATTCTTCTCCAACCGATCAACTCATTCTCAAACCAATAGACTATTTTGTAATATTTACTTCTACACCAATTTTATAAATTTCAATACTGTACACGTATTTTACAACTTTACAAATTAGACTAAATTATTTTGATTTAATAGTAAAAAAATAATAAGATTAAGAACAAAAATATATTTATACATATAAAAAGCATATATGTATTAATGTTTATTAAAAAGACATACAATATATTTATACATATATAAAGAATTTCTCAAGCGATGGGAAGAACAAAAATAAATGTGCGTTCGCATGGCGCGACTTTGCCTATGCATTCTGAGCAGCCTGGGCAGTCGAGTATGAGAGAAGTAAACATTAATGGGAAGTAGAGAAGGCGATGAGATGAGGCGTGATGTGAGAGAAGAAAATGAAAGACTTTGTCAGCCTTTTCTTGTTAATAAGGGAAATACAAAAAGGGTATCAACTGTCCTGTCCGTCTTTGTCTATTTTCTTGATATGCCACTTGGCTATTTTTTCTGACACAAACACAGAGAGAAAGGGATTGAATGCAAATTAAAAATAACATCGCATACTAAACGCAAACATGCGGCAAAAGGAGGAGAGAGATGATATCAATCGCATTTTGAGTTTAATTTTGGTGTTTCGTTGGAGTACATTTACCTCAAATTTTGCGTTTTGGTGTTCGATTGGAGATGCTCTTAAGGTTTGCCATCTCTTTCCATCTTCTTTAACTGTAGATAGAGACGAGTTAATCAAGGTTCGTTCTTCATTCATTGACGACTTAACCTGTAAAAATCAGTGAGCACCACGTTGTATTTTGTCTTATCAGAACATGACTCGAGAGGGCTCGTTCGAGCCATGGGACGACAGCGAATGCCTTGAATTATGAGCGAAATCCTCGTAAAGAGTTCAGTTCTAGTCTTTTTATCATCTTTATAATGAATACTGTTATCCAAAGATGTTATTATGTGATTTTGGATCTATCCTTGACGGAGAAACTTCGTAAGTGTTTTAAGTGTCCGAATGGATCATTGTTAGCATGCACTTTGTTATTTAGTCCCATGTTTCATCATTTATGCATTGATCATTTCATATTGGCATCTGTTCTTGTTGCAACATTACTGACGGTGATACCCACATCAATGTAATATTATAATATTGTGTTTGTTTAATCACGGTGATGTGGGGATGATATTGCGGAAATATCATATTTAACCATAGTATATTATATTAATAATGTGGATATATATATATATATATATATTGAGATGATATGTAAATAATAATGATTAATATTTTAATATATAGTTTAATATTTTTAAGAATTAATAATATGTTTTGGTATAGTTATTCAATATAATTAGTTATTATTAAATATATATTTTAAAATTTAATAGTTTACTTATATAATTCAATATATGAATAAGGATATATTAGGTATAAATGCTAATAAACTAAGGAATAATATTGTCTAAAAAAATTTTGAAATAGCACCCCATCACCGTGATGTAAGATCACTCGGCTTTTGGGATGATCCGGCGAAAAATAGGAACTCGTAAGTATTTTTTATGAGTTACGTAACTCGTATTACAATTTTACGAGTTAGTTTGCTCAGCAGGCGATGCGCCCGACATGTCTAACTCGTATAAAGTTCATACGAGTTATTTCACGTAACTCATATCCAGTTTATGCGAGTTAGATCTGGTTTTTAAAACCCTAGATCCACGCATATAGACGACGATGAAGACGAAAATTGGCAGCAGAAGATGAAACGACGACCTCGCCACCGCCTTGTTCCGCCACCCGTGACCTCCTCCGCCTGCTGCCCACCGTCTGCTGCCCGCGCGACACCCTTGCTGCCACCACCTGTCGCCGTCGCTGCTCGCCGCCGCCTTGACCTGACGCCGCCTGCGGCCTCCGCCCCGCGACCCGCCAACGCCTGTTTCCCGCCTCCTCGACCTCTCGCCTGCCGCTAGCCGCCGACGCCCCGCCAGGCTCCACCGCCTGCTACAGTCGCTCGGCCAGCAGCCGCCCCGCGGACGACTCGACATGCCCGCGACCCGCCACTGCCTCGACACATCGCCTCGACACGCCCGTGACCTGTTGCCGCCCCGCCATCCACCCCGCCAGCCTCCGCTGTCTGCCGCCGCTGCCTCAACACGCCAACGACCCGCCACCGTCTCGACACGTCTGCGACCCACCGCCTCCCGTCTGCTGCTCGCCGCCGCCAGTCGCCCGGCGCCTCGACCCGCCTCCATCATCCACGCGCGATTACTTCCAGTGAGCCATCTCCCTGCCTCGTTATATATTTTTTATAGTTCGGTGTTGACGATGCAGTCCAACCACCGTAGTAGGGATTTATTGTTAGATGAGGGTGCGGTAGATAAGACTAGTAAGATTAGGTCCTTAGAGAATGGTGTGTGGGGTACGAGAGAAGCACCGAATATTCTACACGATCGCTTATTAGAGAAGTTGCACGATATTGGTCTATACAGCGTCTACAGCTGTATATCGCAGAGGGTTAGCCCTCATTTGATTACAGCATTGGTAGAGCGTTGGAGGAAGGAGACCCATACGTTTCATTTTTTGTCGGCGAGGCGACCGTTACTTTACAGAACGTAGGAATTTTGTCGGGTTTACCTGTAGATGGTAGTTGTGTCTCCGGTGTGATCCAACCGAGGATGGTCACACAGTGGATGGACGAGTGCGAGCGGTTGCTAGGTTTTAGACCGCCTGCTGATAAAATGAAGGGTCATCGCTTTCGATGAAGCCGTTAGCGAGTTGGTTGTTGGCTCATCTGATTTTGAATGATAGTGATGAGGAAGAGGTTGAGTGTTCAGCACGGGGTTATGAGATGCTGCTCTTTGGTGCGGTGATGTTCCCCGATTGTAGTGCGAGCATCGTATCGTTGACCTACCTTCAGCTGCTAGAGGATATTGATGAGGTGGCCATAGTTGGGGTAGTGCGGTCCTGACATTCCTGTACAGAGAGCTTTGTTCGGCATGCGAGCCGAAAAAGCTTAATATAGGCGGACCCCTACGGCTGTTGCAGGTAATTATATGGAAACTTTGATTAATTTTATAGTTATTTTTAAAATTTATTAAAACATGTGATTTGTTTTAGGCATGGGCATATGTGAGAATCCTGCCATTTCAGTCAGTTTGTGGTCTTCATCGTATCTCCATGGAGCCCAGAATAGTCGACAGGATAGTCTTATCGATCCCGCCACATGCTGCAAAGTATGGTCGTTCATGCAAAGTTTGTAATTTTTTTCATTGTTACATTTATAAATGTTGTGTAAATATATGACAGGTGGAACGCGTTATATGATCACATTACGTCGACAAATTCGAACCTACGCACCATCAGCGAGTGCCTTGATAGCCTGCGGGCGCATCAATTTGTATGGGATCCGTACGACATGACTGTACCGGAGATTGTCTCACTTCCTCCCCAGTGCTTACTGATTGCTTATCGATCGAGGTGTCCCCTCATATTCTTCAATATCGTGGAGTGGCATTACCCCGAACGAGTCCTTCGACAGTTTGGAATTATCCAAGGGATTCCCGTTATACCGCCGTATCGAGATACCAATCTTCATACGCACGAGCATCGACAGCGGTCGGGGATGGATTGGAGAACGCATCATGCAGGCTGGATTAGGTTATGGGAGGATCGAGAGAACACCGTCGTTAATGGTCCTCCCACGACTGTACTGATGTCGGTAGAGGATGAATATTACGACTGGTTTCATCGAATCACTCGCCTCTATATATCTCCACATGCGATGCAGATGTCAAGGGGCTTCCAAATGGGGAATGCGGTCTTTATGTCGAGCATCGTAAGTTTAATTTATTTAGTAATGTTACTTGTTTATTTGCTCAAATGATATAATTTTGTTTTTCATTTTCAGGAATGCGGGGTTCACGACATCCTATGTTACGCGAGGAGCGGCAATTATGACGAGTCGATCTATTTACTGGAGCAGATGGATAACATGTTCATCTCGCGATGCCAGATTCGACGGAGCAGTGAGGCCGGACCATCTCACGACATGAGGCAGGACCACCTCAGGTGCACGAAGCTGTTAACCCGTCCTTCTTTGACGATTTTTTGCCCTTCTTGCAGTCATCTGCAGCCCAACACAGCTCACAGTCAGATAATATGGATCATCAGGTATGTTAAATTATTCTAAATTAGTTACTAAAATTTAAATTACACATTAATTTAACACACATCTTAGGCGTTTATGACACCTTCACCACGACCGCGACGTCCTCGCAGTCCGGTAGATGATGTGGAGCAAGGTAACCGTCGAGGAAATAGAGTTCGTAGGCCAGCTCGTTGTGGGACCGGCAGTTCAGTAATCTTTTTTTTCAGCTTGAAGGATGCCATCAGTCTCCATGGACAATCAGTCGTGTGATTACATTGGACACTCCAACGTGTATTGCTGCTCGTGTTGACGTGATACTCGCGTGTAGCAACCCTGATCGAAAAATCTTCGACGACACATTGTAAATGTTTTCTAGTTTGAATAATCATACCTCGACAAAACATAGGGTTATTTCTGTCGTAAAACTCCCCGTAACCAACGCAGTCGTCACCAACAAGAGGTTTCATTTGGTACGTTTGGAAAAATGGGACGAGCTGAAACAGCATTGGAGCAACAGAGTCCAGCGGAGTGGTATCATCTGGCGCATCATCGTCGTTGTTCTCGTCGTCCTCGTTGGGATCGGGTAACTCGTCTCATCGTCCGCTTCCGAATCACTAACATCAACGTCTTCTTCTGGTTCAGGCACGACATCTGGCACGGATTCTGACACGGATTCTGGCATATTGAAGGGAACACCAAGCGTGGGCATCTCCAGAGAAACATTGCTAAACCCTGTCGTATCTAAGGCAATGTCCGGAAAATTCGGACATGTATAACTCGAACAACCAACTTCAAACATAGGAAACTTGCGTCGCTCCTCAAAATTCCGACGAGGCTCTTCGTTCAAATCAAAATTTGAATTTTCAATTATTTCAACAGAAAACCTCAAAACAAGTGTTCTTCGAATCAGGATGTATGAAAAATTGTAAACCGTTATCGTTGGAAATTTGGAGTAGCTGATGAAAGATGCGGGAATGTTGAAAGCATTCATTTTTTGCATAGACAATCAATGAACAACGACTGCTATCAGCACCCGTAATTTCGAATAATAATGACATAAACTCTAAAAAAATGTTGCGACAAATTCGCCTATACCCAATAGGAGGGATACTATATTTGACAATATAATCGGATGATTGAATTATTTCACCGCTGAAATATACTATTGACTTGTACGCGACTCGACATCATTGTTTCTTTGATATGTTTACGCCTCGACTGAGGTGGAATTATATAGAGAAGTAACTCGTAAGTGTTACATACGAGTTACTCGAATTATTACAATTTATTCACATAATTGTAAGTTACGAGTTACTCGAATTATTGCATTTTTGCAATATTCACATAACTCGTATATATTATTTATGAGTTACTTGCATTATTTCCAACACTGCATGTGCATGAAGCGTGGTGGGGCACTAAACGTAACTCGTACGCGAGTTATTTGAAATAACTCATAATAAGATCATACGAGTTAGTCTTAGACCGATCAGCGCACCACCGTGGAGTAACTCGTAACCAATTCTTACGAGTTACTTAACTCGTATGATTTATATACGAATTGCTCTATTTATTAATGCTTTTCGTTCACGTTTATTTAATTAATGCTTTATTTTTTGTTTATTTTAATAAAAATTACCTTACGTGGAATCGGTATTCAATATATCTCAAGAAAACATGTCAGATGATTTCTAATTTGCTCCGCTTGGTAGTCATAGAGTGACTAACTGTGTTACCTTTGTTATTGTCATGGTTAATTATCTGATGAAACATCGGTTTAAAAGGGACTAGGAATATAAATGGATAAAACCGTAGGCTTGTAAATGGAGCAGGGATTCTCGGTCCAAAAGCGAACTCACTCCAATCCCTCTTTTTATCCAACGGCGCAGGGGACAGGGATCACGCCACATTTCTCGATACTATTATAAATAATTGAGTTAAATTTTTTACCTACTTTATATTAATATAATATAAATAATATTTAAATAATCTTTTTATACAAAGTTTATATTGTAATTACAAAAACAAAATTTTATTGTATAACTATTTTATATTATTACAGTATAATGAATAATATATCTAATTTAATGTTATAATATAAGTATTTTTTTTTTTAAAAAAATTACGGGCACCTTATTAAAATATTGCATGCACCTATCTTAATATCTTTATGTGCTAGCAATAAAATTTCTCTTGTAGACTTTTCTTCAATGTAGTAACCATCTCTTCGACTTTATTAATTTTATGAGCTCGACACTCCGAAGCATAATGTCCAAATTTCTCCAATTATATTACTAATATGTGATTTGGCATATGTTGATCTCGAGTTACCTCTCCAACATCCTCTTGCTGAATAATCTTTTCTTTGATAGTTATCGTTTCCGTTGTTCGTAGTTGCATCTACGACCTCCGCCTTGTTCTCCTCTTTGACCTCGTCCGCAGTCTCGTCCTTGATATTTTACCGAATTATCACATTCTTTAAAAAATTAATATTTTTATACTAGTTATATTATTAATATAATATTTATTATACCAGATTTATAAAAGTATACTATAAATAATATTTAAAATATAATTTGACCTCGTTCGCGGTCATACCGTGTTTGCTACGTTTAGGTGGGACTTGTTTTCTGTTGGAGGGATCTTAAAAAATTAACAAAAAATATTAATTGATTAATCGACAAAGCAACTGGTTCGTTGACTAATTTGCCAATTAGATGATTTTCGCTACGGTGGTTGTCGCCTACAACAATAGTAAGAGATAAAAAGTTGGGACTTCTTACAGGCAAGGGTCGAGGTTGTTGTTAAGATGGTCCTCCCTACCGTTTTTTTTTCCGTCAGGTAGGTTTTCTCACACTACGACTAGGTTCAGAATAAATAGGGATCAACATGAATAATCCTCATTTGTCCAGACCGACCCGATCCCAGAAATTACAGCAGTGAAGATCCCTATCAAACCCTGACCTCTCGCTTGAATAAATAGATATGAGTTGTGTTAAAATATGACTATTAACAATTTGTATGCTAGTTTAAAATAATAATAGTGAAATATTTAAAAAAAATAACCTTTGATATAGTCAACGTTAAAAAAAATAGCCTCGTCCATTTTTTCTTTTTTTTTTTTAAAAAATTGATTTAAGGTATTTGCGTCATTTGGCAGGGTATCTTTTAAAAATCGCAGAGGGTCCCCTGCTCAGTGGACCCGTGCTACTTGCAGGGACCCCGCCCATCTAGTGCGCAACATGGGCGGGACCCCTGTGCTGTGGGCGGGGACCCCTGCGCTGTGTGCGAGGTCCCATGCTGTATGTGCGGGGACACATGCGCTGTGTGTGCGGGGACCCTTGCACACTGTGCGGCTGTAGGATCCCCTGCTGTGTGCGCGGGGACCCCTGCGCTGTTGCCTGCACACACCGCAAGGGTCCCCCGCAGACAAGGCAGGAGTCCTCTACACAAACGGCAGGGGTCCAGCCCATGCTGCAAGGGTCCCGCCCATGTTGCAAAAAAAAAATTACGTGTTACGGATTTGAACCCATGACCTACTAATTGAACGTCTGACTACACAACCACTGGACTACGACCCGCCCTCCCACCGCTGACCCCGGTAATAGATATCGATTTCGAAAAGTGGGACCATTTAGTGGTGTAACAGTCATTATACGCTTGGAGGCTATTTTTTTAACATTGACCATGTCAAAGGCCAACTTTTTAAACGACCCTGAAAACTTGCCACATTAAACAAATATGTGGTAAAAAATAAATAATGATAAAATAAGTTGGTTAAGTTTTTTAATATTTTCGTCATTTTCACTAGGATACTTCAATTCAAGTTCACTCAGATATATTAAGTCGAACTACGGGATACTTATGTTTGATTTAAGCAAAGAAAAAGCAAGAAAAATATACATAATATCTAAAGTATATTTCGGTAATACCCTTTTCCATCTGCGTAACCATTATTCCTATAAATCAAGAGCTGGGACACGACGACAACCTCGGACTACAAAACTACATATCACTCAAACCAAAACAACGTAGTAAATTATCACCATGAAAATCAAGCCAATCATCCTCTTACACACCCTTCTCATTCTCTCTTCTTATTCGTTCAATCCATCAAATTCCCAGACAACGAATTTCAACTCATCATTGATCGATTCGTCGTTGCTGTACGAAATACTACCCTTCATCAGAGTCCACAAAAACGGCACGGTGGAACGACTCCTAGGAACCGCCTTTATTCCTCCATCCTACGAACCAACAACCGCCGTAACATCAAAAGACATAACAATCTCCAACACCCGAAACATAACCGCTAGGGTTTACATCCCGAAAAACGCAACAAACCCTAACCGCCGCCCTAACAAATTCCCGCTCCTAATCTACTTCCACGGCGGCGGCTTCTTCACCGAGTCGTCAGCTTCCCCCGAATACCACACGCACCTAAATGCCATCGCTTCGAAGGCCAACGCCGTCGCAGTTTCGGTAAATTTCAGAAACGCCCCCGAAAACCCACTCCCCACGTGCTACCGGGATTCGTTCTACGCCCTAAAGTGGGCTTTTGAACACCGAAGGGGAAACGGTTCGAAGAAATGGCTGAGGGAGTACGTAGACTTCGAGCGCGTGTTTCTCGCGGGCGATAGCTCGGGGGCGAACATTGCACACAACGTAGCGGTTCGGGCGGGCCTGCGTGGCATTTCGATCGACGGTCTTGTCTTGAATTGCCCGCATTTTGGGGGAAGAATCTGACGAAAGACGAGGAGAGTGATGTTAGGCATAGGAAGAGGGTCGAGGACGTTTGGGTTCGGGCTTACCCTAAAACGACGGGCTTTGACGACCCGTTGTTAAACCCCGCGATGGATTCGAATTTGAAGTATACGGGTTGTAAGAGAGTGCTTGTTTTTGTGGCTGGTAATGATATATTGAGGGGTAGGGGATTGAGTTATAAGGAGGCTATGGAGAGGAGTGGGTGGGTTGGGAGTGTGAAAGTCGTCGAGGGTAAAGGCGAAGAACATGACTTTGGTGTTAGGTTTCCTGTCAGGGATAGTGCAGTTAAGATGGTTGAACAGTACGGTGATTTTATTAATGGTGTTGATGAGGAATAGGATTATGTAATAGAGGCTATGTGATATAGATGGTTATTGAATATGTTTTTACTGGTATTCGTGTAATGAATAGCAAAGGTTGATAGTTGTTGAAGTGATGAATTGTAATAAAGGACAAACCTTTTTTGAAAAAAAAAAGGGAATTACTATTCACTGTCCCTTTTTACTTGTTACCACCCCTAAAGGACTGTAAAAAAGAAAATTTTGCCCTTATGATATTTACATTAATTTAAAAAGAAAAAACTAACGTCAATCAACAATTCTGGTACGAAATATTGAAAACTACATACACTATTAAATTCGAACGATCTTCGGCAATGGATCAAAACGAGGTAACGGAAAAAAAATTCGATGTAACATTTTAGAACCGATTGATCGATAATTTTGGCCCTGCAGTGCACGGGCCTAACGAAATTTTCGGTCGGACTGTGTGCAGGCCGATCAATCATTTCGGCCTGGACACTGTCTGGCCGAAAAAGTCGTTCGGCCCTGTAGTGTACAGGCCGATCGTAATTTTTGGCCTGACAGGTCTGGCCGAAAAATCGATCGACCTGTACACATCAGGGCCGAAAATTTCGTTAGGCCTGTGCACTGCAGGGCCAAAAATCTCGATCGACCGTTTTTTTTCTAAGTTTTTGGGAATAATTATTTGTATTCGTAATTTTTTGTGTTATAATTGGTGACTATCAATTGTATTAGTAATTCGAAATGGAATAAAGATGCAAAAAAATATTCCAAACAAAAACAGTACGCGTCCGATACATAAACGAAATATAAAAAATAATAACACATCATGGGACCTGGCGCCACCGGTCGTTGAGCTCGTCGAGCCTCTCTCTGAACTCGTCCGTGGACGGATAGCTGTCCAGATGCATCCTAGCTAGCATATCGCTAGTCAAGGTGTACATCGACCTGTACCACTGTACATAGAAATAATATATATGAAAGTGATTAAACATATAAATATAAAAAATTGACATAAGATAAAATTACATACGTAGTAGCCATTGCTGCGTGGGAGTATGCCGCCCGATGAGGATCCCGGCTCCGACGAAAGCAGGCGAGGATGAGAATGCCGCTGATACCAGTCCATGTACCCTTGAACTGTTTCACCAAGGTACTCCGCGGCGTCCCGGTTGATGTACGCGAGGTTGAAGATGTAGGCGTACGGGAACTGACGCCAAGCATGTTCTGCTGAACCGGCAGAATAGTCCACCTTATACGTCGTCGGGTCTGCTGGCATGACCGCTTTCTGTGGCGAACTCATCGATGGCGGGATAACCTGCACGTACCCCAGCTGGCGCAACACTCTCGACGGTGCGTAGGGCTCAATTTAATTTTTTTTCCCGTCATCGCATGTTAATTTGTAGAGAAAAATAGTTACCTGAGGAGGCCGGTGGCACATCGTCATCGGATGACTGAAACGATGCTGCATCATCCGTTACGTCATCATTGCCTGCTCCACCCCACCTCGCATGCAGATCGTAATCCGCATATACGGACTGAGAAGCAGTAACTCGCTGCAGCCTCTCCTTCTCTCGTTCTCTACGAACGGATGCATCAACACCGCACGTCCTCGTGTGGCGCTCTCCAGATCCCTCCAAGTGGGGGGGGGGGGGTGTCTAACCTCCGTGTAGGGACTTCCCTCCACTTGTCTGCAATTAAATATTTATTAAAAAAAATGGTTCGGACAACATTTTTGGCCGCCTATAGAGGCGGCCGACAATGATTCTCGACCGGTGCAGTCCCGGCCGATCGTTTTATCGGCCAGCGCATCACGGCCGATTAGCTTTTCGGCCCTATCTGGCGTGGCCGAAAAAAATTTTCGACTGCTGTTTTTCGACTGTGCCATGCGCCGGACCAATTATTCATTCGATCAGGGATTTTTTTCAAACGATTCTGACCCGTGTCGATAATCCATGTACGTATGAACGATTTTTACGAGAATTTGCTTACCAGTCGTGCGGATAGACCCTTTCCTTTCCCCCTGTCCCTGTCGTCGATCCATTGCGATTAGAGTTTTTTTTTATTTTGTTTGAGTCTGATTTGGATGTGTAATTGCGATATGGAAAGTGTTGTCTGGAAAAAGGGCTTTAAATATAAATTTTTATTTAAAAGGGCAAAATCGCCTTTTTATCGTCCTTTAGGGGGACGGTGACTAGGAAAAAGGGGGCGATGAATAGTAATCCAGAACAAAAATAATGGCGTCGTCTCTGATGCTGTTACTGTCTGCATTTTCATGGCGTTTAAGTGGACCGATCGGCCTTAGACTGCATTTTCTTCCTACGATAACTCACCGAGCCGATTAGTTGTCGAAATAGCATCTATCTTCTATTGTACTGTATATAAAGGTTATAGCATGGCTAAAAGCTAACAATTTGATTGTATAGCCCATCTATTTAATTTAATTAATTTAATAAGTAATCATTTCACTTCTAATTTTTTTAGTTTGCAACAATATCCAAACACATTCGGCATTTTATATGTTGAGAAACTATATATTCCATTTATTAAGGGGGTGTTTGTTTATGTTGATTCAACAAAATCACAGTTGATGTGGACCGCGTAAAACGACCTCCTGAAAACGGCGGCTGAAGCAGTTGTTCTTCCCTCGTACTCTCCTTGGCGCGAATTTCTCGTTCTCCGTGAACTATCCCCGCCGAGCCTAACACTCACAAACTCAGAAACACGTCAGAAGGGGGCCGGGGTTGGTGCCGACGTATCCCCTCTGATGCTTAAGTCAGAAAGTGGGTGAAAAATAGGTGTGTTGGCTCGTTAATCAAGTTTTGGTTGCTTAGAAACGTACCTGGGAAATGAGCTAACCGCACTATTTATACTGACCTCACACCAGTTGCCAGGACCTAGTCTTGCACCCTGCCCGCTTTTCTCGCGAACTCTACCAGTAGCACGTGGTCTTCCCCACGATCCCATGTTCTTCTTCCCTTCTTTCGCCCAGTTTTCCTTGCACTCTGACCCCCGTCACCCGATCGCCTTACTCGGCCTATGCCGAACTCAGCCTTAGCGCCCCTCGGCATTCGGGCTTTTACTTTGCTACCGAGAGATCGCTTGCTCGGACTTTTACTTTGCTACCGAGAGATCGCCTGCTCGGGCTTTGGCCCGGCTCCTTTGCTCACGGCTCTTCTCTCCTCAAACAGTGCGTTCCTTTCCCTCTTAATCCTTTCTCTATCAGGGCCGTTCGGGCCATTCCTCGATCTGGATCTTCCTGATCGAGCGTCCTCTTTTTCAGCCTCTCCCTTTCCTGCTGCGATACCCCCTTTCCTTCGAGCCCTTCCTCGCCGCCACCTCGAGATCTTCTTTATTACCCATCGTCTGGTCGGAACCTTCCCTCGCGTCTCTATCCTTCGCGCCTTGATGCTCGCGGGATATTCGTCGGTTAATGTTATTTTACCGTTAGCTGTAAATCCTGAGGGTAACAATAGTCCCCCCTAAAATAGTCCAAAAACAGTGTAACGAGTATTTGGACGTTAGCTATCGGTAAAATAACCAGTCGAAAGGCCGCTTGGTCTTGTCGGGAGACCTTCTCGGGCATTTTAATATCCTTCCTCTTGCTCCTTGGTGGCTTCTCATTAGGCCACGTCGCTTTTTCCTTTGGACGGGAAAATTGCCGCCCCATCAGATCATAATCAGGTCGATTACGACACGTGTCTCTCTTAGAAGGGTTCGACGTCCCTTCCTTTTTTTCCTTTTTTCTTTTTCTTTTTTCTTTTCGTGCCTTTTCCCCTTCTCTTAGGGTTTTCGATCTTCATCCTTTTCATTTCACTTCTCTCACTTCATTCCCTCTTTCCCTCACTTAAAAGAAGCCTCTCAGCGCACCAGTTTTTTCCTCCCCCCAAATCGGCGTTCCGTCTGCTCCTCCCTCATCGTCTTCTTCGTCGCCGTCCTTGGTAAGTTATCCCTCTCTCTTTTCTTGTTTCATCGTTTCTGTTCGACTTCGCGTTGGTTTTCGACTTCGACTCGCATAACTGTCATCCTGACATTCCGTCTTTTTTTTTCGCCATTTTCCTCTGTATTCGCCCCCTCAGCTGTTTTAGGGTTTTGATTTTAGGACTTTGCTTTCCTTCGCCATGAGCAGCCCTGCGACTTCATCTTTTCTCTGTTCCTCGATTCCGTTATCAACCCTAGATCACCCAGAATCTCCATCTTCTTCTTCTTCGTCATTTTTCGTTTCGTTTCTCGACGTCGTGGAAGCCCTAAACGACTACCCTGACTTGGATATTTCCACCCCCCCAAAATTGTAGGGTACCCGAGCGAGAAAGCATATCTCCAAGCCTTAGCCGTTTGGACTTCACAAATGGAAGATATCCGCGAGCGAGCGGTGAACGTGTCGTCTCTTCGGGAATCTCATATCCCATGATTGTGGACCGAGCGGGTCTGACCCCCGATTATGAAGTGAGAATTCCAGGCCCTCGGGGCGTAGTTAGTGGGCCTCCCGATGGTTTCCATACCTTTTTCCGCGATCAACTGGATATGGGACTTCGTCTCCCTTTACCCCAATTCCTAGTCGATCTTTGTAATTACTACCAAATTTCACCCAGTCAACTTACCCCAAACTCGTACAGCTTACTTATTTCCCTAACCATGCTTGTCAATTATTTTTGACTTCCCTTTTCTCTTTCTCTCCTCTTGGCCTTCTTGAAAGTAAACCAAAAAGAGCCTGGCAAGTTCTTCTTTTCCTCTATTGCTTCTCAGAAATTCCTCCACGGGAACCCTTCCTCCCATAAGAGGTGGATGGGGAAGTTTTTCTACGTTCGTTCCCCTGACGGAAGTCCCGAGAATGACATTGTCAACCACTGGCCTAAAGCCATTTTCGTCTGTGCTCCTCTTCCTCCCGCCCCCGTCACGGAGAAGATTTGAGGAAATCCTCGGAGGTCGAAGCCCCCGAGCTCGTTAAAGACGATTTACTCTGTCACATTGGTTTTTGTTCAAAGGGTCTAGTAGTAGATGATCTAGGTATGCTCCCTGGTCCTACTTCTATTTTTTGTCGTTTTCACCTTTAATCGGGCTTTTATTCTTTTTCCTTGTCAGATTTTCGCATGGACCTCGTCGATATACTTAAGTTTTCGGAACAGATGAAGAAGGGTGATTCTTCCCAAGCGCCCCCTCCGGCTTCCGTCACTCGGGCCCTCAATAAGGGCAAAGGCAAAGCAGCTGCTAGCTCTTCTGGCTCCCCAAAGACAGCCCCGAAGAGGAAAGCCTCCGCGACCTCTAGCAACCCTCGAGCAAAAAGGCCAGGGCCAGCTCTAGGGCTAGTGCGGATGCCGGCGAGGGATCCCCCGCCTCCGGAGACTCCCTCGAGCAGCCCGATTACTTTCACCGCCCTCGCGGGGCTCACTGTGTGGAGTACATGCGAAGCTTTCGCTCGGAAGCCAATCATTCTCACCTCTCGGAGTTACAGCCTCGGGTGTTCTTTCCTCTTTTTGCCCAACATATGGGCCAGGTACGAGTTTCCTTCACCTTTCTTCTTTAATGCAACGACTTATCCTTATCCGGCCTGTCAGGGTTTTGCTTGTGCCGCTGAGGCCTTGGAGAGGATGCTCTTCATGCACGAGGATTGCATCGAGCTCACCCAATCCGAGGCTAAGCTAAAAGGGGAAGTGGCCCGGCTCGACGAAGAGGTCAAGCGAAAAGAGGAGGAACTGAAGAGGCAATCGAGAGATGCTCGCGTGGAGTCGGAGAGAGTGAGAAAGGACCTGCTCAAGGAGAGGACTGCTCGAGAAGAGGCAGAGACCAATTTCCGTGAGTTGGAAGAAAGCATCACTCGGGACTACCTGCCCCGCACCTCGTACGGGAGGCAAGTCGTCGAGTATTTCCACCATGGCTTTTGGGGATGCGTTCATCAGCTTCGGGTGGCCGGCATAGGTCAGAAATGGAAGCTCGACTGGCTGGACGTCGACCGAGCTCTCGCTCAATGTCCCTCAGGAGGGTACCCACCCGATCCCATAGCTCGAGGAGGTTCCGCGAACGTCGTCCTGGAGGAGATGGTCACCACTCCTTCGAGTGAGGAGAAGGATGCTCCCGAGTCTCCTGAGAAGATTCCTGAACCCCTTATCGAGGCCCCTTGCCCGCACCCGAGCAAGCAACCTCTAATGAAGCAGTTGAGGAGGTTCCTGAAGCTACCCCGCAGGAGGAAGAGCATCTCGCCACGGTGGTCGGGTCAGTGGTGGGAAATCGAAGCAAGCGTCAGGGAGTTGAATCAGGCCGGATCGGCCGTCCCGCCCTAAAAATATCTGCTTGTGTTGATCAACTCATCTCTCTTTATGTCTTTTCTTTATGAACAATATGTCCTTTCCTCTCCGTCTATGTCTTTTCTTTACGAACAATATGTCCTTTCCTTTCTGTCTATGTCTTTTCTTGTTCAGACTCTACTATATTAGTGCCTTTGGATATTTTCCTCGGTATATCATAATAGTTACCATCACACATATCTTTTCCTCGCGCGCCTATAACTTTCCCTCTTTTATGAGTTCTCTGAAAATATGAAGCGGAACTACCAGGAGCTGGGGAACTTCTCTCATCGCGGTACCTTGCCGGGCGTCTCTCATTGTTATCGGGCCATGTCCCCCAAAAACTGTGTTCGAGCGCTCGCTCAGCGTTCCTTTTGTTCTATGGACCGTTGCCCAACGGTCCCTCTATCCTTAATCTTCGTATTCCTCTCTTTAGATTTTAAATCCCCCAAAATCCGACATCCCTAACAGTCCGACCTTGACGGGCTTACCTTTTATAAAAGCGGTACTTGCTCACCTGGGTTCTACCTCTTTTCTTGAACTTTACTGAGTTTATTTCCTCCAGGTCGTTTCACCTATCCAACTTGGTATTTTACTCTCCTTTTTTCCTCTTAGTTCACGGCACATTTGCTTTTCCTTATCTTCTGAGTCTTGTATATTTTTGCCTGGCTTATTGATGAATCGCAGAATGGCGCACCCTCAATTTAGGAGAAATTTTCCCCTCAGATCCCCTGACACGCCCTCTTTGGGATTTATGGGAGGAGGCAATAGGTTTTACTTCAAACGCGAACGCAGATTTTTCGCACAGGGAAAGCCAAGTCGACATGGCCCCCCTCTCTCGAGGAGCACCCCTTAGGGGGATTTCGCCCAACTCCCCGTTTCCGTTTGGAGGCCGATGGTGCATCCTCCCGCCAATTCATGGAGAGTTTTCTGGTGCCTGATGAGAAGCGGCGTCTGGCGAGATTCCCCGATTTAAGCTTCTGGGACTGGTGGGCTTTGAGCGAGAGTCGCGTCAGTCACTCTGACCTTCACCGATTAGCCCGCTGCTTTCTTTATTCTTTCCTGACTTTTCTTCTTAGTCTTACTCACTTTCCTGCGAGGGACTTCGGTGTTCAGCAACGCGCCCTGCTTCAATATTATGAGGATGCTTGTGCCCGATTGACCACCTTCTTGGGCAAGAAGGATCGGCAAATCGCCGAGCTAAAGGAGTCGTTGGTTGTTTCTTATGCTGAGAACGAAGGTATCCTCTCAAAGTCTCGAGGGAGAAAAACAACCGGGCTCAATCCCCCAACCGTGTGCGGCGTAATTTCTCCCCATACTCGGGCGGGATCTCGGCATTAAGACGTAAGAGGGTTCCTCACGATGAAGAGACCTTCACCTCCTCGAGGATCCGACATCTGGGAACACACTATGCTCGGGAGATGAAGCGATAGATATTTTATTTTCCAAATCTATTTTTCGTGACCTATTGTCGTTTTATTACTCAGCCCTGTAAATCCTGGGGTTTTTAGTTTTTCACAGGCTTTGCTCCTTTGCGTTTTTGCATTCGCCCTTAATACTCTACTCTTACTGTTAAATATCGCTTCGTGCTTGTCTTGACCCTATTAGCAATCGGGCCTCACCTGAGGACTTTTCTTTACTTTCGTTTGGAGATTTCATTCCATTCGGCGATTTCCTTCACCCTCTCGGGTGATCGTGCCTTCTCCGAGGTCTTTTCTTCGTTTTCATTCGGAGATTTTTCTTCACCCTCTCGGGTGATCGTGCCTCATCCGAGGACTTCTCTTTCTTTTCGTTCTGCGATTTTCTTCACCCTCTCGGGTGATCGTGCCTCATCCGAGGACCTTTCTTCATTTATGTGGAGATTTCATTCACCCTCGCGGGTGGTCGTGCCTCGTCCGAGGACTTTTCTTTCTTTTCGTTCAGCGATTTTCTTCACCCTCGGGTGATCGTGCCTCATCCGAGGACTTTTCCTTCTTTCCGTTCGGCGATTTTCTTCACCCTTTCGGGTGATCGTGCCTCATCCGATGACTTTTCTTTATCTTCGTTTGGAGATTTTATTCACCCTCGCGGGTGATCGTGCCTCATCCGAGGACTTTTCTTTCTTTTCTCGGCGATTTTATTCCCCCTCGCGCGTGATCGTGCCTCATCCGAGGACTTTTCTTTCTTTTCGTTCGGCGATTTTCTTCACCCTCTCGGGTGATCGTGCCTCATCCGAGGACTTTTCTTTATTTTCGTGTGGAGATTTCATTCACCCTCACGGGTGATCGTGCCTCGTCCGAGACTTTTTCTTCTTTTCATTCAGCGATTTTCTTCACCCTCTCGGGTGATCGTGCTCATCCGAGGACTTTTTTCTTTTCTCGGCGATTTTATTCCCCCTGCGAGTGATCGTGCCTCATCCGAGGACTTTTCTTTCTTTCGTTCGGCGATTTTCTTCACCCTCTCGGGTGATCGTGCCTCATCCGAGGACTTTTCTTTATTTTCGTGTGGAGATTTCATTCACCCTCGCGGGTGATCGTGCCTCGTCCGATGACTTATCTTTCTTTTCGTTCGGCGATTTTCTTCACCCTCTCGGGTGATCGTGCCTCATCTGAGGACTTTTCCTCATCTTCGTACTCCTCGTTCTTTCGGACACAATTAACTTTATTCAGAAAAAGCGAATGTTCGGAAATAAAAAGCAACTTGTGCTAGATAGACTCCCTAACTAAGAAAATAAACAAAGGATAAATGTGATAAGTAAAGCGCGATCTCGAGGATTTGTCACGTGTAATACTTCTTCAGATGCCGAGCGTTATGCGGTCTTTCCAACTTTTTCCCGTCCAAGCCTTCTAGATAATAGGCGGCTTCTCACGCCTTCTTGATCACTTTATACGGTCCTTCATATTTGGGATCCAACTTCCCCCGCTCCCCCTTGTGTTGTATTTCCTTCATGACCAGCTCCCCTTCTTCGAACCTTTTCAAACACACCCTCCGATTGTAAGCTCGAGTGATTTTCTTTGATATGCCGCCATCCTGAGCGCAGCTTTCTGCCTTCCTTCCTCGATCAAATCCAGTTCGTCAGCTCGAAGCCGGTTATTTTCCTCCGAATATCCTATGACTCGAGCACTTTCCTGTCCTATCTCCACGGGCAAGACGGCCTCACTTCCGTATACCAGACTGAATGGGGTTTCCTTCGTCCCGACTCGAGGCGTGGTCCTATAGGATCAGAGTACACTCGGCAACTCGTTGAACCAAGCTCTCTTCAGTCCGTCCAGCCGAACCTTCAGCGCCTGAACGATCGTTCGATTCGTCACCTCGACTTGGCCATTGCTCTAAGGGTAGGCTACAGAGGTGAATGCTTGTTCGATCCCATATCCCTCGCACCATTCCTTTAGCTTGCGCCCACTGAACTGTCTCCCGTTGTCTCTTATCAGTCTTCTCATCCCAAATCTACACAAGATATTCTTCCAGAGGAAGGTAATTACAGCAGCTTCTGTGATCCGCGCCAGGGCTTCGGCTCTACCCACTTGGAGAAGTAGTCGACCGCGACCAGAAAAAACCTCTTTTGGGAGGCATTGCCTTCAAAGGGACCGACAACGTCTAATCCCCATTGGTCGAACGGGCATGCTGACATGACCGCTTTCATCATCTCCGCGGGTGCCTTTTGCAAGTTCGCATGCTTCTGACACCGGAGGCAGCTTCGCACCACCCTGATAGAGTCTGCCCTCATTGTGGGCCAAAAGAAACCTGCCAACATTGCCTTCCGCGCCAGGGCTCTTCCCCGATGTGACTTCCACAGTTCCCTTCATGTATATCGACCAAGACTTCTTCCGCTTCCTCCCTCGACAAGCACCTTAGCAGGGGACCCGAGTAAGATCTTTTGAAGAAAATCCCATCAATGATCGTGAAGCGGCTGGACCTCTTCTGTGTTACTCGAGCCTAGATTTTATCCTCAGGCAGGATCTATCTCAAGATAGCGATAAATGTCGTGCCGCCTATCTTCGGGTTCCGGCTCCCTTGCTTCCTCAATCTGATGAATCTGGGGCGCTCTTTCCACTTTAATCCCTCCTTCAGGCACACTCAACGCACTGGCCCACTTAGCGATTCTGTCCGCCTTTTCGTTTTCCTTCCTATTAATGAGCACCAACTTAACCTCTTCGAACTTTTCCTTCAGTTTTTCGAAAGACTTCGCATATTCTGCCAGCCTGTCCTCCTTGATAGCAAAATTCCCTTCAGTCTGTTGAACTACTAGCTGTGAATCAGAATACAGAGTTACTCGGGTCAGCCCCATCCTTATCGCTGTCCCGAGCAAGAGAGCTTCGTATTCGAATTCATTATTGGAAGCGCGGAAGTCCAGCCTTACCTCCAAGCTAGTCTCTTCGCCCCAGGGCGAGATGATTACTAGCCCGACGCCATTTCCGAATTGATAATAAAAACCATCAGCATAGATTCTCCACATCTCGACTGGTTTCTCTTCCGCCATCTCCACGATGAAATCTGCCAGAGCTTCTCATCGGTACCGAAACTTGATATCGTACTCCCCTAACTCGGTCACCCATTTAATCGACCTTCCCGAGATATCTGGTCGAGTTACGATTACCCCCAATGGACTGTTGGTGAGTACTACGATCGGGTGTGATAGGAAGTAAGACCTCAACCTCCTGGCTGTGATCACCAAGGCCAATAGCAATTTCTCCTGAGAAGTGTATCGAACTTCCGCACCCTTCAGGAGATGGCTGACGAAATAGACTGGCTTCTGTACCTTTTCCTCTTCCCGGACCATCACGGAGCTGACGGCTCGAGGAGTGGCTGAGAGATAGACGACAAGCTCCTCCCCGGTGTTGGCTTGTTAAGTATTGGTAGCTCCTTCAAATACTCTTTCAACTCCTGGAAAGCCTTTTCGCACTCGGGCGTCCACTCGAAATCCTTGACCTTTCTCAACACTTTAAAGAAGGACATGCTTCTTTTCGCGGATCTTGAAATAAATCTGGACAAGGCCGTGATCCTCCCTGTCAGCCTCTGGACCTCGTTCAGATTCTTCGGGGAGGTCATGTCAGAGATGGCCTTTACCTTATCTGGATTAGCTTCAATACCCGATCAGGTGACCATATACCCCAAGAACTTTCCTGAACGAACGCCAAAGGTATACTTAGCGGGGTACAGCTTCAAGCCATATCTCCGGGCAGTAGAAAAGGTCTCTCGGAGATCTCCCGAGAAGCTGCTTTCTATTTTGGATTTGATAAGGATATCGTCCACATAAACTTCTACGTTTCTCCCGATCTGGGCCTCAAAAACCCGATCCATTAGTCTTTGATAAGTGGCTCCCGCATTCTTCAGCCCGAACGGCATGACCACATAGCAAAAAGTTCCCTCGGAGGTGATGAAACTGACCTTAGTTTGGTCCTCCTCGGCCAGCCCGATCTGATGATAACTTGGAAGGCATCTAGGAAACACAAGAGCTCGTGCCCGGCTGTGGAATCTACTAACTGGTCGATAAGCGGTAATGGGTAACAGTCTTTCGGGCATGCTTTGTTCATGTCTCGAAAGTCGACACACATGCGCCATTCCCCGCTGACTTAGGGACCAACACCACATTTGACAGCCAGGTCGGGAATTGTATCTCCCGGATATATCCTGCTTTCAAGAGTTCCCCGACTTGTTCTCTAACTATCGCGTCCTTCTGCGCTCCGAGGTGTCTCTTCTTCTGGAAAACTGGTCTAATCGCGGCAGAAATGTTTAGTCGATGCTCCATTATGTCCCTCGGTATCACGGTGAGTTCATTTGCCGACCAAGCAAACACATCTTCGTTCTTTTCAGCTGCTTGATAAGATCCGCCTTTAGCTCGTGGGATAAATCCCGAGCAATCTTGACTGTTCCCGATGGAGGTCTGATCACGACTTCCTCTATTTCGCTCTCGGTTCCTTCTTCCAGAAGGGCGTGTATGGCGTAGAAGGCCCCTCGGCTTCTAGGATGGCCCTCTCGTCGGCTCTTCAATGACTTCAATTCAATCCTCACTTCTTCCACATAACATTTACGCGCTCTTTCGATCCCCGAGTACCTCCCCTACTCGGTCCCCCACTGGAAACTTCATTTTTGGTGTAGGGCGGTGGCAACCGCCGCGAAGGAGCTGAGCGCTGGGCGTCCCAGTATGACATTGTAAGAGGAGGACATGTCAACAACCAGGAAAGGGGCGATTCGGGTTTTCTTCAATTCGTCCGATCCCAAGGTCAAGGGTAGCTGAATCAGCCCCACCGCCTCGATGGCGTGCTCGGTGAACCCGAACAACGCTGTTTCCACGGGATCCATCCGATACTCTCCCAACTCCATCTGATCGATGGTCTCCTTGAAGATAATGATCACGGAACTCCCATTATCGATAAAGACTCTCCCTACATCCTATCTCTGTCCGAATTACTAGGGCGTCCTCATGTGCGTCACCCCCTCCATGAAAGTCCTCGGGCCCAAAGGAAATGGTGGGCCCCGATCATCTTTGCACTAAGGTTACTCCCAGACTCTCGAGTTTCCTTACTTCTGCTTTTCTAGCTCTGTTTGAGTCTCCAACGGCGGGTCCTCCAGATATCATATTAATCATGCGTGGGGGCATGTATGCTTCCACGGGCGCCCGATTGCGTTCTGGTGTTCTTTGATCGTTTCTTCGCTCTTGGTTGGGTTTATCTTCCCTTCTGTACTCCACTCGTCTTTGCTCTGGAGATCGGTTGAACCTGTTCCGCGGTCTGTTGTTAGCGTATGGATAGTCTTTCCTAGGCCCTTGTTCGAAATCCCTCCTGAAATACTTTCGCGGGGCGCCCGCTTCTCCGCCAACCACTAACTCGGCTCGGGCGTCTGGGTTGGCCACCACGATTCTCTCAAGTTCATCGTTCAGGTGAAAGCAGGCCTCCGTCGTGTGGCCGTACTCCCGATGGAATTCACAATACGATTTCGAAATAGGATTTCAGGGTCCTTCTTTACTTTTGGCCGGTCTCCTAATGAAGTATCGCTCCTCGCAAATCTCCAATGCCCGAGCTTTGCTCACCTTCCATTGAATATTGCTTGATCGGAATCTCCCTTGGATTTTTACTCGAGGATTTTCCTCCTTTGGTCCTAGGGGACGAGCTGGCTCCCGCGCAACCTCCACTGTCCCGCTTGCCCTCTTCTTATCTCCTTTTTTGAAATTGTGCGCCTCTTCCACCCTTACATACTTTTCTACCCTGATTATCAGGTCTTCCACAGTAGTCGGGTACTTTTTCACCAGCGACCGGTAGAGGTCTCCTTCTTTTAACCCGTTGTGGAAGGCCCCGATCAACAAGTCTGAAGTGGCGGTCGGGACTTCCATCATAGTCCGATTGAATCGCTTTAAGTACTCTCGCAGACTCTCTGGTCTCCTTGTTTCATATTCAGCAAGTTTACAGCCGAGAAAGGTCTTCTGCGGTTGCTCGAAAATTGTCTCAGAAAGGCCCGAGTGAAGTCCTCAAAGCTATGGATTTCTCCCGCGGGTTGCATGATGAACCATTGTTGGGCCCCCTTCGCGAAGGTGGTGGCGAACACTCGGCACTTGATTGCATCTCCTAATTGGTATAGCGCGGGATTTCCGTCAAAGCTGGCCAGGTGATCATCGGGAGGCCCCGACTCGTCATAACAGTTCATATCTGGGAACCTGAAGTTGCTCGGTAAGGGAGCGCGAAGGACCTCCTCTGAGAAGGGGGAGCCTCGCTGAATCGGGAGGGCATCTGCGGGTTGGCTAGTTCCTTCAGCCTTTTAATCTCTTCCTTCATCTGTTCCCATTCCGCGATCTGCCTTTCTTCCAGAGCTCTCTTCTTCTCGGCCCGTAAGATGTTGATCTCCGCCCTCAACGTTTTTTCCACTGCCTCTTTCTCTTGTTCTTTGGCCCGCGCATGTTCCTCCCCGTGTCGCCGTTCCGCCTCCTCCTCTTCCGTCTCCTGTCGTGGCGGCGACTCCACGCGAGTTTTTCGCGTTCGCTCCCCCTTAGCATTTCTACCTCCGCTCTCAATTTTCTCAGCTCGGCATGATCGTCGTTGAGCGTTTGCTCCTGATCTTCCTCTGTCCAGTCGGTCACTACCACCTCTTCCATCGGCGATGGCTGGGTGTCGTTTGCGGCATCTACCATGTTATTACTGATATATCGTCCCACGAACGGCGCCAATTCATGTGGACCGCGTAAAACGACCTCCTGAAAACGACGGCTGAAGTAGTTGTTCTTCCCTCGCACTCTCCTTGGCGCGAATTTCTCGTTCTCCGTGAACTATCCCCGCCGAGCCTAACACTCACAAACTCAGAAACACGTCAGAAGAGGGGCCGGGGTTGGTGCCGGCGTATCCCCTCCGATGCTTAAGTCAGAAAGTGGGTGAAAAATAGGTGTGTTGGCTCGTTAATCAATTTTTGGTTGCTTAGAAACGTACCTGGAAAATGAGCTAACCGTCACTATTTATACTGACCTCACACCAGTTGCCAGGACCTAGTCTTCCACCCTGCCCGCTTTTCTCGCGAACTCTACCAGTAGCACGTGGTCTTCCCCACGATCCCATGTTCTTCTTCCTTTCTTTCGCCCAGTTTTCCTTGCACTCTGACCCCCGTCACCCGATCACCTTACTCGGCGCCTAGCCAAATTCAGCCTTAGCGCCCCTCGGCATTCGGGCTTTTACTTTGCTATCGAGAGATCGCTTGCTCGGGCTTTTACTTTGCTATTGAGAGATTGCCTGCTCGGGCTTTTGCCCGGCTCCTTTGCTCACGGCTCATCTCTCCTCAAACAGTGCGTTCCTTTCCCTGTTAATCCTTTCTCTATCAGGCCGTTCGGGCCATTCCTCGATCTGGATCTTCCTGACCGAGCGTCCTCCTTTTCAGCCTCTCCCTTTCCTGCTGCGATACCCCCTTTCCTTCGAGCCCTTCCTCGCCGCCACTCGAGATCTTTATTACCCATCGTCTGGTCGGAACCTTCCCTCGCGTCTCTATCCTTCGCGCCTTGATGCTCGCGGGATATTCGTCGGTTAATGTTATTTTATCGTTAGCTGTAAATCCTGAGGGTAACAACAGTGATACCACATCACCGTAATGTGAATATCACCGTGATGTGAATCAATGTGATATATCTTTACTGTGTTTGATTTGGGATGATATTTTGTTTTGCATATCAAGATGATATTAGAATATTGCGTTTGTCTAATCATGGTGATGTGTGACGTGATATTGCGTAAATGTCATATTTAACCCTACGAATAATATATAGGTTATGTGGAGTATGTATATACATTGAGATGATATTTACGTAATAATGATTACCATTTTAATATCGACTTTAAATTTTTTTAAGAATTAATAATAAGTTTTTTTTTGTATAGTTATTCAATATAATTATTTACTATAAGATATATTATTAAGACAAGATTTAATTACTTTAAGGATGCATTATGTAGAAATGCGTAATTAAGGGGTAATATGTCAAATTTGAAAGATCACCCCATCACGGTTATGTAAGATAACCGAGCTTCTTCGGAGTGATCCAAAAGGTAGAATATCATCTTATTTTCATCACCAAGGTGATCCGTCATTACGGTGATGGCTCATCACCTAGGCTAAACAAACATGGTGCTGATAAGACCGCGAGAATATTACGGTGATGTTTTTCCCCGTTGAAAGCTCATAATTTCTTTCAAGAAAAGAAATAATATTTTCAAAATATTTTGTCAAATAGCAAAGAATAAAAGGTAACATTTCAGGGTGGCATTGGAAGAAAATTAATAGCCTCAAGCGGAAGTTCCGACTGGGTATGGGGAAGGAAATAGACCTAGTCTGGTGATGGGAAATACTCTGTCCAATCGGTTTATGCATGGCTGAAAGGATTAGGGGTGGTAAACAGGTCGGATTGGGTCACCTTCGGGTTCAACTCGTTTAATAAATGAGTTGAAAACTTCAACCCTGACCTGACCTGTTTACTTCAACATGTTGAAAAATCAAACCCAAACCCAACCTGCTTCAACCCTAAGACCATCTTCAACCGAGAAACGCATTCTCAAACTCAAACGCATACTCAAACTCAAAATGCAGTAATTCTTCTCCAACCATTCAACTCATTCTCAAACTCAAAAGACTATTTTGTAATTTTTACTTCCACACCAAATGCTACAAATTTCAATATTACCCACATATTTTATAACTTTAAAAATTAGGCTACAATATTATTTTAGATTTAATCGAAAAATAGTAAGGTTAATAATAAATATATACATATAAAAAACATCGAATAATGTTTATTAAAAACGACAACTACAATATATTTATACATAAAAAGCATCGAAATAAAGATCAAAAAGAAAAATAGCTAATCGACTATAGTACACATTGTTATTGAAGGAAACTAAAGTCACGTCAAAAGCTGTCACCATGACCAAAACCATCTTTGTATCTCCTATCATATTTTTTTAATGATATTTCTCAATTGTTTTTTCTTGATATGTCAATTTTGCACAGTCCATCATCTGCTTTTTCTGACAAAATGGGAAAATTCGGGAGTTCCGTGTAAATTGAAAAGTTACATCGCATACAAACCGCTACAAACGCAACTATGCGTTTTAATTAGGAGAGAGAATGTTTATTCGCATTTTTGGTTTGATTTTGGGGTTCCATTGGAGTAATTTTACCCCATTTTATGGGATTTGCAGCTCCATTGGAGATGCTCTAACCCAACTCGCCAACCCGCTATATTATAGTTAATCCTTTTATTTTATTTATATTAATAATATTTTAATAATATATATTATTCGGGTTTAATGAGTTGATTTCGGATTGATTTCAGGTTGAAAATCTGAACGACCGACTTAATAATTGGATTGGGTTCGGGTTGACCCATTTACGTAAACATGTCAAAATTGCTAACCCGAACCTGCTAGGTTCGGGTGCGGTTCGTGTCAGGTTGGCGGGTCGGGTCGATTTTTAACAGCCCTAGAAAGGATCACCTTCCCCATTTCCCTTATGCCAATCTGTATGGAATAGGTACAATGTACCTAAGCATTCCTTCTTCTTATGATTACTTGTACAGAAAAAGGCTCCTAACAAAAGAACGGATGATCAAGTGGGGACTGCAAATTACTGATAGCAGCTGCCCCTTATGTGCTAGGGAGGAGGAAAATGCTGAGCACCTGTTCGTGGCATGTAGCTTTAGTAAAACTCTGCTCCAAAGGGTGAATAGCTGGCTGAATATGAATGTGGAATTCTGCTCCATCACAGAACTATGTGACTGGTTGTTGAATTTGGGAAGGAAGCGTAAGGCTACGAATTATATGTTGTTGGCCTGCTAATACAACATTTGGCTCGAACGAAATAGAAGAGTGCATGCATCTGGCAGTTCGACTGAGGAGCATATAGCAAACATCATTGCGAAGGATATGAAATGGAGAACTGAAAGGGTGTGCCGTGTGAAGAAAACCGCCGATTTACCCATTTTTAACAGGATATGTTGTTCTCAGCTTGTGTGATAGATGTATGACTTGAGATAACGTTGTACGACTTGATCCTCGTGGTTTCATTCGACAAAAAAAAGGTAACATTTCATTTTGTTTTGACAAATCATTACAAAATTTATCTTGGATTATAATTTTGTCTTCTGTATTAAAACTTTCCAAAAACTATTTTCGAAAGAGTTCCCATCTAGGTAAATGAAATTCTTGTTGAGTTTTCTTTCTTACCGGTGAACCTGAACTAAAATCAATTTTGGGTTTTAGATCCTTTAAACATGAAAATCCCTCTCAGACTCAGTTATTTCCTCGTCTTGATTTTTAAAAATTCCATGAACAATATTATCAGAATTAATTTTTAGTTCTTCTACTTTACTTTGTAGGTAATCACTAGAGGTTGATCCTCTATTTTGAGAGGTCGAAGCTCTAGAAGGAGTTTTACCATATAATCACGTGGTATATATGATAATGAGATGAAGCTGATCTAGTCATTCTAGACCTAGGAGTTTTGACATCGATAGATCTTCGATTCTGCTCAAATTGCATTTGATTGAGTAGAATTGTTTCTAATTTTGGGCTGAAGAGACATAACTCTTTCAATTATCTAGTTTTCTGGGAATTGTATTCCTCCCATTTTATGGATCTCTAGTGATGGACTACGGTAGTTGTGGGTTTATCCACAATTTTATACTGTGATTAATTGTGTATAAAAGTTTAAAATACATCCTATAACAGATACATATTACTTTCGATCTTGGAACGTAATTGTATCCGTGAGTTTTGACATTTAATGTTAAGGTGTCCAACAATATATTGATGTCAGTCAATGATAATTGGAGATTCGAGAAACATTCATATAGATTGGCGTGAGCAAGAGCTGGCTAGACTGATATTCCAAAAGGGGCTATTTTCAGTCGAGATTTCTATCGTCTCTAAGAGCAACTATAAAACTCTTAACCTTCTAAGTCAAAGACTTAAAGGCTACCTGAACTAACCCAATATGAATAAATTTATAGTTCATTATATTTTTCAAGTCTATATTGCTTAGAAGTCTAATAACCAATTCTTCATTATTTAAAAAAAATTGTTTCTTCAGTAGTCTTTACTACCTGTTTCAAACCCAGTTTTTCAAAGGTTCTTAATCCATAGATTATTTTATGATCTATTTAGGAATTGTCCATCGATTTAATTTATCTAAGTCTTGAGGAACATCATATTCCTTTTTTAACATTATCTTTGCGTCGCATCAAATTCATAAGAATAAGGCGTTAAACTACACCTCAACTTCTTAATACCTCCATCTTGGCTCTGATACCATACGGAGAGGATCTTTACAAAATGTTTATACAAAAATCATGATTAACGGTACGCGGCGTTAAACCACCAGTTATCAAACTGTAAACAGTTTGATCCCGTAACGGCTACGCAAGGTATTCCGACCGATATACCAATATAAACCGGAGAAAAATATTTTTGTGATCGTTAGAATTGAATTGTCGGATACAAGAATTTTTACATAATAAAATTATTCAATTAATTCAATCGGTAACAGCCAACACCCTAAAATGCCTTCCTTTGGCAACACGTGCAACGCAAAGAGCCGACACATAATTAATCAATATCAAATTGTATTACAATCTTTATCAAAAATTTAATTCTTTCAGTCGATTTTATAAAAATAACAAATATTATACATATATATAATATAAATACATGATATAAACATGATTTAAGTATTAAGGCATCTTGATGTAGTTTAACAAGAGAATTTAGCCTTGCATTAAAGGCTAAGAACAAACAAATATAAATTTATAAAAACAAAAAGTAAAACTTACTTGAGAGGGAATCATAGAGAACCTTCAACTTTATTCCTTAGAATATCTTACAATAAAAGAGAATTACAAGGGAGGGAGGAGGAAAATAAAAGTGCAAGCATAAGTAGTAGCGTACAAAGCATATAACTTATTGCCATATTTAAAGAAAAGGAAAGTAAAGACATAGTGAACATCAATAATTTGCCTAAGAATTTCTTTGCCATTTTTTCTTTGCAAGTTGGCTCCACATTCTTTAAAGTTTCACCGTTCTTTATTAAAATTGAAAACTTTTATCTTGAAAGTTGTCTAGAAAGTCTTCATCCTAATCTTGCTTTATTGAAAGCAAATAGTGGCAATCTTCTTACCGTTAAGGTCACTATCAATTTTATTTGACCTTGTCCTCAGCTTTTGCCAAGAATGTTAGGTGACAACTCATCTGAGAGTGTCGATGGAGGTAATGGCGGCGTCAGAGATTGAAAAAACACAGAATAAAAAGATTTGCTATGCTGCTCATTGTACCCAATAAGACTTATACTTCTGATTGATTCCCTTTCCTAGCTATCTTTGATGTTTATTATTTTCTTTCAAGGACGATCCTGAGAATTCGTAGTCATAGCTGACAAGCAGTACTAATAAGCCTTGGGGCTGGAGAGTGCCGAGTGCTTACGCTCAAGGCGCTCAACAAAAGGCGTCACCAACGTAGTACAGGTG
This sequence comes from Craterostigma plantagineum, assembly GCA_027422505.1. Taxonomy (NCBI): domain Eukaryota; kingdom Viridiplantae; phylum Streptophyta; class Magnoliopsida; order Lamiales; family Linderniaceae; genus Craterostigma; species Craterostigma plantagineum. Next base: position 544,477 of record JAPQWV010000395.1, read on the forward strand.
GCGGTAGTTGTACACAACCGTCGCCTATGACCTATTTTGTATTGGTGCGCCAATGCCTTTTACTTTGTAAGCTTGATGTCATGAAACTAGGGAAAGATCAGTTCACTCAATAGAGTTGTCAGTTCAAACTCTAAAACTCCCTAGGGCTAACCATTTCACCATAAAATCCCATCTGAGGTTGGGAATGATTGAGTTTACTATAGTTCAAACGAAACTGACTGCTTCGAACAACCAATTCACCTTAAAAGTTTTCTTACCTCTCATATATAGCAACTCTCTGTGCGAAAAGTTTTCTCGTAACTTGATTCGGTTCTTCGAAGCTGAGCCAAGTAAAAACTCAAGGCCACTGTTAAGTTTCTTTCTAGCAGCAGAGATGGAAAAACTCTAGGCAAGGTTAAGCACACCATACCTTGTCTCAAACTCGATGAAAACAATGGTCAACTGAAGCTTAGACCACTGGGCGTGTTTCTGTTCGCCACAGTTTCATCCCTTACATCATCCACCAAGATATCAGAGCCAGTAAAAAGATTTAGCTGGACGAAGATTTCCAAGCCAAATTGCTTATTTCGGCCTGGCAAGTTCTTCATAGGGATTAGAGATGATGATGAGTTCAACTAGAAGCTAGAATCAGTCATGCTGCTGCGTAAATTTCACTCATCATGTGTACTTGAATGATAAGTTACCAGCAAATCACTCCATTAATTTTGCAATGAACAACAAAGCAAGCACACGCACATCGAACTAATTAATTCAAAACTGTTACATAACTAATCAACAATTAACAAAATACAAAAGCGAAAGGAGGAAACTTTTACTTCAAAAGAACTAAACCCATATTTTACATGTCACCATTCCATTATCTCTCACGAATTAGAGAAAATCTTAACGACTTAACTTAATCAAATACATTACCTTTCGTTCGTTGACGACCCATTCCTCGCCAGCCACCCAATGTCCTCCTCTTCCTCCATCTCCCGCTCACCACAGTCCATATCCTCTTCGACATCCAACGGTTCAGATTTAACCAACTCCCCACCACCGCTGGGCTGCTGCAGCTGCAGATCCATCATAGCCCTCATATCATCCGAACTACCCTCACCTTCGTTCTCCCTTGCTCTCTTCCCGCCCAGGGCAAAACCAAACAGCCTCGTGCCCATATTCTGGACAACCGCCGCAGCAGATCGCAAATTCCCGCTCTCCACCCCACAGCTTGAATTCGCCGACCCACTCTTTATTTCGTCACAGTAACTCGTCATGGGAAGGAGATCCAAGGGCTTGAATTTACAATTCTGCCCTCCTTGGCCGTTACCTTCGGTGGAGGCCGAGGCGTTGGTGGTGGTGTTGGTGTTGTAGTTAGACATGAGGACGTAGATGTTGCTGCATAGGCTTTTCATCCTCGTCAGCTCTTTGTTGAGGTGGACATTTTCGCTCCTCAGCCGTTGTTCTCTCCCATGAGTTCTGCGTTGGTCCCGGTGAACACATGGGCGGAGATTACTTGTTCGTCGCCGGAATCTGATGGGGAGAGAATGTGAGGAAGCTGAGGTGGCGGCAGCGGAGGCGGTGGAGGTATTGCCATGGCAGAGGGAGTGGTGGTGGAGGAAGGCGACGCCTGAGGAGATGGGCAGAGCTTTCGGCGATGGATGTCGCATAGGAGTTTCTTGTCGCCACGACGGAAGGATTCGTTCGAGAATTCCCAACGGTCTGGGACTACTTTCCTGAATCCCTGAGAAGATAATGCTAATTTTTCAACTAAAATAACTTTCATGATCGATATGAGGAGCATAATAAGGGAAGAAATACTTGGAGAAAGAATTTTGTCATAGATTGAGAAGCTGCTAGAAGAATGAGATTGAAAAGAAACTGCAATCAGTAAACACCAAAGGTGAAAGTGAAGAAAGAAAGCAATTTTGGATGGTTCAGTGATTGATTTACGGAGAGGTCTATCGAAAAAAACAGCATCAAAAGAGACAGTGAAAAGGAAATAAGTGGCAAACTAAGAACTTTGCAGCACAAAACGTGGAAAAGAATTTTTCCTCATAGATGGAGAAACTTCTGAAGAATTAGATAGAAAAGAATCTTCAATCAATTAGAACCGAAGTTGAAAATGAAGACCAAAAGCGGTTTTGGATAGTTCAGTAAGCAATTTACGGAGAGGTCGATTGAAAAACAGCGCCAAGAGTGACAGAGAAAAGGTAATGAATGGCAAACTACGAACTTCACTGTACAAAAGACGTTGTTTCTTCTAACGATTGCAAGGACATAGATCAATCGATTAAAAGCAATCTCAGCCTGGAAATGTGTATACTACAATTCATATGAAACAGAAGAAAAGAAGTTACGTAAGTATTGAGCTGTCTAACGAAGCTGGAGAAATTGTTGTGCTTGAAATACTTGGGAAGCAAATCTCTGGCGAACTCCGTCGGATTCCACACGATGAAAGTGGATCCGTCCTCGTTCCACGATATGACGTCATCGATATCACTGTCGTCAACGAGCTGATACGTTTTCGTCAGAAACGGCGTCGGAAGAGACCTCGAAACGTCTCCGGCCATCGGAATCTCCGAGAACAGCTACCGTAAACACATACGCTTCTACGGAGAACCGAAGCTTACGAATTATTAATACGCACATCGGAAGTAGAAGGGGGAAACAGTTGCAAAACGGAAAAAAAAACTTGCATATGCGTACCTTTAATTACTGATACAATTAAGAAAATATTGGAATTAGATCCACTTGAGCCAAGCCATCTCCTCGAAGCTTCTGATGGTGAATGAGCATGCTTATCTTCGAAGAGGCTAGAGAGGGTTATTCTAACATAAGGAGCGTTTCCTACTTTATTAAACAAAAGGGAACGGATCGAATGTTACTGAAATACCCCAACTTAATTAGCATTTATTCGAGTAATTGAAAAATTCGAATTAATTCGAATAATTTTTTTTTTTTTTTATTTCGAAAATCAATTCGAGTAAAAAAACTCGAATAGAAAAATTTTAATTCGAATTTTAATTCGAATTTTTTTTTACTCGAATAAGTGTTATTTTTCTATTCGAATTCACTCGAATCGTTCGAATAAAATATTCGAATAAATCGTTTTTTACTCGAAAACGTCGATTTCAAGCTCAAAAATACGAAAATTCACCCAGATTTGGGGTTAATACATGTAAGAATTACGAACCCATCGATTAAAATCTCATTTCGACTTGAAATTTCAGTCGAGCGGATCAAATTGATAATCAAACACTTCGATTTTTTTTAAAACACCCAATCCCTTTTTTTTAATTAGAAAACCTAGAATCCTTTTTTTTTAATTTCACACAAAAGTAATCCTATTTAACAAAAAATCCGGCTAGAGATAGGAGAAAAACTTGTTTTCCGATAAAAGAAGGGGCAACCTCAATTAAATCCTCATTTCCAAACTTTTTATCAACTAACTCCCCCTTTCAATTTACTTATTATCAAACTCCCAAAAATCAAAACACTCTTACAAATCACTACTTATTTACCCGAAATGACGATTTTAGCTATCAGTTATTATTTTTCAAATCATTATTCCCCAAATCAACACACGCGTAACTTTTAATTTCAGGCCTCATCTCCCAACTAGAAAAGCTCCCGCCGGCGACGGAAAAGCCTCTGCCCGCACCGAAAAGCTCCGAGCTTGCCTAATTCACCTTGCGTTTCTCGGTCTAGGTAAGTTGAGGTAGGTTTTTGTTGTTTTTTTTACTGTGGGTTACCCTTCGAGCTTCTTGACCTCGAGCGAACAAAATTGAGTTAGAGAACACTCTGATGAGGTGTAGATTGAATATTTGTGGCAGTAGCATGGACATAAATTGGGTATCGGGTTTGGGTGTCGCGATTTGGGTGTCGAGCCGTGGGTGTTGTGATTTGAGCGTCGAGGTGTAAAAAGTTGAGGTCTTCTCCTGTTTTCTACTGTTAGCATAATGTGGGTGTCAAGAGAGGTTAGTATTTGCTTAAGATTTGGCTAATTTATCTTTTAAAGCAATTTATTATATGCAGTACCAAAGTATATTGAATTACAGTACCCGCGTTTCTTTTCTGAAGTACCTTTTGAAGGTTTCTAGCAGTATCATATGGTAATCGTTTGTTATTTTTACTTTTAACAGGTAACATAATATGAAGATATGTTGTTTACGAATGTCTTTGATGGGCTCACGTTGTTTGCATGTGTGGAATATAAGAAGAGCACATATTTATTGTTTGACCAATGAAACGATAGGTTATAGAGCATTCTTTTTGTTGGTATGTTGCCTATATGCTACTACACACTCTTACGACGATATGTTTTTTATATGATGTTGGTGGATGAATGATATTAATATTATCAATATGTTCGATATTAATATTGTTGGTGGATGAATCATATTAAAATTGTAGATATATTGATATCAATACTATTGTTGGATGAATAATATTAATACTGATGTCGTATTATTGATGGTGTCCAATACAATTGTTTGCTGGAAGTTCTAGTGTCTTATTTGCACAATAAATCTACGTGTTTCGATAATTAAAAACGTGGTATGCAAAAGATACTACAAGTAACCTACCCACGGTACTACATTATCATAAGCTATGGTACTAGAAACATCTATATATGGTACTACAAACATCTGTATATTGATATTATAAATCAGGTAAGAGTTCTCGACGGCATTCGAATTATTTTGGTCAGTGACTATGTTACCGTAGTTATAGATATTAAATTGATCATTTGATATATATATTCGTGGGTTAGTATTTTGGAAGTTCTCATGCCTTATTTGCACAATAATCTACGTGTTTCGATAATTAAAAACGTGGTACAAAAAAGGTCTTACAAGTAACCTACGCATGGTACTACACTAGCATATGTTACGGTACTACGAAAATCTTATATTGGTACTACAAATATCTGTATATTGGTAATTAGGATAAGAGTTTCGACGCCGTTCGAATTATTTTTAGTCATTGACTATGTTACCATATTTATATTGATCATTTGGTATCAATATTAGTGGGTACGACGAAGGTACTACAAACAACTTACGGATGGAACTACAATAGCTTAACTTGTGGTACTACAGAAGTACACGTATAGGTACTGCAAATGTGTTTATATTGGTACCAAAAATTGTTTTGGCGTATTTCGATGCCGTTCGCCGGGTACATAAAAGATACTACAAACAACCTACGGATGGAACTGCAGTAGCATATATCATGGTACTGCAGAAGTCAATATATCGATACTACAAAAGTGTTTATGTTGCTACAACAAATTAGAGGGCGTATTTCGACGTCGATTGGGTTATTTTTTCGTCCGTGAGTACGTTACCATGGTGAAATATACTAAGTTGATCATTTAGTATCATAATTGGGGGGTTAAGATTTACAATCAAGGATTCGAACGACCAACTTTCTTTCCACTTAATATGATTATGGTAAGAACATCTTACTACATAGTCAAGATTTTTGATATATTGGAAATTAGTGTTTATGTTCTACGTTGCCGTGTATTTAATTTTTATTACGTGCCGTATTTTGAAAGTTCTCATGTCTGATTTGCACAATAATCTACGTGTTTTCGCAAATCAAACGAATGGTAAGGCAAAGGTACTACAAACAACCTCCGGACGGTACTACAATAGCATAAGTTATGGTACCACAAAGTTCCATATATAGGTACTTCAAACGTGTTTATATTGGTACCAAAAATTAGTTTTGGCGTATTTCGACGCCGTTCGCCCCGGTACATAAAAGATACTACAAACAACCTACGGATGGAACTGCAGTAGCATATGTCATGGTACTGCAGAAGTCAATATATAGATACTACAAAAGTGTTTATATTGGTACCACAAATTAGAGGGCGTATTTCGACGTCGTTCGGGTTATTTTTTCGTCCTTGAGTACGTTACCATGGATAATATACTAAGTTGATCATTTAGTATTATAATTGCGGGTTAAGATTTACAATCAAGGATTATTACATCGAAAGACCAACTGTCTTTCAACTAATATGATTATAGTAAGAACATCAACTTACTACATATCAAGATCTTTTATCTATTGGGAAGTTAGTGTTTATGTTCTACGTTACCGTGTGTTTTAATTTTTATTAGGTGCCGTATTTTGGAAGTCTCATGTTTATTTGTACAATAATCTACGTGTTTTCGACAATCAAACGAATGGTAAGGCGAAGGTACTACAAAACAACCTACGGACGTGTACTACAATAGCATAAGTTATGGCACTACAAAGTTCCAGATATAGGTACCGCAAACGTGTTTATATTGGTACCGCAAATACTTTTGGCGTATTTCGACGTCGTTCGCCCGGTACATAAAGATACTACAAACAACCAGAGTGTTGGCCCTTCTATTACCAAACAAGATCAAAAGAAAGGTTTGAATGTAAAAATCGTGATGAACACCTTGAGTGCGTGTTAGTGTGTGTTTTTCTTAAGAAAAGTACAAGGAGGCATACTTTTTAATTCTTTTGATAAAACCCTAATTAGGGTAATTGGGGGCTTTATATACCGCAAATATTTGGTATATTAAAGCCCAATACAAAACTCCTACAAAATATCAAATGTCTCCCCAAACTACTACAACCCTCTAAATAAACATATTAACCCAAGATTACAAAAGGATGCTATAAAATATTCCTAACAATCTCCCCCTTAGCATCCTTTTTGCTTTGGTGTTTTCTTCTTCTTGGGTTTTTCCACAGCATAGACCAATTTCCTGAGTCCAAGTCTGAACTCGTATGATCGTAGCGTTCTTCGTAATGAAATTCGGTCCGAGATGATGTTGATCAGCTTCTCGTACTTCTCCTGGACTTCTGCTTCTTCGAATCTTAGCTCCTCCAGAATCCTACTGAGTTTGCTTCGGATGATCAGCAACGTTCCATCGCTGAATTTGGCAATCTTGGATGTCTTCATCGGCCTCTTTTCTCCCTTGTAGTTGATGTAGACCACTGATGGATCGTTGTCTTCATTGAATATGTGGCCTTCTCCAAAACTTGAATCAGGGACTTTGAAGGATGGCTTAGTGAGGTTCACCCTTTTCATGTTGCTTTCAACCGCCATTTGAAGATCGTGAGTTGAGTTGAACTTGATTTGGCGCATCATGAATCGCTTAAGAGCGACGTATCCCACTTTTAAGTCTGATTCTGGAGGGTTTCCAAGAAATCTGAAGCTTTCTAATATCTTATCCAACGTCTTCACCTCTGATGTATGAGAGATCCCTTCAGTTAGCTCCCGACCGTTCCATCTTCTCGCTGCACTCTGTAGATGGGGTACTCATAGAAGTCGAGACGTGCTCGCCGTACTCCCAAGATTTTGCTGATTTTTTGGCCTTTTTCCTTCTCTTCTTTTCTAAGAGTATCAACGTTGGTATCTTTTCCCTTCCGCACAAGCCCTCTACGAAGTGAGAGCAGGTATCGTTTATGGCGGGTTGGTTTTGGGAGATGAGTTAGGCCTCTTAGATCAAGCTCGTCCAACTTCTTGATTCTATCTTCCTTCCTCCAGATTCTCCTTCGTATCTCTTTTTGATAAGGAGCGATCACTTTGACATTTTCCCACGGTGGCTTCTGTTCTTCTTGCATCTTCGACTTCGAGGGGGGGCACTCCTCCTCATTGACGACGACGTGTTTGAGTAGCTCGGGAAGTTCTGGGATGTCTGCTTCGTAGTCTTCACCTTCCTCGAGTTCATCATCGTCGATCAGGGCCAGGCTAACGTTTGCCTTCATCAAGAAATATCTGGCATTGTCCAGTAAGCCTTGGCCAAGGCTGGATACATCGGCTTTGTTAACCAGTCGTCGTTGAAGTGTATTTCTCTACGCTGTGTGTGGGTTGTAAAGCGTTTCGAGGAGATACGATCGGTTCATTTGATTGGAGGGATAGGATGGGAGAGGATGGAGATATCAAAGGGGTGTCTTGGCTTGTGGGAAAAGAGGAGGTGTGGTGATAGGACATAGCTGGTGAGGAGGGCTGTTGGATTGTTTGAGTGGTAGTTCGGATAGATGTTTTTGTTTGTGTTGGTGTAGGTGGTTTTCTGCTGGTGGGGTTTGTGTGGCTCTAGGCTGTGACTGCGGAGGCGGCTGAGGCCCTGTCTCTCGTGTCTTCTGTAGGGCCCCAGTCCCCGCGAACTAGGTCGGCCAATAAATTATGTCTATGACTTACGTAATTTTTGTGTTAATTACGTACGTGTTACATGCTCTTGTGATGTTATGAATTTTATGCCGTGAATGTTACGAGAATTATGTGCAATTACTACCAGGAATTTTCGTGCTCGTGATGACCCTAGATTGAGGAAGAATAATTTTCGAAAATAGTGAAAGAGAATGATAGGAGTTGGACTAGGACTTCCATGGACCACGAATTATTAAACTTGGACTAGAAAATTTAATTATTGTTGGGTTAGAACCTAATTTAAGCCCAAGCCCATGAGAGCCCAAAATAGGAGACAAGTTTCCTCACTTCAAGGAAAACCCACGCTACCCTTGTCTTCTCCAACATGACTAAAAATATCAAAACACATTTTCAACTCCATAACCCCATCAAGAAAGAAACCACGAAAAAATAAAAGGAAGGAGAAAGGGGCCGAGCCAAATTGAACAAGAATCTCCTCAAACTAGCTTAGGATTCGAAATTGGTAAGTAAAAATATCCTCTTTAAGCTTTTTAATTTCGTATGGTAGGTGTAGTTGAAAGTATTAAGGTCATTAAAAGCAATTTTAGGAAGAACACGAGAAAACCTAAAATGCCGAGCTTAGGTTAGTTCTAAGGATTTTCGTGTGGGCAAATATGGAGTTGGATAGTTTGTTAGGTGATTTAGAACTGAGAATGATAGGAAGAACAAGCTATGAAACTGATTTCGACGGGGTGAAGAAGATGATAAAATGTCGAGGTTCACGTTGAAATGCATGTCGACATTTTCTAATTCAAATGTCGAAGTAAATGTCGAAATAATAGATAAAATGTCGACTTATCATGTATCGAGGTGTTTAGGTAAATGTCGAACTAAATGTCGACATTAAAGTCGAGCTCAATGTCGAGTGGAATTGAGTATAAAATGTCGAGTTCAACAAATCGATATAAATGTCGAAACGAATGTCGAATTGGATAAAATGTCGAGATGTCTAATGATAGATATCGAAACCCCAAATGTCGAAGTATTAAGGGAAAGATGTCGAGACCTCCTAAGGAAAAATGTCGAAAGGATTATAGAGATGTCGACGTAATGTATGTCGAGATTTATTAAATGTCGAGTCCATGCACAAAATGTCGAGATCTCATAACTGGATAAAATGTCGAATGATAGGTACAATGTCGAGTTAAATACCGAGATAAAAGGCATAAAAATGTCGAGTGAAATTAAGCACAAAATGTCGGAGAGCCACGTTGAATCATGTCGAGATTTGTTGTCTCAAATGTCGAAATAAAATGTCGAGTCCTTATCCGGATAAAATGTCGGGTTCAGATGAAATGATATAAATGTCGAACTAGAAGGCAAAATCGAGAGGCTGAAATGTCGAGCCCTTATGTTATACCGAGATTTCTATAGTATAGATGTCGAGATCCACCTATAAGAGATGTCGAGGCACAATGTCGAATGATAGCTAAAATGTCGAGCTATATCGAGATTTATATAATGTCGAGCCAAATGTCGATATTAAAATCAAGATCAGAATGTCGAGTCTTTCTATTGGGATAAAATGTCGGGTTGAACGACAAGATGTCGAGATGTTAAGAAAATGTCGAAAATGCTAGAGAAGATGTCGAGCTGAGCAAAAAAAGTCGAATAAGAATGTCGAGGAAAATGTCGACAATGATGTCGAGATTCACGTTGAGTCATGTCGACATCTTCAAAATGTCGATAAATAAATGTCGAGATCTATATCTTAATAAATGTCGATATCTTAAAAATGTCGAAACCTTATCAATATAAAATGTTGAAACCTTACCAATAAAATGTCGAGCTCTTACTTTAAAAATGCCGAATCCTTTGTTAGGAATAAATGTCAAACTCAACAAATAATCTCGAGTCTTGTAAATATCGAATTATATCCGACATTGGTATATTACGGGTAGTCTCGGAAAACGGCATACCGAGATCTTTACATACAACATTAAGGAAAATATTTCAACATTTTCAAGTACATAGATAACCAATATTTTAGAAAATGTACTGACATAATAATTTTATGATTAAGGTCGAAAATTAGGAATTTCGCCGAACCAGTTAGCAGTTAATCTACGGAATCCGGGTAAGTAGAAATCCAACTACGACACACAACTTAATTTACGTGCCTAAATTGCGTGATTACCTGCCTACGTGGTTTCATGAATTCGTAAATTGATTGAAGTATTTAAATGTGGTAAGTCTATGTTGCATATACCTGCATCTGCATATGCATACTCACGTGCACGCACGAACTCGTGAGGGAGAGTCGTGGGGTTGAGTGTGCGTACTATTATGTCGCTTGTATGCGACGAAGACCCGCCGATATAGGCCTGTGTGTCGACTCGTAGTTGAGTCATGGACGACTTCTATGGCACCCTATATGGCGTACGACGCCGATATTATTATTGAGGCAGGAGGAGCGACCCAGGAAGGAGCGACCTAGCTATGCTAGCGTAGGCTAACTGGCGTAGGCAACTGCCCTATTTGCGGAAGGAGCGACCTGGAAGGAGCGGGCCTGCGACCTAGGGGGAATCCTAGCGTAGGCTACCAGCGTGGGCTACCGTATGACAGAGGGGACGACCTGGGAGGGTGCGACCTAGGGAGACCTAGCGTAGGCTACCCAGCGTGGGTCGCTGTCACGATCCTATTGAGGACATTTGAGCTCTTAGTGGTGCATAGTAAGTGCGTCGCGGGCCCCGAGTGACATTAGTCTGAGTACATTGATACGAGTGTTATATGCATCGGTGCGGATTGCCTTTGCGAGTGTTATATGCATCGACGCGGATTGTCGTTGCGGGGGAGTGTCACATGCATACATGCATGATTTCTGCTTACTGAGCCTCGGTGGCTCATTCCTTATGTTGTGTGTTGTAGGCACCGACGACCACGGTATGTGATCGTGTTGAAAGACAAGGCGATCTTTTGGAGCTTCGCGCTGCTTTTGGGGTGGACGTGTGTGTGTGGATGACGACCTGTGAGGCCGGGTGCATAGGAGCTTTTGCTGTGCCGACACACCTTCGCCGTTGTAGTTAGACCATGTCTGCAACCTAATGTTCGACATGCATTCTTTTGTCTTGTATAGAACGATGTTCCATTCCATAAATGAAAAATGAAAAATTTGTACGCGTTTTCGGTGCACTTCTTTATTTGCAAACTCGCTAGGCACGTAGAATGCGCTAGAATAGGCGGTTAGGAAGTCGGGTCACGACAGGGTGGTATCAGAGCTTCGGTCACAGGTTCTGTAGACTGTCCACGCACACACACCCAAAAGAGCGGAAGCGGCCTTGCAAGTAAGTGTTAAGTCTATGTGAACTTCTATGTTGTATAATTTATTGGCCATAGGACAATCAGGATAGGGAATAAGGATGGTAAGAACGAGAGGTGAGTCGAGTGGTGGCGACGACCAGAACAGGGGAAACACGGCCCCTCCCGACAATCGGGACGCGACGATCTTCCAACTGACGGAACTAGTCCGCCAGCAGTCGACAAAGATCCAACAACTGATCCAGCAGAATGCTGCTAACACTGGGCCAACTCAGGCAGAAAGGACTGAGATGGTGGGAGAACGATTTAGGAGGTTGAACCCACCGACTTTCGAAGACACAGCTGACTCGACAGCAGCTGAGGATTGGTTGAGGACTCTCGAGAGCATGTTCGTCTATAGCAGGGTTCCGGAGGCGGAAAAGGCCCTCTGTGCTGCGTCCCTACTACGAGGGAGCGCAGGACATTGGTGGGACACCATCATGGTGTTGGAGAACCCCGCTACAATGAGCTGGGAAAGATTCGAGGAATTGTTCAGGGGCAAGTACCTCACCGCCCCGATTCGAGCACAGCACCTGAATGAATTCATCAATCTCAGGCATGGGCCCATGACAGTGGCCGAGTACATAAGGAAGTTTGAGCAGCTGTCCAGGTTCGCTGCTCACATGATCAGCACGGAAGCTCTAAAAGTCGAATGCTTCCTGGAAGGATTGAAGCCTGAGCTCTACAGGGACGTGAGCATGGCAGGGATTCAGGGAGCTACATACTCTCAGGTAGCAGAAAGACCTATGGTAGCCGAACAGGCGGAGGCCAGGATCGTGAAGGCACAAGAGGCTAAACGCAAATTCGCTCAGATACAAGGAGCTCAATGGAGTGGAGGAGACCCGAAACGGCAGTTTATGCCTAGAGGGGGCAAGAAGAGATTCCAGAACCGGCCTCCTCAACAGCCTCAGGGATGATGAACAGACCACCGAACCCAAACCAGAATCAAGGGCAGCTCAATTCCCTAACTGTCAGAGGTGTGGAAGGAAGCACTTTGGGAACTGCAACACGCCAGCTAATGCGTGCTTCAGATGTGGGAAGATAGGTCACTTCGCAAAGCAGTGCCCTGAAAACATTCCAGGGAATCAGGCAGGAAACCGAGTAAGACCCCCGATGGTGCCAGCACGGGTGTACACCATCACGTCCGAGGAAGCAGAGAACAACCCGGAGGTGGTAACAGGTACCCTACCGGTCCATCAAACTCCCACGTGCATTCTAGTAGATTCCGGGGCGACCCACTCGTTTGCGTCTGTTAGTATGTGACGAAACTAGGGGTAACGCCTGAGCGAGTAGATTACGAGTATAGCGTAGCAATTCCAAGCGGGGCACCAACTAGGACTAGTCAAATGTTAAGAAATTGCCCAATCTTAGTCGGTAATAGAGAATTGCCGGTAGACCTGATAGTCATCCCGATGGACGACTACGAAGTGATCCTCGGGATGGACTGGCTCTCAAAGTACGGAGCAGTGATAGACTGTAACCGTAAAGTAGTTACGTTTAGCTTAGAAGGGAAGAACCTGTCACCTCCAAGGGGACAATGAAGGGGAGAGGCACTCCGAGGATATCAGCCTTAAAAGCTCAGCGATTAGTCAATTCCGGATGCGAGGCATACCTGGTGTTCGCGCTGAAGGCAGAAGAGAATACCCCCACGAAACTCGAAGACGTACTAGTGATTAAGGATTTCCCAGATGTATTTCCAGAAGAATTGCCGGGATTACCCCCAGACAGAGAAATTGAGTTTACGATTGACCTGGTGCCGGGAGCAGCACCAGTGTCCAAGGCTCCATATCGATTAGCGCCAACCGACACCGGCGGCCTTCATGGATCTAATGAACCGGGTGTTCGAAGCCTATCTAGACAAGTTTGTAATTGTTTTTATAGATGACATCCTCATCTATTCCAAGACGAAGGAGGAGCACGAGCAACACCTACAATTAGTACTCGGGGTATTGAGGGAAAAGCAGCTGTACGCCAAGTTCAAAAAGTGTGAATTCTGGCTGGACCAGGTGGCATTCTTGGGGCACATCGTCTCGGGAGCAGGAATCTCGGTGGACCCGAGCAAAATCGAAGCAATTAATGATTGGCCACAGCCGACCAACGTAACGGAAGTACGGAGCTTTCTAGGCTTAGCAGGCTACTACCGGAAGTTTATAAGATTTTTCGAAAATTGCCTCAACATTGACAAAGTTGACCCGAAAGAATACTCCTTTTCAATGGAGCGAAGAATGTGAACGGAGCTTCCAAGAACTGAAGAAGCGGCTTACTACAGCCCCAGTGTTAACGATACCCACGGGAACAGGAGGGTTCTCTGTGTATAGCGACGCCTCGAAGAACGGTTAGGATGCGTACTGATGCAGAACGGTAACGTGGTGGCTTACGCCTCACGACAACTAAAGGAGTACGAAAAGAACTACCCTACACACGACTTGGAGCTTGCTGCTGTAGTCTTTGCTCTCAAGATTTGGAGGCACTACTTGTATGGAGAAAGATGCGAAATTTACACCGATCACAAGAGTTTAAAGTATTTCTTCACCCAGAAGGAACTCAATATGAGGCAGAGAAGATGGCTGGAGCTAGTGAAAGACTACGATTGTGTGATCAACTACCACCCAGGAAAGGCGAACGTGGTAGCTGATGCTCTAAGCCGGAAATCAGTAAGCACGGAACTTCAACGACTCGACGTGGAGATTGTACCATTGGGAGAAGTCGAGGTGAAATTAGCATCCCTAACTCTGCAACCAACACTACTGGAGCAGATCAAAAAGGCACAGGAAAACGACGAGTTTTACTTGAAGACTAAGGAAGCACAAACCGAGCAACCAACGACGGACTTCGTGTTTCGGGACACGGAAGCTTATACTACAAGAGTAGATTGTACGTTCCGAACGACGCGGATCTTAGACGAGTCATAATGACGGAAGCACATACCACGCCATATTCGGTACACCCAGGAGCTACGAAGCTATATAGGGATCTAAGGACTAACTACTGGTGGCCAGGCATGAAAAAGGACATCGCAACTTTCGTGAGTCAGTGCCTGACGTGCCAGCAGATAAAAGCCGAGCATCAAAGGCCGGCGGGAACCCTACAACCGTTACCCATTCCGGAATGGAAATGGGATAACATTACCATGGATTTCGTAGTAGGACTTCCGAGGAACACGAAGGGGCACGACGCGATTTGTGTGATTGTCGACAGACTCACCAAGTCCGCCCACTTCTTACCCATTAGCACGACGTTTCCATGGAACGGTACGCTGAGCTCTATATCCAGAAATAGTGCGACTGCACGGCGTTCCATCCTCAATAGTCTCGGATCGCGACTCCAGATTTCTGTCGAAATTCTGGACGAGCTTGCAAAGGCGATGGAACGAAGCTATCTTTTAGTACCGCCTATCATCCACAGACGGACGGTCAATCCGAGCGAACTATTCAGACGCTGGAGGATATGCTCCGAGCGTGCGTACTCGATTTCAAAGGAAATTGGAGTAGGTACCTCCCACTAATCGAGTTCTCATATAATAATAGCTACCACGTCACCATTGGGATGGCACCATACGAAGCGCTATACGGGCGTAGGTGCAGATCCCCAGTACATTGGGACGAAGTCGGAGAACGGGCAATGTTAGGCCCCGACATAGTACGAGAAATGACGGAAGCCATTACTACCATACGAGAAAGAATGCGAACGGCACAGAGTCGACAGAAAAGCTACGCCGACAGAAGACGTCGACCGCTGGAATTCGAAGAAGACGAGATGGTGTTTGTTAAGGTATCGCCGATGAAGGGCGTAAAAAGGTTTGGGAAGAAGGAAAGCTAAGTCCTAGGTATATAGGACCATTTAGGATACTGAAAAGAGTAGGGCGAGGTAGCATACCAATTGGAGCTGCCTGCGTCATTAGCGCAAGTGCATGACGTGTTCCACGTCTCGACACTGCGAAAATACATAGCTGACCCGAACCACGTGCTAGGAAACGAGACCCTACATCAACAATTGAAACCGGATCTAAGTTACGAAGAGATTTCGGTGGAGACATTGATGTACGAGACTAAGAAGCTTAGGAATAAGGACATCCCTTTAGTAAAAGTACTGTGGCGGAACCAGTCCACGGAAGAAGCCACATGGGAACGGGAGGACGAAATGCGAATTCGTTACCCCGAGTTGTTTCACACGGGCTGATTTCGGGGGCGAAATCCTCCTCAAGGGGGGGAGGATGTAGGGCCCCAGTCCCCGCGAACTAGGTCGGCCAATAAATTATGTCTATGACTTACGTAATTTTTGTGTTAATTACGTACGTGTTACATGCTCTTGTGATGTTATGAATTTTATGCCGTGAATGTTACGAGAATTATGTGCAATTACTACCAGGAATTTTCGTGCTCGTGATGACCCTACATTGAGAAGAATAATTTTCGAAAATAGTGAAAGAGAATGATAGGAGTTGGACTAGGACTTCCATGGACCACGAATTATTAAACTTGGACTAGAAATTTAATTATTGTTGGGTTAGAACCTAATTTAAGCCCAAACCCATGAGAGCCCAAAATAGGAGACAAGTTTCCTCACTTCAAGGAAAACCCACGCTACCCTTGTCTTCTCCAACATGACTAAAAATATCAAAACACATTTTCAACTCCGTAACCCCATCAAGAAAGAAACCCACGAAAAAATTAAAAGGAAGGAGAAAGGGGCCGAGCCAAATTGAACCAAGAATCTCCTCAAAACTAGCTTAGGATTCGAAATTGGTAAGTAAAAATATCCTCTTTAAGCTTTTTAATTTCGTATGGTAGGTGTAGTTGAAAGTATTAAGGTCATTAAAAGCAATTTTAGGAAGAACACGAGAAAACCCTAAAATGCCGAGCTTAGGTTAGTTCTAAGGATTTTCGTGTGGGCAAATATGGAGTTGGATAGTTTGTTAGGTGATTTAGAACTGAGAATGATAGGAAGAACAAGCTATGAAACTGATTTCGACAAGGTGAAGAAGATGATAAAATGTCGAGGTTCACGTTGAAATGCATGTCGACATTTTCTAATTCAAATGTCGAAGTAAATGTCGAAATAATAGATAAAATGTCGACTTATTATGTATCGAGGTGTTTAGGTAAATGTCGAACTAAATGTCGACATTAAAGTCGAGCTCAATGTCGAGTGGAATTGAGTATAAAATGTCGAGTTCAACAAATCGATATAAATGTCGAAACGAATGTCGAATTGGATAAAATGTCGAGATGTCTAATGATAGATATCGAAACCCCAAAATGTCGAAGTATTAAGGGAAAGATGTCGAGACCTCCTAAGGAAAAATGTCGAAAGGATTGATGAGATGTCGACGTAATGTATGTCGAGATTTATTAAATGTCGAGTCCATGCACAAAATGTCGAGATCTCATAACTGGATAAAATGTCGAATGATAGGTACAATGTCGAGTTAAATACCGAGATAAAAGGAATAAAAATGTCGAGTGAAATTAAGTACAAAATGTCGAGAGCCACGTTGAACTCATGTCGACATTTGTTGTCTCAAATGTCGAAATAAAATGTCGAGTCCTTATCCGGATAAAATGTCGGGTTCAGATGAAACGATATAAATGTCGAACTAGAAGGCAAAATCGAGAGGCTAAAATGTCGAGCCCTTATGTTATACCGAGATTTCTATAGTATAGATGTCGAGATCCACCTATAAGAGATGTCGAGGCACAATGTCGAATGATAGCTAAAATGTCGAGCTATATCGAGATTTATATAATGTCGAGCCAAATGTCGATATTAAAATCAAGATCAGAATGTCGAGTCTTTCTATTGGGATAAAATGTCGGGTTGAACGACAAGATGTCGAGATGTTAAGAAAATGTCGAAAATGCTAGAGAAGATGTCGAGCTGAGCAAAAAAGTCGAAATAAGAATGTCGAGGAAAATGTCGACAATGATGTCGAGATTCACGTTGAGTCATGTCGACATCTTCAAATGTCGAAAAATAAATGTCGAGATCTATATCTTAATAAATGTCGATAAAAATGTCGAAACCTTATCAATATAAATGTTGAAACCTTACCAATCAAATGTCGAGCTCTTACTTAAAAATGCCGAATCCTTTGTTAGGAATAAATGTCGAACTCAACAAATAATCTCGAGTCTTGTAAATATCGAATTATATCCCGACATTGGTATATTACGGGTAGTCTCGAAAACGCATACCGAGATCTTTACATACAACATTAAGGAAAATATTTCAACATTTTCAAGTACATAGATAACCAATATTTTAGAAAATGTACTGACATAATAGTTTTATGATTAAGGTCGAAAATTAGGAATTTCGCCGAACCAGTTAGCAGTTAATCTACGGACTCCGGGTAAGTAGAAATCCAACTACGACACACAACTTAATTTACGTGCCTAAATTGCGTGATTACCTGCCTACGTGGTTTCATGAATTCGTAAATTGATTGAAGTATTTAAATGTGGTAAGTCTATGTTGCATATACCTGCATCTGCATATGCATACTCACGTGCACGCACGAACTCGTGAGGGAGAGTCGTGGGGTTGAGTGTGCGTACTATTATGTCGCTTGTATGCGACGAAGACCCGCCGATATAGGCCGGTGTGTCGACTCGTAGTTGAGTCATGGACGACTTCTATGGCACCCTATATGGCGTACGACGCCGATTATTATTGAGGCAGGAGGAGCGACCCAGGAAGGAGCGACCTAGCTATGCTAGCGTAGGCTAACTGGCGTAGGCAACTGCCCTATTTGCGGAAGGAGCGACCTGGAAGGAGCGACCTAGGGGGAATCCTAGCGTAGGCTACCAGCGTGGGCTACCGTATGACAGAGGGGACGACCTGGGAGGGTGCGACCTAGGGAGACCTAGCGTAGGCTACCCAGCGTGGGTCGCTGTCACGATCCTATTGAGGACATTTGAGCTCTTAGTGGTGCATAGTAAGTGCGTCGCGGGCCCCGAGTGACATTAGTCTGAGTACATTGATACGAGTGTTATATGCATCGGTGCGGATTGCCTTTGCGAGTGTTATATGCATCGACGCGGATTGTCGTTGCGGGGGAGTGTCAGATGCATACATGCATGATTTCTGCTTACTGAGCCTCGGTGGCTCATTCCTTATGTTGTGTGTTGTAGGCACCGACGACCACGGTATGTGATCGTGTTGAAAGACAAGGCCGATCTTTTGGAGCTTCGTGCTGCTTTTGGGGTGGACGTGTGTGTGTGGATGACGACCTGTGAGGCCGGGTGCATAGGAGCTTTTGCTGTGCCGACACACCTTCGCCGTTGTAGTTAGACCATGTCTGCAACATAATGTTCGACATGCATTCTTTTGTCTTGTATAGAACGATGTTCCATTCCATAAATGAAAAATGAAAAATTTGTACGCGTTTTCGGTGCACTTCTTTATTTACAAACTCGCTAGGCACGTAGAATGCGCTAGAATAGGCGGTTAGGAAGTCGGGTGGCGACAGGGTGGTATCAGAGCTTCGGTCACAGGTTCTGTAGACTGTCCCACACACACACACCCAAAAGAGCGGAAGCGGCCTTGCAAGTAAGTGTTAAGTCTATGTGAACTTCTATGTTGTATAATTTATTGGCCATAGGACAATCAGGATAGGGTATAAGGATGGTAAGAACGAGAGGTGAGTCGAGTGGTGGCAACGACCAGAACAGGGGAAACACGGCCCCTCCCGACAATCGGGACGCGACGATCTTCCAACTGACGGAACTAGTCCGCCAGCAGTCGACAAAGATCCAACAACTGATCCAGCAGAATGCTGCTAACACTGGGCCAACTCAGGCAGAAAGGACTGAGATGGTGGGAGAACGATTTAGGAGGTTGAACCCACCGACTTTCGAAGACACAGCTGACTCGACAGCAGCTGAGGATTGGTTGAGGACTCTCGAGAGCATGTTCGTCTATAGCAGGGTTCCGGAGGCGGAAAAGGCCCTCTGTGCTGCGTTCCTACTACGAGGGAGCGCAGGACATTGGTGGGACACCATCATGGTGTTGGAGAACCCCGCTACAATGAGCTGGGAAAGATTCGAGGAATTGTTCAGGGGCAAGTACCTCACCGACGACCACGGTATGTGATCGTGTTGAAAGACAAGGCCGATCTTTTGGAGCTTCGCGCTGCTTTTGGGGTGGACGTGTGTGTGTGGATGACGACCTGTGAGGCCGGGCGCATAGGAGCTTTTGCTGTGCCGACACACCTTCGCCGTTGTAGTTAGACCATGTCTGCAACCTAATGTTCGACATGCATTTTTTTGTCTTGTATAGAACGATGTTCCATTCCATAAATAAAAAATGAAAAATTTGTACGCATTTTCGGTGCACTTCTTTATTTACAAACTCGCTAGGCACGTAGAATGCGCTAGAATAGGCGGTTAGGAAGTCGGGTCGCGACATCTTCTCCCCCTTGGGACGATCTCCACCGTCAGGGTCGTCACGTGATTGTCGGGATGACTGGGCCTCGCCTGGGTTTGTCGGCGTGAAAGGTAGTTCAAGCCGTCTGAGGACCTCCGCTTTATATTCCATTAGCTTTGGTGCAGTGCGGAGTCGGGCCAGCAGGACGTCGATGAGTTCCGTGATAGGAACGTTCCATAGCCCGCCGTCGGCGTCTGTAGATGGATCGGCTTGTAAGGGTGCTTCTTCGGTGACGGGGGCTTTGCCTTTATCCCGAGAGGATGTCCCAATGGCGCTGTAGACTTGGGTCATGATTGTGTCCTCGAGGTCTTTTCTGAGCTCAGCGAGTCGTTCTTCCAGCCTCGCCGCCGTCACGTACGGGGAAAATAACCGGACGGAGTCACTAAGACGTTCCGTCGTCACAACATTAGTAGAGGGTACAGATGTGCCGCCCGTTTGCACAGGACTTGAAAGACCGAGGTCACGTAGACTCATCGTTGACATCAAAGCTGAGACAGACTCAGATTGATGGCCCAAGGTCGTAGCTGCAGTGATGTTCACTACTTTGGGACTTCCGCTCTGTTCCGTACTAGACTCTAGTACGGAGACATCATGGAGCGTTCTGTCTAG